>WAAD01025798.1:0-62476 GCA_013389945.1 Fregata magnificens | reverse complement strand
TCTATCAACCAGCAATTTATAATCAAGCATAATGGGTTCAGGTGCACATACAGCGTGAGTGACGTGAAATACTAGTATGTGGAAGTCAAGTGACAAATTGTACTGGATGCTGTAGCATGTTGACCCACAATGTCTTGAGATCTCAGGTTTACCCTGGGAATTGATAAAGCAAAATAAGAGTGAAGGGGTGGAGTAAATAAATGAAAACAGCAAATGATGCACAACCATTTAAGAAAATGAAACTAACCCAACCGATTAACATTAACGTTAAAGCCATGTTCAGACTAGTACAGTAGGTGTCTCTTAGAAGTGGGTTATTGTCTGTCCAAGACCAGGTACACCCTAAACTATATCTGTCTTGTTCAGCCACATTTAAGATGAGAACTGGTTTTTCTAGTTTAGACACATCTGGAGATCCACATGTACAAGCAACAGGAAAGCAGCTATGACATTTCCCAGTAATGTATTGGTTATTAGACTTTGTGGGACTACAGGAAGAAAATTGGCTTTCCTGTTAGCCAGAATCCAGTTTAAAAACTACAGGCACTTGCCCATGGATAAGGATATTTCTCAGCAGCGTGGGCCAAAACTCATTCTCAAGAAAGACGCTCATTTCCTAGCCTGCCTTTGGTGCGTATCCTGAAGGATGCAGGCTCACCCTTTTGTAAAGCTGTCAGCAGATAGATAGGTCGCAGGAGTTGCATTGACATATTCTCTTCCTTTATTCTTCTGGTGAAAGTTTAAAGGTAGAGTGATCCTTTGGGTCATGCCCAAATGAAATATATGGGGAGAAGGACAATTCTCCATCTGCATCTAGAATTAGATCTGTTTTAATGGAAACATATTCCCTACCACTGCCATCCCGACCAAGACCGTGGCCCTCAGGGCAGGAAGATTTTACAGAGGAGCTGGAGTGAATAGGCCTGTCAACAGACAGCAGATCACAGCAACAAGCATAGTTTTGCTAACAGACTGAGAACTTAAAGACAAATAACAAAGTGATGCCTGTGAAATGCCTGCTGCCTTTGCAGTGATGGTGATGCACATGTCTGCATCTCTGCAGCAGTGAACTGGTGTGCCAGATTGCCGCAGCAAAGCAGGACTGAAGAAAAGGGCAGCCAGCCATCACTGAAATGTGGCCATTCAATCCCATCTAATTTCTTCTCTTTCCCTTTCATGCATCTCCCCTGGTGCTAAGAAAAGGATCCTGGATCAGAGGTGAGCAAGGAAAATATCAGCTGTGACAACCTATTTGCGTAGCAACCCTGATTTCCTTAATGTGGCATCTCTAGTTGAAACTGCAGCTCCATGGGAGCTGTACAGCCAATAATTTAAGAATTAAGGTATGTGGAAAGCCAGTCTGGCTCTGCCTGATTATTGGGACCTGACAATAAACATTCTCAGACTAGAATAAGCATCTGGGAGGAGGCTGGTTCAGCCCTACCTTTCTCCTTGCAGCAGCAGGCTTCCAGGAATCAGAGCCTGGGAGTTTCCAGGGAGCAACCGCAGCCTGCACTGACCTCCCCGCTGGCTCATCTCTCTCCACCTAGTCCTCATGCAAGGTTTTTCTGCCAAACTCCAAAACTTAGATTCACAAGAAGCCTAGATAACTGTGCAGGTCTTTCATTCCCTGAAGGATGGACCCCACAAAGGACACTTAGCTGGCAGTTCACTTGTGATCGCACAGCGTAGTTCGCAGCCTTTAGTTGATCACCAAACCTCCCTACACAATGCCTGGGGAAAGTGGATGCCTAACACAGGGATCCATGGAAACCACCGTGTTGAACATCTAGCCATCTAGGCTAGTCACTAAGGTGCATCCACAACTGGGGTATGTATTATGCCCCAGGTGGGACATAGGAAAATTATCTCCGGCTGGGTTTCACAATGCTAAGGTCTTCCCTGGCAATGGGTGCCTGACATCCCTGAAACACAGCAAGGGACAATCTGAATCTTACCTAAATCTCTTACTGCCCTAAGTCTGCTTTACTTTCCCTATTTCCAAAAAGGAGATACATATATATATGTACTTGCATATATGCATACATATACATATATATGTGTGTTTTACTGTGCAACCCTTGTGCTATTATGAAGACTCTGTATGAAGATGGAATCTTATAAGCAATGAGAAAGCGTAAAAGCACATACCCTGCCATTCCATCTAACACAGATTCCCACCTCTCATAGTGGCCCATTTCAGACTCTAGTGGACACTGTCAAAGAAGAAGCCAAATGGAGACAAATGTCTGCTGTGGCATATCCTCCTCTCTTCTGACATTTCCAGACTTCCCAAACCAAAGAATGCATCTGGGGTCTCATGTCTGAAGGACCTTGATGGCTCTTTGTCCATGAATTTCTCTAATCCTTTTCTGAATCTTTTCATAAGTTTAGCATCCAGAACACCACTCAGCAACGTGCTGCATTGCACAGAAATGCACAGTTTGTTTTCTTTTAAACCTGCAGCCTGATAACTTTGTGACCCTCAGTTACCAGAAAGAGTGAATAGTCATTGCTTGGTCATCTTCTCAATAAGTTTCATCACATAGTATTATTTAGCCCTGTTCTGTCTTTTCAGTTGCCTCTTCTCTGACTTTAAATTAGTTCAAGTCTATGAAATCCTTCAATGTGTCATGCAGTCAGATTTAGTTTTGACTACTCCGGTATCATAAGTGGACTTTATCACCTCACCATTCATCTTCCTTTCCAACTCATTTATGAATATGTTCAACAGATACACGAAGTATCACCACACAAAATGACTGGCAATAATCATGTTATATCCTTACTGGCTTGTTTCTGCATTGCTTCAGCAACTGGCCCTAAAATGCTTTCTTAAAACAAGATGAAGAGTTCAGTCTTCATGGCTCATTCTTAATTTATGGAGACTCCTAACAAGTGAGAATTTATGCTCGTTTAGGACATGAAGAGAGATGGAAAGAAACCATGAAGGTAATCCCCTATGGTCACTGAAGAGTCATGACCTATTATGTAGCCTTTGTTTATCATAGATATGATTTTTCCCACGTAACCTATTAAAAAAAAAATCTTCTATAGTGCTCAGAATCATACATTTTTGGTTCCTCTCCAAATTCTGAGATCCACAGATGAAGATGTATTTTTCTTTTCTCTGCCTATGAATTGACTTTTGATTAGTTTTCATGAGGTGTATTTGTGTTTAGCTCTCTGTAAATGGAAAAGAATTGCTGGCCTGCAGCACTCAGGATCTGCATCCGTTATCCTGATACTTCCAGGTCCTTCCAGTACGACATTTCAGCGATATATGCAGCCCCACACAAACTTTCATTCCTGAAGCTGGATGTCCATTCGGTGAAGTGTAGCCACTACAATGATACAGTTACTTGCTTGGGAAAACTTCGGCCATTTTTCCTAGAAGGTTAGAAAATGAGGTTCCAGATACTCATTAGCTGCTTTTTTTTCCTCTATGAAACTGTGAAAGGAACGCATTATTGTAATGATGGCTTTTGTGTGACCACTGTTTTATCAAAAGAAGTGAATTTGAAGGTATGGACCTGCTATGCTTAAATCTTTAGGCAGCTTGGCTCACTAAGAAGAGAGTCACATTTGGACTAGTAATTCTAAGCCAGTAATAATGAGCAGGAATCAAAGGGGGAAGTAAAAGGGCTTGTGTGACCAAGCAGCAGTTATTAGTGCCCCAAAACAAGCTTGTCTTAATCATGTTCAGAAAGGCATCTTTCCAATTAGGTGAGATTGCAGGAGCAATCTCCAAAAGCAGATATATCCATTACGAAAGGGACAAGAAACAGATCAGTGAAGAGCAGTGCAACCACTTGAAAAGCTCAGAAAGAGGTGGACTTAAACTGAATTAAGGTCAGCAGAAGTGGCAAGAAAAGAAAAGTTGTGCTGTAGCCTCATCCAAAAAGCATTCGGATATTATGGAGATTATGATAATATAAATATCTCCAGAGATACTAAGTGACATAAAATACCTATTAAGAAAAGTACATTCAATGAGGTATACTGCAAATCATTACGAATATTCTATTCCAATCGAATTGAAATGAAAAAGAGCACTCAGGGACTCTGGATTTGAGTCTGAAAAGACAATTGAAAGGAAAGAAAAGGAACTACAAAGAAAGAGATAATAAATATGATCTTATAAAAAATGCAGAGAATATTAAGTAAGCTTTTTACCTATGATATGGACAAAATCAGACAACATGATTTTAAGCATCTTGATGTGCTTACTACTTTTGCTGTTTATTCTGGGAAGAGAGAGCTGTCTGTTCACCTGGAGCTGTTCAGTACCTTTTACGAAAGAACTAGGTATGGCCAAACAGTAGGAATTATAGTAGGAAAAGAGAGAGAAATGTGCAGCATCCGACTGCTTCAGTTTGTGGCAGTTTTTTAGTGTGGTTGCATTGAACAAATACAGAGAAGAGAAATAAGGTGTACCAGTAGCTTAGGAAAGGGGCAAACCTGTTTGGATCAGTGGGGACAAGACAGCTGAATATCGTAGCAATGCTGTTGCAGGATATTAGTATTAAGTAAAAAAACCCTCCAACTTCAAAATCATTAGTAAGTTTTTAAAGTTTCCACTAGAATTGTTAAAAATACGGATATTTTGTTCACCCCCCCATCGCATTTATTAAAATAGTTCTGCAGAATTCTAACCCATTTTTGCATACATTATATATATGAAATACATATTCTGCTCAGTAAAGTGTGGCTATATGATTTTACTTTCATTAGCAGGCTGATAATTTTGATGACAAGTTTGTGAAACATCTAACTGAAGGATTATTCTGCCTGAGGAGCAGATATTTCCTGTGTTTTCTCCTCTGTTCTTTGCTCACCTCTTTAATCTTAAAGACATCTTTCAGGGAGATGAAGAGGCTCAGGAACCATAAAGGGTGAGAAATGTGATTCCATTACAAGCAAATATTGAATCTTATTTCTTTGGTTTTGGCTATTTCAGGTTTCGGACATTCATAAACAGATGTAGATGTACGTGAAGATTTGTTTAGTGATAATAGCACAAAAATAGCAAAATAATCTGTGCTCAGCTTTTTAATAAAGCTGCGAACAAACAGTGTGGCTTTATCTGTACGATCTTTCTTTCCTCCCCCAAAGAAATTGAAAATATAGCCTACAGCTTCTAAATAAGATCAACTTCTCAAAAAATTGCTGGCAAGTATATAGGAATACACATTCAGATACTGCAGAACATTTGGTGCTGCATTCCTAGATATAATAAAGCATCTATCCATAGAAATAAATTTAAAAACAGGAAAAAAATCATCTGTCAGCAAAAGGAGCCAAACAAGTCCCTGAAATCAACTTCAGATCATATTCTGCAACTAAGACCCACTACGTGGACTAGTTTTAGATCAGAGTTTATTTAGATTACTTGTTCAAAACTAAGTAAAAGATTTTACTGACACTCTTGAAGAAGAGGAGAAAACATTTCCTGCACCACATTCAAACTTGGATTGTAAAAGGATTTTCCTATTTTATTTTACTTTGGATCAGGACAGTGTATGCCCCTCTTTTAAAGGTACTGCAAAATAATGTCAATGTGGACAGATGGCATACACCCATGTCATGTCAAAAGACACACATGTATTTTAATTTGTAGCTCAGATCCACTGAAATATCAATGTAAATAAGAATAAAGCCTTCCATCTAGCAACACTTGAGCCACTCTGGTATCTGAAGCAATGGCAAAAATAAAATCAAGATAAAATCTACTTACAGTGTAAGGGATTTCATTCTGCATGCTTCATGTTTTCCTGCAGAAATGAAGATGAAGGTATAAAGCTACCTCTTCAGAACAGCTTAGCCATTTTCCATGGAGTAGAAAGTATTTTCAACCCATGAATGTTGCACATCCCTAAAGCTGTTCCTGGTCTGCTCTTTCATTATTTGGAGTTGTATATGAGTGTCCCAAGAGGAACTTACATTGGATGTGGAGGATGAACATGGCTCAAATTCAGTTTTCCTTTTATTAGAAGAAATGATGTATGATGTGAACGACTGTTGACATGGATCACAGAAAGACTTTGGAATATTCAGTCTCCATTTCGCAGTCATGAAAGCAGTATTCCCTTCAGATTTCACAAATTTCCCAGACTGTTTTATAGGATTAACAGTAATGAGAACATGCCTAGCTAAACTGAAGCACAGAACTACACCTGGACTTCTCTTCTATAACTGCCATTTTTTAGTGCACAGGACAGTCTTTTGCATTAATACTAATCTTAGGAAAATGGAAAGTGGTTTTGTTTCATCTTCGGCAAACTTCTTTGTTTGATAGAGTTGTTTTCTGGCTTTTTCTACAGAGAAACTGGGAATAGTTGGTCTTCCCTCCTTTCCTCCTCATCTCCCCAGTGAATGCTGAACAGTATCAACAGAAGGTGCTGTGTGGTCAGGAGTGTGTAAGTAAAGATATACAAATCTAACTTTTGTTACCCACTGCTGATAATAATTAGCTACACATTTCTTTTTCCAGGAAGCCCTGTACAATTAAATCCAATCTATAAAGAAAACAGCTAATATCACAGCTCCAAGTCCTCCTTTCCTAATTCCCATTTTAACAAAACACATTTGCTCTGTCATAGAATCATAGAATCATTTAGGTTGGAAAAGACCTTTAAGATCGAGTCAACTGTAAACCTAACACTGCCAAGTCCACCACTAAACCATGTCCCTAAGCACCACATCTACACATCTTTTAAATACCTCCAGGGATGGTGACTCAACCACTTCCCTGGGCAGCCTGTTCCAATGCTTAACAACCCTTTCGGTAAAGAAATTTTTCCTAATATCCAATCTAAACCTCCCTGGTGCAACTTCAGGCCATTTCCTCTCGTCCTATCGCTAGTTTCTTGGGAGAAGAGTCCAACACCCACTTCACTACAACCTCCTTTCAGGTAGTTGTAGAGAGCGATAAGGTCTCCCCTGAGCCTCCTTTTCTCCAGGCTAAACAACCCCAGTTCCCTCAGCCGCTCCTCATAAGACTTGTTCTCTAGACCCTTCACCAGCTTTGTTGCTTTTCTTTGGAGATGCTCCAGCAGCTCAATGTCTTTCTTGTCGTGAGGGGCCCAAAACTGAACACAATATTCGAGCTGCGGCCTCACCAGTGCCGAGTTCAAAGGGACGATCATTTCCCTAGTCCTGCTGGCCACACTATTTCTGATACAAGCCAGGATGCTGTTGGCCTTCTTGGCCACCTGGGCACACTGCTGGCTCATATTCTGCTGGCTGTCAACCAACACTCCCAGGTCCTTTTCTGCCAGGCAGCCTTCCAGCCACTCTTCCCCAAGCCTGTAGCGTTGCATGGGGTTGTTGTGACCGAAGTGCAGGACCCGGCACTTGGCCTTGTTGAGCCTCATACAGTTGGCCTTGGCC
The DNA here is from genome assembly GCA_013389945.1 of Fregata magnificens. Lineage (NCBI taxonomy): Eukaryota > Metazoa > Chordata > Aves > Suliformes > Fregatidae > Fregata > Fregata magnificens. The sequence continues at coordinate 55,084 of WAAD01025798.1, read as the reverse complement.
TGTCAATCCAGCCTGTCCAGATCCCTCTGCAGAGCCTTTCTACCCTCAAGCAGATCAACACTCCCACCCAACTTGGTGTCATCTGCATTCTGCAGTGTATGTTTGTGTTCTCTGAGTGTATACAACACCCTATTTCTTTTTAATTCTTCAAATCTTTCCAACTGTCTCATAACTGTTCAAACTATAGATATCAGCTACATAGTTAAACTATAGTCCAACCAAATAAATTACGTTCAATCGACGTTACGGACAATGGAAGACTTACTGAGAAGGTACGTTGCCTGGATGCTGCTGGTAAAGCCATATGGAAAAACATCAGCCTTTTTAGCAGAGTCTACTTGTTTGAAAGCTTGGCTTAGCTAAAATGGACTCTGTCTTCCTCATGCACTCATCTTGCTTAAAACATTCCTATAAATAGCAGTTTCCAATTACTTAACTACAGAAAGCAATAGAAAAGTGAAAATGTGCACATGCTGTCTTCGCCAGCATTAAACTAATGCTATTAAGTTAATTCATTCAGTCTCTTGAATTATTTTTTAATTCTTTTCAGCTTAGTAAGCCTTTTCTCTACCCCCCCCGGCCCCTTAACTGCAGTCTAAGAGTTTCTGATAGTCTCCTGAGATTCTTGGAAAGAAAATAAATATGGCATATTTCAAGATTTGCGGTATCTGTTGCAGGATGAAAGATATATAGTGAAAAGGAGACACAGTCTGGAAGTATCAGCAAGATATTCAATAAAAACAGATTCTGCTTTTCATAGCAGATATTTTACAAGTGTTGGATTGCAAGATGTTGTGGAACTGGGATGGTTAACATCACACTCTAACTACACATTACAGTGTGACTTTGTTGCTCAACTAGAAACCTCTGTAACTTTGCCTAGAATCCTTTTAGTTTGGGGATTCTCATCTTTTCCCTTGAAAGATGGGCTAAATTTTTTGATTCACACTTTGTTAAGATTTATGTAGTCTGTGCCACTGAAGTAAACCGAGCAGAAGGCTTAAATCACAATAAAATGTAGCTTTTTGTAGCTGAATACAATGAATATCTAAGGAAGTATGCAGATTTTTTCCAAACAGCTAGACTACATAAGAAATTCTGCTCTATGTAGACGAATGTGGAGGAATATCAAAACATCTGGCTGTATTAATCTGAGACTGCTTTGAAGCCCTGCTTGGGATTGACACCTCACCCCATGATACATTACATATTATTGGATATTGTCTTTGTAGGAACAGTTCATGTCTTTCAGCATCTGCAGCTGTTCCTAAGAACTTCATTGGCCATGAGGCTTTGGAAATCCGTGTAAGTACAGCCTCAGCCTGTACATACACCCTTGAGGGCATAGAAAGGTCTAAGGAAACCCACCATGAATTACTCCAGCATATACTGTGTATCCTATTCTCTCTGGTATGATGAGTTCCATGTCTGTCATTGCTCTTATTTTGTTCCCATTAACTTGAATTCACTTTGCACTTCAAAAATTTGACCTCCGCTTCCCCCCTTATTAACATTTTTGTCTTTGAAAAGTGTTACTGAAGTCTCTCCATGTCCTTCGTCAGCTCTAATACAATTTAAACAAGAAATGATTGTGATCTGGCTTAAGACAATGCAGGATCTATTGTAGGTCTATAGTAAATATTTTTCCTTTACCTTGTCAAAGCCAATCAAGCAGTGATAGAAACACGTGCTGTTCTGAATGAAGTGCATGTGTTTTATCTTTTGTTTCCATTTTACTTGTACTCCATTTAAACTTCTCCTTGATCTCTTGTCAGCCTCTCAGAGTCCTTTATAGCTTGTGTTGTTACCGTAGTTATGCAATATGAAAAAAATGAAAAAAAACCCACTTCTTATGCACTGCTAAAAAAGATTTAAGAATAACATAGTAAAATCACGTCAAAAGAAATTGTTCAGTGCTAGTGAACATGCACAATGGGATTTTGAAAGTGTTTTAACAAAATCTGGTATTTTATTTTATCTTTCAAAAATTGCTGCATATTGGGCTTCCTTGATATATGATTCTGGAGTAGGTGAACGGTCATATCTGGAAGTGGACTAGTTGTATGAATAACTTATTGGAAATACATTAAATTGATTTATCAATGTAATCTTTGCTAAGCTTTTTATTACAAACTTAATAATTTTGATTTTTGTGGGTTAATAAAACTCTGAAAGAGTTCAGGCATTCCCTACTTCACCAATACCAGAACTGATTCAGAGAAGTACACCAAGGCCCTTCTGAAAACCTTTTATGAGCTGACATGGTCTGGTTTTTCTTGTTTATGGCTGTTACTTAAACATACAGCTCTCTTGTGCTAGAGGTCATGCAAAATGACATGAAGAATCTGTTGCACCTTCACTTTCTTTGTAAGTCCTTGCTGTAGTTTCTGTGAGCAATCAGTATTGGGCATGGACGTCCCACAAATTGTAACAGGAAAATGGGGTTATCCATGGCATAGTTTCCTTCATGACATCATGTCAACTGTGCAAAGTTGACAATCCCTTTCCCAGTTTTAATTACAGAAGACAGTAATTACCTGCATTGGAAGCATTGAGTAAGATATTCACAACTTTTTACTTAATTTCTAACATTTCACAACTCCATTAGAAAGGCTTGCAGATATAAGTAGGTCAAATAAAACCGCCGAATATACTTGGATGAAATGCGATAATTTGGCCAAAGACACAAAAAACTCCCCTGTTATGAGCTATATCTGTAATACAAATGGGTCCATAGTGGCTGCAACTCAAACACAGTAAACTACATGAAATGCAGTGTCTTAATTGGACGAGAAAGATTATTGACATCCTTGGGATTCAGACTTGTGTTTCTATGGATTCTGGCTGACACTTAGGCTATGAAGCACTTCCTCCGTGCTTGATATAGTTTTAATATTTAGCTCTGTTGAGAAAACTAATGTTGAAATTACCTGGTTTATGGTGGTGAAGTATGAATAGAGCTTCCAAGTCAGAACACTGCAGTTCATATCATTAAAATTTCATGAGTTATCACTTCCCTTGGTTTTGTTCAAGTTGTGAAAAAGCAGCCCCTTGTATTGTATTCCCTTTGCTTAATTGCTAACAGTGCTAACCTTATCTCTCTAACATACTTTCACCACAAGCAGTTCTGCTTGCTTTCAGAGGTGAAAGAACTACAAAACCGTCACACCAGAGACTGTAAGAGGAAGAAATCAATGGAAATCCAGCCTTTTAGCCCCTGCTGCTGTGATCATTAGTCTCTTTTCCCTACACCAGGAGAAAAAAAAAATCACTCTCAAATTAATTTCAGTAGTGCATGCTAAACAGGCATTAAGAAATGCACTTACTTCTCTCTGTTGAATATGATGAATTCTTTCCTAATGGTTTCCAAGCACTGCTGCAGGTGTACGTTCTTTAAAAAACAGCATGAATAGGTTGATTAAAAAAGATGGAAAATCACAACAGAAACGATACTGAACAGAACAGCTTATGAATGAATACTATCAAAAGGCGCTTTGAAGACTCTTCAAAAGTGGGCTGTGATAGCACAATCAATCCTTCTTTCTTTTGAAAGAAGTTCCCCACAAAGAATTCCTGAGGATTTTTACGTCTGATAGCTCTGAGAAGAACAGTTTGCATGAGCATTCAAAATCATTAGAGGTAGGAACAGAATTTATAAAACCTCACTGAAATGAAAATTCAGGTCTGGAAAATAGTTATTTCTTAATCTTCTCAGAAGTTTAGACTGTTTATACAATGGGTCTTTCTACGTGGGACACATTAGTCAAGACAGCAAGAGACAGCTTTAAAACATTTATAAATAATGAGCTTTTCATGGCATACTTTTCATTTTTGGTACCAGTAGAGGATAAATACTCCTTATAACTATCTGTCCATGTGTGGGAAGCATATTTGCCAACTGGCAACACTTTTTCCTACTTTATATGAGCATCTGTGAGAATCTTAAAAATGGTTACAACTTAAACATGCTGTTACTATTTGACTGAAATAAACGGTTGCTTTTTATCTTGCTTTGGAGATAGTTTATGCTGTACATGAAACAACAGACTTAGAGGTCAAGTCTGTTTTCAGAGATGATAAAACTGAACTTAACTGGTTTTGTCCATTAGAGAATGTAAATGAAATGCCACTGAAGACAGCCACAGTCCCCAGCTTACCAGTGGGCAGGTTTCCTTAGCGGCATCTCTGGATTTGTTTTTGGCAAGTCGCTTTTTCTTTTTATGGAGAGGTTTGGACTCTAAAATCATTTCTTCAAGTTCAAATGTAGGATCACAGTTCAGTCTTCCTTTCTGGTACAAAAGGATTCAAAGTTACTCTTTGAAGCATCATTGTGTTTTTAAGTTTGCCTGGCAAGTGTTAATAGCATTAATAATGACCCAGCTTCCCAACCACATCTGTAAAATGAAGACTGTCTTTTTAGGCCTAGAGTGATGTTTGAAGTTTAAATAAGGAAGTTAAAAAAAAAAACATATCATAAAGCAATTATAGAGTTAGTTCCTCTTTCTAGTTATACACATATGTACTCCTAGAGTGGCTACAATTATGTTACCCCAATGAGAGAGATTAATCTGGCCCAAGGTCTTCATCAGAATATTAGTTAGTGCTGTAGAACGTAAGTGACAACTGTAATAGTGCCAGAGGGATGGGGAGTACCTCTAAGACTTTACTTGTTAAAATCTGATTTTCTGAAGAGTTGCAGCTGGATTCAGTTACCTAGCTCCTATCCATGACAACAAAGGAAGGAGCGGGCCTTTTTTGGTTAGCAACATTTATATTAAGAAAATGGTTCTATTATGCTTTTTCTTACCCATTACTTATATTACTTAAATGTTCTGGATTCTCCACTTTTATGTTAATTTGTGGTGCTTGAACGAAATCTTAAGAATCTTTGTTGTATCAGGAAGTTCTTTTTTAAGCAGGATGATTGGAAACACCATTTCTATATGGCCATTTCCTTTCTTGATTCTTTTCAGATTCTTCCTTAATTCTTTTCAGGTTCTTGATTCTTTCAGATCTTTCAGCATAAAAGTTTACAGGAGCATGGTTATGCCTTCAGGGGTTTTTTTAACTCTATTCATTAGTAAAGCCATCTCATGACAACATTTGGGATGAACCATTCCTCTCCTATTTAGGGATAAGAACTAGGGTAGGGCCAGAAAATCTATGGTTCAGCTGAATCCAATAAATTTTTAAAAAGTCATTGTTTGGCATCCTAATGACTGGATCAGTGTTTTGCTACTGCTGTAATCAGAATAAGTTGAGCTCCTTCTGCTCATTCTCTCAAAGCATTTAAAAAAAATTTGCAAACAATTTGAATTGTGTGGTGGAAGAACTTAAAAGCAGCCTGTTTTCCTCTGGAACTTCTGGGAGTTTAATCACACCATTGTCACAATCAAGGTGGAGGTACTAAGACAAGTTATGTATAAATGGCAGATATTATTTAGTAATCAAAGACACTAAGCAATAAAACCACATCAGAAACCACTTGTATAACTTGCCATGTCCTACAATGAAACATTTGATTTAAAGATCACTCCATCATTTTTATTCCTACAAAAGTCTGTATACTCAAAGTATAGTATTAGACTCTCTGATGCCTTTTTCTGCATACTATCCAGTCAGGTTTGGTAAAATTTATTTGGTTTTTTATTAATGGAAGTTTATAGGTTATTTATATTTATTTATAAATAATTAATTCTTTATGTTTGATCAATATCAGTTCCTTTTTTGAGGATGTACAGTTTTAAGATTTGTTTAACCACTTAAAAATACATTACTTTAATTCTGAATCTTTAAAAATGAAAGTAAACTACATTTAAATAACTTCTTGCTTCCTTTATCAAATATTTAAGAATACAAAAAAACTACTAACAATTTATGACTCCAAGCTGAATATAAAGAAACTAGCTAACCCATAAAGAAACGCATGTACTAGTTAAGTAATAATGATGTTTATGGAATCAAACTACACAGGGAGAAATTAAACGATGTGACCTTTCTACCACAGGCCTCCTGCGTGCCCTCTTGCCTGCGGAAGGCAGGTAAGCTCCTGATAGTAACAGCAAGCTGTCAAAAAGTTATAAAACTCCCTAGTTATAAAACTCTCCCCAGATCACGGTGTATCTTGGCCCCAGCTCACCCTCTTACTCAAAGCCTGAAAACCAAGAAATATGTTGTTGTGTGGCCCCAGTTAATCAGTGAAGGTTTTGCTGGGCCAACAGAGAGAAAAGTTCTTGGAAAATTCTTGGCCAAACTTGGTCTCATGAAACAGTAAAGTTTACTGTAAAAAGAAGTGTTGTGCTAGAAAATGCGCTTTGACTCTCACCTTCTCACTGTTTTTCCTAACACACCTGATCAACCATGTGGAACAAGCCCTGCAATACCAGCCTCTGTCCTGAAGTGTCTGGTACAACTTGTAATAGGACGTTCAGATAAATCTGAGTAGATAAAAGTAACTTTTTACTCCTGTTTCCTTTTAAACATAGAATATTATTTTCTCTCCAATATTTTAGATTACCCTCCAAATATTATGGATTCCTTCCAAAACACAAATGAGGTGAATCCAAATGGAAAAAGAATAACTGCCTTTGGACACATGTTTAATGGCAGACAGTTCAAAGTATTTCAAGAGGACTTCCTCTTTTCTCAGTCTCCATGATGTTCACCATTGTCAACATCAGCCACAGAGACAGTCCACCGGGCTAATAGAGCACTACCAGACACATAGGTTCCACAATTGCTTCTGAAACTACATTTAAAATTACTTTTTTCACCATTCTTAAGAAGTCAGGAAACTTATCTCTACTCTTGCAGGAGTAAGGTACCCTCAAAACAACATCAATCCAGGAGGAAAGAAGCAAACAGCCACATGAGAACTGTGAATTAAGGACTTGGGGATACTCGTCTTCGGCCAGACACAGACCATCACACTCCTGTTGTGCCCCAGCTTTGGGCAGGCTGGGTGTAAGCCAGCTGAATGTGGAAAACTTGCAGTCCCTCTATTAGGTCCTATTACTACAGCCAAACCGCCATACCTCACTGCTTAGGAGGCAGGCTTAGAGGGTGGCACACATTGCATTAGTTGGCTATACACTCCTGGACTAAAGCTGGCTTGAGTCCAATCCGTGGGAGCAGAGTGAAGATGGAAGATATTTCCTTATGAATTCAAGCTTGGTGCGATTAAGGAGCAAACTGAGGAGATGTCTGGGGAAAGGGTAACGCTGGGGCAGCAACAGGAGCAGAGAACAGACTTGCCATAGGCAGGTTTCAGCAGCCAGTTTTGCTGAAGCAGGTTGAAGCCCTCTCTTGACTTTAAGACCTAAGACATGTACCTAGGCATGACTGGGTTTTGCAGAGTCTGGGACTCTCCTGGATCCCCATTTATGTTGTACCTTTGCATATGGGGAACTGGATCCCTCTTTTAAAATACAAAGCAGGGTTGTGAGGTTTCCCACATGCTGACAGTTGTGGATTAAACTTTCAGCTAGGAGTTGGAGATCTAAATAATCTGTTGGTTTTTGTCTGAGAAAGAGTCAGCCCATGCCTCCGATATCTCAGAGGGCAACTCTAACTTGAAAAAAAGGAAAAGAGGAAAAGCAGTCTCTGTGCATCTTACAGATCCATGCCACCTTGGAGAATGGAGTCCACGATCTGCCAGGCCAGGAAGGAGCTTTGTTCTGCAGTGCTTTGCTTAGGGTAGCAACCTGGGAGAGTGTAGAGGAAGGGCCTGGCATGACATAGCAGTTATTCCAGCTGCAGGGATGTTGAGTAAGAGGGAAGGAGTCCTGGCCTTAGTTTGACAGGTATGATATTCATCTCTTAAGCTTTCAGCTTGCACCACCATTGAGCTAAAATGTGAAAGGAAGGAATTTCACCCCTGCTTGTCCACCCACAACTTTCTTCTCCTACAGGATGCTGCTTCCAGGAAAGGCTCTGGTCAGATGCCAACAAGCACAGCAAACACTGCCAACACTGTCTTGGCAACCCACCTGGCTGCCTTTGCTCCATTAGGCAATGCCCTCTCTCCATCAGCTTCTGCAGGGCTGGATCCTGTCCCCATTAGATTTAGCAAGAACTCTAATGTGCCCCTGGATGAGGATAGGGTCTAGCTATTCCCCCTTCCTCATCTTTATTCACAGTTGCATAAAAAGATATCAACAATCCTTAGTATGCTACAAAGGTATTGTTTGGAGAAGAATTATGGTGCAATATGACTGAACATAGAATTGTAGAGTCGTAGAATTATTTAGGTTGGAAAAGACCTTTAATATCATCGAGTCCAACCATAAACCTAATGCTGCCAAGTCCACACACAAAATGGACAAGCAACAAAGTGGAGAAGCATATCAAGACCACAGTCATTGCTTTTTATTCATGGCCCTCAAATCCATTAAACTTACAAATGGTCAAAATGGAAATATCCAGAAAATACCAACAAAATGGAACCACAGTAAAAAAGAAACCACCAGATTCCCTCCCAGAATCTGAATGTTTTACTGTAGGAAACTGTCACAAAGGAAATAGGTCAGTCTTTTGAAACAGTATTTTTTAAGTGAAAAAGGAACAGCACACTGGGATGTTAAAAAGTCTTGCAAATGTTATTTAGATGCCTAACTTTCAGAGCAACAACAGTCATCTTGGTATTCTTTGGCTCGGAGTTAACTCTAACAATCATTTGCTCTTAACAGCTGAAATGCAAAGTCTGGAAAATGTTTTTTATTTGAAAGGGAACAAAAAGTGAATCAAGGTTAATTAGTTTTTGTTGTGATCTAATGAAATGGGCCAAATTTTCCATTAGCTGTGGCTGGGTAAATGAAAGCAGAATCCAAAGTAAAGCTTCTGTGAGAAGTAAATCACTGAAGAGCAATAAATGCAAGCGTAAACAAATAAAACAGCAGTGATAATTAAAGTTGGAATTTGCAAACATAGTTCACCTGGAATGTCTACTTACGTTAGGAACAAAGCCTGGGGTCACAGTTTTCTCTAGAACAGCATCCCAGTTGACATCAGCTAGGTATGGAGAGCTTTGGATGTCTGCAAGACTTGAAAGACGGCACTCTGGGTCCTTAGTGAGGAGCTGCGATGAAGCACAGGACATTTTCTAAGAAACTGAATGCCACATAAAACAGTAAACATATCACACATAAATTGTATGATACACAATTTAGAGTAAGAAAATGACTAGGGAATCCTCTAACAACTCCTAGAAGGCCCAATCTAAAAAAATAAAAGTAATAACTCATAGGAAATTAATATAATTTAATTGCCACCAGATGGCCGTTGCAGGCATGAAGTGTATAAATATTTTAGTAACAAAAGTCTGTTTACAAATACACAAGAGTCCAAGTGACATGAAACATCACAGTTCAATGCTACCCAACAATTTGTATTTTGTCTTTAATTTATTGGAAGATACAGTTACACTGAGCATCCTGGCAGCAATTAAAATTAACCACCTCATTGCTCCATCTATCAAAAACAGATTGCTCATTCCTGCAAAGGAAATTGATCTTCTATTGCTCTAGTCACACATTCACAAATATTTCCTGCTCAAACAACAGTACTGATGATCTGAAATACCTAAAAGAGGCAGATGATCCTTGCAGCATGGCCAGAAAATTAAACGAAACAAAAACCTGGGATTTTAGGAAGAAAGCAATTTCCAGGGTCATGATGCATTCAGAAAGAACTCCAGCTTGTAGCTCAGTGACATTTACAGCAAAGTGGCTCGACTTTTGTTGTTGCAACTATAGCAACATGGGACAGGGAGAGATGCAGCCCTTTTCACTTCTAAGCTCCCTGGCTGGAAACTGTGGCAGAAATTCAGAGGACAGAGTGGTCCTTCCCTCCCTTTCCCACATGCACAACTAGGGCTGGAGATAATGGGGCCAGGGCACAGAGTGGGAATTACTGATCCCCAGAGTTTTGCTATCACTAGTGAACCAGTTCTAAAATAAAGAAAAAAATTAGATTCGTATTTATTTGAGGCCGTTAAATGCCTGAGTCTAAGCCTAAGAATAATCCAGCTTCTCAAGAGAGAGTACTGCATCACTAACATTGAGAAAAGTCTAGAAATAACCACTGCTTTCTTGTCCTTGAAATTTTGACTACCTAGTGTGTGTGCTTGCCTGATGCCTCTGCATTGTTAGAGGGCCTTCTGGAAGAGGAGAGCAGAGAGGACAGAAGGTGTTTGTGCTTTCTTACCTTTTTCAGTAGTGCTATCATGCCCTTGCACCATGCAGATGAGTAGTGAACTCTTTCTATCTTGAACATGTTGAGTATCTCATCAATGGGGGTGGCTGAATGAATTTCATAGGGCCTCTGGGATAAAGTTAAATCAATATCAAGTCAGCAAGAATGGATAAAAGAGTGTAGACAATTCATGTTTTCCTGAGCTCAGTATTGTTTATGCTGGAAATATCAAAACCACCAAAACATCTTATAACAATTTTGAGGCTAATCCTTCTTTGCATGTGTGCTTTTCTTTGGTTGTAATGAATGTAATTATTCATAGATGCATTTCCTCTGCAAATTTTTCTCTCATAAAAAGAAGTATCAGTTCAAATGAGATGGCTGAACAATTTTGTTCCTGGGGCATTCTATGTGAAATGTGGTTTGTTTACTATTTTTTACTTGTAGTACTAGAATGTACTTGTGATCTAAACTGACAAAATGGAAAAGTGGTGGCTGAAGGGAACTTTGTCATCCTGATTTTGCTGAGTAGTAGACAGAGAAATTAAAAAATGCTTACAAAAATCTGTGTAAGAACCACAGTAAAAAAGTACACTCCAAATCCCGATCCTTCTCCATTGCCCTTTTTGAAATCTGAAATTAACTCATTACATGCACCTGTGGATTATATGGACCTGCTGTCCTGTGTTTGCAGTGCCTAAATTCTTCTATAGGTGAAGAGAAGCTCCAGGATTCACAGTGCTTTGTTCATGAAGATTGCTGTGACTTATCTTTTATTAAATACAACATTTGGAAATGAAAGTACTACATATAAATTTATAATCTTATTAATTATTGTGCTCATATTTTTTAAAGACTTGCCTTTGTGAAGCAAGTTGTTAGAATTTACTCTATGTTGATGTATTTTCTTAAACAAGGATCGAGTGTGGATTGCTTGTAAATTAAGTGGTACCCAGCAGGGGAGAAATATGTGATATGAGATCTGCAGCCAAATGCCATCATAGCAGCAATGTGGATATTGATGCATCATAATTCATACACAACATAGAGTTACCTTCTAATCCAGTACCCTCAACAGCAAAGAGCACTCATTACCTTCACTAAGAACTGAATCATCCCTAGACTTTTGCTAGCGTGTATTGGTACAAGATTATAATTTAAGAATACTTCTAAGTGTTAGTTACCTAATCGGATGGTGAATTAGAGCCACTCTTCATAAAGGCACAGAAAATATTCTTATTTTGAGAAGATTCATGCACATGTTTAACTTTGAACATGTGTATGAAACCAAGTCCATTCCAAGGCATTAGGATGTTCTAAAAATAAATCCAAGGATTGCTTAAATCTTTTTGCTTTGATTCACATTCAGTTAGTCTGTTGTCATTTAGCTATTATCATGTCCATATGAATTCAACAGGACCTAAATGCATGCTCTGAATACATAATTTTCTTGAATCAGGCTCAAAACTGTCATTTGAAACAGTCTGCCATATGCTTTTCCCTGCCTGTGGTAATGCTGCAGTAAAAGAGCTATTAAAAATGAAAGGTTAACATTCTGTCTGTTGTCAAGAAGTAACCTACTGCTGATTTAGACTTGGTATAATGATGTGACCAATATGATCATTGAGCCAGAATTTACACCAATTGTTGGAAATGGCGGCTTAGCTCTAAAAATAGCAACTTTAAGGAATAATGAATCTTTGAAAGAAGTAAAAAGTGAGAATAAAAATAAGAAAGTTTTTCTGTGAAGGATGTTTCTTCACATCCTTTTTCCTTTTTTCTCACTGGAAAAATCCTTTAAAAACTTACCTTATTTTAAAGTTTATTAGCATTCTGCTGTCTTACTTGTTTTTTTGAGATTTGCAGAGATTTTTAATATTGTTCTTAGTTGATTTGAACTATAAACACTCAAAGAAATGGCCATTATAAGCTTGGTCTTTTGAGGTCCTTCACACCTATATCTCCCATGGTTTTTCACCTATTGAATCCACTTGAGGGTCAGATCCTTTCTGGTTTTTTTGTGAAAAAGGGAAAAAAACCCTGGTTTGCTTTTGTTCGTGATGTTTTACCAAAATTCATGGTAAACTGTTCACATCACAATGAAAGTCAGAGTCCAAGAATCCCACCTACTATCTCTTTCCTTCACCTTGTCTCTGTTGAGGGCATAGTATATACAGTTATAATATTTTAGCAGTTGTGTATATCTTAGGAACAGACTGACGTATCATGGTTTGCATCATGCAGTTTAATTTCGTGGACATGGGGAAAAGATCAACATTTGGTGCAAAGCTTTATAAATTTACTTTTTTAGTTGTTAGGTCTTTTATCAACAACTGGCTAAGGAGACAAATGTGCCTGCAACATATGGAGAAATGCTAGCGCTACTGTGGATAATCAAAAAATGGTCCAGACAGCTCTGTACCAGATGCAACCTACTACTGTAGCTGCAGCCCTGTTTCCAGCCATGCATTGTCTTGGCTGCCAGGCAGTAGGGAGCAAGGCATGAGAATGGCTGCAAAGCCTTGAACACCTCGAACCTTTTCTGAGGACTCTTCCATCTCATAACAGTAGAGGCAAATAAAAACAAAAATTCAGCTCAGTCAAAAGCAGTTCATTTTTACTTTGCTCCTCTTGAATTCAGGCAGGCAATGTCATATGCTATGCACAGCTCAGAGGTGGAAAATGATTGAAATTTCTAATGTTCCTCATTTCTAATGCTCCTGCCTTCCCTCCTGCCTTCCCCATGCACTAGCATGTACCATGCTCTGACTGCAGAAAGTCATATCTGCGGGTGGCTCTGCCCAGTGCAACACCCTGTTCTTTCCTCAGGACTGCTGGAGCAGGAGCGGGTGGGCTGCACCAAGCGCCCACCCATCTGCTCTGCGGCAATGGGGCTCTCTTCTCGCCACTGAACAAAGAGCTGTGGCAGCGTGGAGGAAGACAGGGCTGCCTGCCTGCAGGTTTAGCTTGCAGCCTTGTAGGTGCAAGCTGCTTCTTTGCAGCCATCTGCACGGGGCTGCTGCAGCAGATGGAGCTTCGGAGCTCACAGTTGTTGCAGACAGCAACATGCCTCGGGTTAAGCACATTTCCTCAACCCGCTGCTACTTCTCTTGTCATCACTCCTGTCAGTTTAGGCCTTGTCTAGACTAGAAAAATTTAGAAATACAATTCAGGATAAAATACACCTTTTTCTAGTCCGTACAAAGGCATGGGCTGCCAAGCCATCCGCTGGCTTGCTCTGTGGGCAAGAACTGCTCTTCAGGAGAAAACAAGCAGCTGGCTTAGTTGACTGGAGCATGGAGAGATGGCAATGTTTTTATTTTTAAAAAATTTTGATTCAGTCTCAGCTTTGCTTTGTCTGTAGCCAGATAGACTTATTCAGAGAAGACTGTATGGCTCTTGGCAAATGGATACCATTCTATATAATTTTTCATTTATTAAAGTGACTAGGTATCTTTTGTGATCCATCTTGGGAGTTCAGCTTTCCTTACACAATCATTCATTGTGCTGCTTTCTTGGAGACACTCATTGGTGAAAGGGTTGATATAAAACCAGCAGGATGTTCTTTTAATTTATTTTATGTGCAGCCAGTACTACCGTCTGTGACTAGGGTTGAGAATGTATTATGCTTATCACTGCCAGACCTTAACTGTTCAGGTTAAAATTTTCCATCCCGTGGAGAAAGTCAGTTTAAACACTCAGTAATTTTTGAGAATGACAGCAAAGAAAAATTGCAAAGACTTTTTTTTTTTCCTAAAAAGGTTCTTAATACTCCTGTGCTTTGAGAGCAGGGCTGAGATTTGGCGTGGGATGGATCTTTGTATCAGGCGCATGACATTTGCCATTTCTATGGAAATACAAAATAGTTTGGCCAAGTTTTAGGCCTTTGAAAAACGTAGCTTCTAGATTGAAGTAGCAATGTGCAGACACTCTGAAATGTAGTTTTCCATCTAAAAATGGGAATAATAATTGTTCTTTATTTCTAGTTCCCTTGGTCTGTCATCCTACATGAAACTGTGAGATCTTTATGGGATGAATTGTCTCACATTACAAAGTGCCTAGCAGGACAGGGTAGCGGTATTGTGTTAGTGTCATATGACGACAAATACTCCTTCCTTAAAAACAGCATACTGCAACGTAATAAAATCCTCTTTCCAAAATAGGAATTAAAAATAAAAAAACCCCAGCTACTTTAGCTACGTCATTATCCTGAAATAGTATCTAAATTACTATTTTCCATAGGGAATAGTAAATATTTAAGCAACCAACTTCAATCCTTTGAACCAAAATGGAAGAGAATTTTCCATTATCTTCTGTGATAGTTGACCACGTTCAGGAAGATTTTTCATTAAGCTTATTCACATAATTGACTAGATACGTAACAAATGCACTGGCAGATAAGCATTTTCTGTAGTTGGGCCAAGCATCTTAGGATATTACATTAGCTTTTTTAAGGTATTAGCCAAGAGAATCAAAGATATAATAAAGCCTGAAGTAACTCAACTTCTATTTGGAAAAAAATACCATTGTTTCCAATTCAGCATTGTTGAGAAATCATTAAAGCATTAGGCTTTTCCTTAGTGTACACCGAAAGTCTATGTCCATTTTAGGCAAACTTTCATAATGTAACTGAGAGTGTGGTGAAACTTTTCTGAGAATGTTTCCAGCTGGAAGGACTCAGGACAGCATTTCTGACCTTAACTGCAGCTCCAGCCACTCAAATTTTATCATGAAGAGTGCACTCAGGGGCACCACAAACTTTGGGACTTCTGTCAGTCAATGTCTTAAATAGCAACAAACCCCATCATTCTTACCCAACCCCTCAGTAATTCATATGCTGTAATTCCTAGCGACCACCAGTCTACAGGGTACGAGTATCCTGGACCTCCATCCATAAAGGCCTGGAACACTTCTGGAGCTAAAACAATAAATCAAATCAAACAAAAAGCATTATATTAAGGTTAGACTATGGATCATTAAAGTTGGTATTTGAAAAATGAATAAGGATGCAATTAACTGGAGTTAAATACATTTGTAAACACAGCATTTTCAGGATGCAGTTTCAGTGCCTTGGTTTGCTGGCAACAAGTGACCTTCACTGGTCAGGGTTTTTCAAAAGCCACTAATTTTATATGTTAATTCCTACCTGGTCCATTTTAGTTTTATGTTATGTGAATAAAAATAAGTAATAGGAGGGGAATTCCTGAACTGAAGTGTGACTTGCAATATCTAGGGTAATGCAAAGGTTTTCTGGGACAAATATATAGGTGAGGTGATTCTTTGTGATTGATGGAGGTGTTGAACATGGTAAATCTCATCCTTATCCTACATTTGGATAAAACTAATCAGATGGATTTTAAAGGTATTCAACATAGGAAAATGGTAATTGAATACAAATCCTGACACTGATTGTATGCTGTGAGAAACTCTGTCATGACTGGAAATAAACACACTGTCAATAAACTAATGAATTCCTTAAAAATAACTTTCATGGGGGAAAAAAACCTGATCTTTTCAAAACAAGGATCCAGTTGGCTAATTTCAGCAAGAAAGACATGCTAAATAAGGCCACTGTAGTTTCTTCAGAAAACCATATATAACTAAGAGAGGATATGAAATGAAATGAAAAGTCAGTCATGCTTTTCTAATTATTTCACAGCAGAATCTCAGTACACTTTGTGAAAACACACTTTCCCTGGGGATTTCCTAAACAACGCTATCACCAACCGTAACATCATGACGGATTGCAGTTACCATATGAGCCTCTTCTGGCCATGATACCGAGTCTAATGTACCACATTACCTCCTGATTACCATTGCACTTTCTAATGGGCATACTGCAATGAATAATGTAATCTGGTCACACCTTCCTCTGACTGGTAGTTTGGGATTTGACTATGGATGGCACTTAAAGAAGCACCTTTAACTAAAGGAAAGGCATTCTGTCCAGAGGAGTTTTTGCAGTCCTTGGATCGTTATGGATGGCAACCTAACTATTTACAACTCCAGACCTGACTTCAGAGTCTTGAAGAGCCAAATCTACCAGAGGATTTTGGCATTCATGAATTAGATGCAGCAAAACCCTAATCTGTAGAATGAAAAGCAAGGAATGAATGAAAGTGGTCCTATACTCTCTGTCCAGCAGGACTATCTCTAAATATGTTTGGTAGGAGAACTGCAGGCACCTAAATAAACCTTTTTGCCAGAACACCTGTGTTTGGAGAATAGCTGACCAGGGGATCTCTGGCATAGGTAAACTTGTGCTGTGATCCAGTATGGCATGAATCAACAATGCCATGAAAGTCATCACACTGTTAGCTCTGTCTCACCTCCAGATAATATAGCTTCACTTGGCATGCTATATCTTCAGATGTACTTCAGATCTTTTTTGTGTGCTGCCGGGGATCTGTGTAGCCACAACTTACATGTGTGCGGTCTATCACATACATAGATGTAAGAGGGTAGACAGGATTTTTTGTGTTACTTTAGCGGATCAATGCACCTAAATTGCACATCGGGCACCAAAGTCATATTTTGAATACCACCATAGGTACCTTGTAGTGAAGGTTTGCTTTACTTAGCCACATTCATTATGATTTTTGCCCACTGCACCTAGGTGATGTATAATATAATAATATAGAGAATAGCCTTTGTGGACTTTTTTGCTGAGCTATATAAGTATAACATTGGTTTCATTCTTTCTTTTATAGCTTTAACATCATAATAATGCATCTGATTTCTGTGAGGTAGAGATGAAAGTACTTTATTGATGTAATGTACAACATTGCCAGAACCGTGCAGCTGTTTTGCTAATTCAGTGACTGAGTTATCCACTTTTATTTTATTTTCTTGTTCTAAAAGCTTCAAGGTCAACTGATCCCACATTAAGCAGATCAGCAGGAAATGCTTTCTTTTGCCCACAGTCCCTGGTGTTTTGAAGCTCTGTTTCCTCGCCTTAAGCTGATGATGGCATCCTTAGACCAGAAAATGGGCAGTTAGGCTCCTGATTTTTAAGGCAGATAGCCCCTTTTCCCCTGCTGTCGCAATATTATTTGCAGTCCAGCTGGACTGGCTCTCTGCATTCAGTCACCTCCAGTGAAGCGGTTGTAAGCACCCGCATTGCAAGATGAGGGGGACTGACAGAAGGTGCAATATGATTTACAGTATCCTACGTATAGGTTTATTCTCAGGGTGACATCTCAACCCTACTGAAGACAACAGATCTTTCCCCAGTTTAGCAAGGCTGTTAAGTACTAGTCTCACACTAAGACTGTGATTAATGTTTCTAAAAGCCTTTTTGAGCTGAGACATTAGGTCCAAACGAAGGCCTCCAGCCTGTACGGCAGACTTCAGGAGGTTGCCTGCTCATTCTGAAACATAGCATGACTTTACAGAAAGACAGCAGATCCTCCAGGTGATGTGGTTAGCCAATCTCTGAAGATCTAGAGCTGTGAAATACAGAACATAACATCAGGTTTTGCTGTAAGAAATCACTATGTCAGGAGAACCAATTCTGAGTCCAAACTGGCTACAATAAAAGCAAATAAAAAATCTGAAAGGAAAGTTAAAATTCTGCATTGGTTTTCTTTAGGATAGTTATTGAAATAGACTACCTGTAATCTTTTAAAATTTGAATTTGATCTCAGCCTCAGCTTGGACAGCCGTCCTTCATCCTGCTGTGGATAGGTTCTTCCAAAGGATAATAAGATTTGAGCTTGCCAGCTTGCAGCAAGGGCAACAGGTCTGCTGTGTGCACCCTTTCTGCACACATCCTCTCTTATGATAACAGATTTAGGATGAGAAGAATACTTACATCTTTTGCACCTGTGCATCTACCTAAATGCAATGACTCTGCCTGCAAAAGTTCATTCATGTGAACAAAATTCAGAGAGTGCGTGTAAGAATGAGAGTTTCAGATCTTTTTCCTCAAACAATTTCTACTGAACAAAGGCTTCTCAGGAAAATATGTGGTTTTAATACTGGGTCTGATCCTGCAGATTCTTTTGGCTGAGGATTGTAGTTACTATCACATACAGTCAGAGTGAAGGCAGTAGAAGTTTGCATGGTGGAAGCACAGCTTTTAAATAGTGAAGTTAAATCAAATAATAGCAAGTCTGGCAGTGGCAAGAGTGAATTCAAGGACAAGTGAATAAGTGATACAATTGGTAGGTCTTACAGGTCTTCACAGCTCCCCATGAACAAACGTCTTTGACATAGCGGAGAACTGCTTTACTAGAGCTGCCCAAAAGAGCTCCTTCAACAGCAGTAACCTGGTCCAGCCTCACTGCTCACCCTGCTTTGAGCAGGAGGTTGGACTAGAGAGTCCTGAGGCCCCTGACAACGTGAATCATCCTGTGATACTGTGACGCTAATGAAGCTCAAGCAACCACCTTCTCACAGCCCATCTGAGCAGAGTGATGAAGGGGTCTAAGGCCAGAAGTCTCAATGGGACCTCTACAGCCTCTTCCTCTTGGTGGTCATCATGAACAGCATGGGCTCTTCACCCTCACTCAGACACCTGGAAAACCTGCCACCCAGAGTACTGGGGACTTTCGAAAGTCTGGATCTCAGAAGCAATGCAGTCTTTTGGTCTGGGAGATTACTCTTCATGTGTGGCAGAAGTGTGACCCACCACCTTTCACGCAAGGCTTCGATAACTACAAAGACAGACCATTTTAAAACTAATGCCATTCCGAGCTGAGACATCTGAGCTAATTTTAACAGGGCAAGCAATAAAATCAGGAATGTTTCTGTGTCTTCTGTGATAATGAGTAAATGCACATATTTAACTTCAGCAACTCGCCAAGCTAAAAATCCTCTGATTGATTTTTTCTTATATTATTTTTCTATATTTTTCTCTTAATAATATACTTTCATGCTTTCACTGTTTATCTGCTTTGTTTTCTTGAAAAATGACATAAAATGAACCCACCTTTGCACTGCATTAAGTGTGCTTCCGTGCATTTCTTGGCTGTCCCTAATACGTATTTCCAGTTAATTTTTTTTTCCAAATAATAAATTAAAATAAATCCTCTTCAGAGCTTTGTCTTTTGATGCTTTTCACTGTGTCTTTCTAGTAATAACATACCATTGTAGATTGCCTCTGTACCAGGAGGAAGATTCCAAGGAAGTAAATAAATGATTATTTTGCTTTTAAATAAAACCATACTGGAGAACAGCTAATAAAAAATTGAACATGAGAGCAAATGTAGTGGGTCTGCATCCATCTCAGAAGCTTTCTGGGATATCCATACCCTTGTTCTATGGGTTTAGCCATACTCCAAATAATTTTGTGAAATAGAGAGTAATTTCTGACGAATTAATATATACAACTGCCACGGCAATTGTCACAGCAGTCAGATGATCTACATTGTAAATGATGTAGAGGATGCATCTCATATTGTATGCATATTTCCCTAAAGACCTGTAAAGAAAAAGTACAAAACTGAAATTTTACTTAACTGGTTGGTAATTCTGTACCTTATTTGTGGAAGATTATCAATATCTAACAATATGATTAATGAGCTTGAAATAAAAGGGAATATCAATGTAAGTGCAAACAATACTGAACCCAAATTTCACTATTTGTTCCTACTCTAAAAGAGCATTTTGTACATAGAATAAAATACTTTTAAGTAGGGTTTCTAAAAATCTGCCTAGTATTCACAGTTATCGCTTAACTCCATAGTTAAACTATAACTGCTCCAGATCTCTGAAATTCAGGTCACTTTAATTTGGTGCCCAATGGTGAGTTTGAAAAGGCTGTCCATGATAAAATAATCAATTTGAGGTCTATCACTTGGAAGAGTTGGCACAAAGAATAGCTGTTATTATTTTTGATGGAGCATACTGGTTTAATCATAAAGATAAGTCATCAGACTAAATCTTAAAATGAAGAGCTTGGAGTGGCTCTGATGATACAAATCCTAAATAGCACAATATGGCATTTCTTTTCTGATGAACTGATTTAAGTTTCACTTCCTTAGCAAGAAGCTAATCAAAGAGCGCCTGGTGTACTTGCCTACCACTACCCAGGAGGCTGCCAAGTGTTGATTAAGAAGTTTACGGAGCTATTACTTACTTTGAAGCATTGCTGACTTTCATAGGCTGCTTTGAAACTTTGTCAAATTGGTGAGAGGGAAACTGCAGTGAGATGAACACATTAGACCCCTCTTCAAGTGGCCTTTGCTACATACTAACAAATCAGTATATTTAAGCAATAACTTGCAAGTGAGTCTTGCAAGATTGATTAGCTGCAAGGAGCTGATTGTCCATGCATAGCTAAATGTTGCCAATGAGTGCTGGTCATTAATTCCTACAGAATGCCCTGTGCCAATGTTATTAATATGACAAACTGAAAATAAAATAAAAAATAAAACCATAGTGTTTTGGCCTCAATTTTTTTGAGTGGTCAGGTTCAGATGGACACGTCCAAAACATTTCTCAAGAATGAAAACCCTGACATTAGTCATCCAGTTGGCTAGCTAGAGCTCTCTGTATTCCATTTGCATCTCAGCAGAGACCATATGTGTCAGTAAGGGGAATCAGAGGTTTGTGGTGTACAGCAGGGATTGCAAATCAATACACTCTGCCAGTCATGTAGCAAAATATACCTCAGTGGCATGAGTTTCATTGCAAGGCCTGAGATTTCATAGATAAGAAAATAGATTCCAGTGTCATTAACTGAGGTTCAGCATAGTACCAGGCTGCCAGGTATCACTTTACTTCCTCATATTAGTCCCTGATCTTGGGGGGAAAAAAAAAAAGTATATATACGTATATAAAATAGGTATATACACATATATACAATGCTCATAGTATAAACAATATTTTGATTGAGTACCACAGGATAAGCTGTTAAAAGCTGAGATCTGTCCAAATTGTAAATGTGTGAATGACTTGGTGTACATAACACATTCATAGTTTCACCTTGCTCAATCAGGCTTAATGGATGACAGATTGAGCTGAATGAAAAATGAACTTGATTTTTTAAATAATATTCCAAGAACCTTGGACTGAGATGCTTCAGTGAAATATTAACTGCTTCCTCAGCATTGTGATGAGAAAATATTAATTTTCACTTTTCTCTGAAAAGTAAATTCAGAGGTCAGTAATTCTAGGTTTAAATAGAAAACAAAAATCAAACTACAGTGATGACAAGTGATCTTCTATTTAGAGGAGAAGCTGTTTTAAGAACAAAATGAAAGAAAGCAACTTCCCTCTCCCCGAATATAAACATGGACTTGGTAAACGATCAATTTACCTCTTGGCGTTTACTTTCTCATATGTTAAAAGGGTCTAAATTATAATGGACAGCTTCCTGACTCAGAGCTTTAGACTAGCCAACTGCTAAGTTCTGGTGTATGAGGCAAAGTGCTGCTTAAAGCCTGACCATGCTGGGCTGGCAATTTTCTAGTGTGAGGTCTAGACTTGTTACAGTAGCATAACTGATTTTGTACCATTATTCACATAGTACACCTCAACAGTTTTAATACTCATATTTAATGCAATTATTCAATCAAAGTAAATATTTTAGATACCATTACCTGGATACAGACACTGCATTTAGAATGCCTTATTAGTTCACCATATGGCTACACAACCTCTCTTGCCCTTACTCAGAGTGCTGTCCTCATAAAACCCTCTGCATTACTCAACCACTGAACAGAACCTAGTTCTTGACCTTGTGTTTGCACAGAGAAGCCCTTTCTGGTTGAACATCTGGACCAATCTCAGAGGAACAACCTCAAGTTTCTAGCCCCATTGAAAGAAAGCCCAGCAGCAATGAACGTGTCATGGTCTCCTACTACTGAATATGAAATTATACACAAGTGCCTTCCTTACTCCATCCAAAAGTTCACAGTGGCTGCAGTGTCAATTTTTCTAGCAAACTGTTGAAGGGATTGTGTCCAAAAATATCCACTTGCTATTTGGAAGATCATCCCAGTGTATGGACAGCAGCAGTTCTGTCCTGGTACTGAAACAAACTGGTCTGGATAACTGGGGATTCGCAGGACAGACTGTGTGCCTGATGGATCAGGGCTATTACATGTTCCTGCCTCACATACTCCTACCACGTTAGCAAAAGTCTTTGCATCAGTTTATGCAGCAAAACCGGGGGGGGGTTGCATGGTTTGACCAAAGAACAGGAGTTACCCAGGGGGCAGACGTGCCCCCCTGGGCTGCTGGAAGTCCCTGCTTGTTGCCCCCTCTCCCACCTCTGCTGGAGGTCTCTTCTCCCTCAGATCTGCCTGTAGAGCTCCGCAGCAGATCAGGCCCTTTCAGGAAGGTTNAAAAAAAAAAAAAAAAAAAAAAAAAAGAAAAGCCCAAACCAAAACTACCACTTGAGCTCAGTGTGGAGGTTTTTTGACCTAAATAGTCACAGAAATGATTATATTAGCAGTTTTGCTGGAAGATCTCAAAGGATGGTAACACGTCAGAGAGCACAGAGAAGTGCAAAGCAGCTGGAGACAGTAACTTCTTTCCTGATCTCCCGAGGTTTTTCAGCTGCTTGTGTGCCTACTCATTAATGTCAGAGCAGAGCCAAAACCTGAATACCCACTCGCAGCTCAGTGCTTAATCCCCTCAGCCGTGGTGCTCCTAGCACAAGCTGAAAACCCCATCAGTACGGTAAGTATTTATTTCAGCACCTCAAAGCCTCACACATCTGGTCTTGGTTCTTGCTTATCAGAACAACCAGAAGCCTCCCGGCTCGTGCTGGCATTGAGATATTTCCCTGGGATCAGCGACATCACCAGTGAGGCTCTGTAGATAGGCAGTCAAACCCTTGGTAGGAAAAGGGTGGGATTTTTAAAAACCTAAACACTGCCTTAACTGCATTCAAAAAGCAATGAGCTGCAAAACACTATTTATTTTCAGAGCACTGTTTAGCATGAGTGCAAGGAAGACCAAGGTTGAACACCTTTGAAAACCCAACTCCAAATTTGTCCCTGCTGCATTGTAACTACCTCAGGAACAAATTTAGCCCTACAGGATATTTTTACTTTACCTGTAAGGTTGATATCGGGACATCCACTAGCTTTCCTCTGACTCCAATAGTACTCCCACACAGTATTAATTAATAAATATGGATGATTCATACATTTTAGAAGTTCAGTGGACCTCTGTAAATCCACATTCCTCTGGTAATCTCTTTACGATGTCAGCAGCCTATGAAAGCAGCTGTGAAAATCTGAGATAAGAAGCCTGTAGGATAGGAAGAGGGTAGCTGAAACTGTTCACGTAATTTACAGCTGATTTCACTGGTTTTGGATTTTTGTCAAGTATATTTATATCATAAAATGTATTTTATTGGTTTGATTTGAAGTAAAGTCATGGTGCATTATTCGGATAACTTCAGCCTCTGCTGAAGAAAACCACGAAGCCTCTACGTAACCCCCCTAACCCTCCTACCACCAGAAAAAGAAAAAAACCCAAACCAACCCTAAACTCCCCAAATTTATAACCTGTGAATGGAAAGTTTTTGCAACACTCATAAATAATATACAGATGTATGGAAATTGATCATTCAAAAAGGAAACATTTCAATGAGTTAAAAGGATGTGCTATAGGACTTAAATACATCTGAATTACTCCAGAGTGAGAAATAAGCAAAAAGCGATATCTGTACTGTTTTCTAGATATGTTTTAGTATTTAACATTCTGTTTCGTGGCTGACCAACCTGTTGCAGGGGAGAGGGCCATTACTGCAAATGGGTGCCCGGCACAGAGCATGTGCTCTAAGACACACACATATTTCTTGCAGCCTGCATGAGGGACCAATATAAGAAACCTCTGGGGTTTTTTTTTGCTCAGAAACATGGAATAGTGTTGAAAATGGCAAACACACAGGTGCTTCCAGCCAGGCAAATGCACGCTTTCTTTAAACAGAAGAGGCCTAATGAATAGCCTTCTGCAGGAAGAAAGAGCCACAGCTGAATATCCCAGGCACAGGCTGTGGCCAGGGACTGTGTCCTGCCCTGCACTGGCTTTCCTGGTCCACATCCCAGTGCAGACTGGGAGGGGCTCCCCTGCAAGTGCTTGTGTCCATTTGTTGGCAGCGGGCACGCCTGCCAAAAGTCAGCTAGGTCTCAGAGGACATTTTGCGTTGCTTGCCAAGGGAGGATGACAGCCTGAAATCTAATGAGTTTTCAAAGGGCTATTCCTACAGTAAAACCTTTGGCAACACCCTCAATCACAGGTGTTGCAGAAGATTTGAGCAGTGAATTTGTAGTGATAAAATCAGGCACAGGTGACACACAAGTTTCCTAAACCAGCTTAAGGCACACATTGTATTTCACAGCTGCAGCCATCTGAACAGTATGAGACAGAAACTCTGAAGACCCCCGAACACAAGAAGCTGATTTCACTTCAACGTTTCAGGTCAAAGGCTTTGAGAAGTAGAACTGCAGAAGCAGCTGGAAGTAGCTTGTCCTGCCAGGCTGTTGGCCTTGTTCCTTTCAGATTCACCATTGTCCATGTTTTTGTTGCCTATGTGTGGCAGGTATTTCACTTGTCTGAATAAGTCAGCTGGGAAGGGGGAACATAGAGAAATTACCAGGGTTTCTGGAGAAATATTCAGGTTCAGATATGTCGCATTCTGCGTAACCATTTAATAAGTAGGGAAATAGGCAGGGAAAATTTCAGGCTGAGAAAGACTTAGGGGCAAAAAAGCTAATGTGAAGTGGGACTAAGCAAAAGCTGCAGGAGCTGACTCACACCATGCTTAGCATTACAAGATAGGTATCTTAATCAGAACAGCTAGTGCATTTTTACAACACAATATCAATTCACTGCGTTTTTTCCTGGATACCAGTTTTACGCAGTCACGCTGCATGTGAGCAAAGTGCTCCCTAGCAATTTCTCAGCCTATTTCAATCAGATTTCAAATAGGAATGGAGGCTTTAGAGATAACATTTTTCTGTTTATTTCCTTAAATTGGCCATAGGAAGAAGTAGAAAATTCTGTAAGTACCTCTACTAAGGGAAAGGCTGGAGGCTGCCCTCATATCTGATTAAACCTAACAGGATCCACATGGGAGTAAGCCTTTATAAACCTCCAAGAGGGGGAAAAAAAGCTTTCATCACATCTCATACCTTCCTCATCGTGAAAACCAGCATAGCATAAGGCATGTCTTACAGCAACCACTAAGTTTCCTTGGTTCTGGTGCTCAGCAAGTGACTTGAAGGTGATTTTGTCCTGTTACGCCAAGGTTAAAGCGTGGTTTAAATTCCTGGTAATGAAAGCTTACTACCAACCATAGGGCCAACCTCCTCAAGTCTTATTTTCTGTTTTTCTCATTGTCTAAATGGTTTAGTCAAAGCCACGTAGAAAGTCTCTGATACAGCCTTAAAGCCAGAAATCATATGGACTTAAATGACTATCAGGAGTGAACCCAAAACTTTCTTAATTTGAGCACTGCAACTGAAAAATTTTTGTAGCATTTCACTAAAGATATGATTCTTCATGAAATTGAAGGTGTAAACTAAAAGAGGAAAGGAAGTGAAATCAATGCACTTAGAGGAAAAAGCAACACTGGTGTCTGGCCATATCCATCAAATTCTTAATATTTGAGGTTTGCTGAAGCTTTGATGCCCAAGCTGTGCCACAGAGAATGCTCACCCATCACTTCTCATCTGAAACAGAGGATTTTTACAGCTCTAAAAGCTTTCCTGCCTTCTTACAGCTCCAAATAAATGCAAGGATGGCTCTTCTGACTCTGACTCTTTCTGAGGTGTGAAGACTGCATTTGTGGCTTTTGCAGGATTTTTGCATTTCCAGGAGGTGAGGAAGGCACACTGGAAAGTAGGTAAGCTGGTGTATGGTGCCGCAGTCTCTTCATAAAGGGAAAGAGAGCATTTTTCTTCTGTTTCTTCTTGTTGTGAGATTGTTGGATATGGGGGAGACCTGATGCGTGGGGAGGAGGGTTGAGGGGCAGAACAGCTTCGTGAGCTGAGGTGAACCAAGACAGCAGTTCACCAGTATGTAAGGTTGATCTTACATCTTGTTCCCATCTTCCCTTCACTCTAAGTCTAGAGTTTACCTCCTTCCTTGGGGCAGCTTGTGCTCTTACTGGACCCTCCAGGAGCTCATTTACCTCCCTGAGAAGGCAATGAGACTCAGCTGTCTACAGCACTCTGAACTTAGGTCAGAGAAAGTATTTGCCCTGATGTTAAGCTGATGAATGATTGCAAAACAATTAGGCTATAGGGACGTATCTATCCTGGAGATTAGTATTTTCCTACTAAAACAAGGAATCCAGAATTTTCTAGCAAATGGAGAATGCCATGCAAAGGGACATAAGCAGACTTTAGGCAGGATGGGCTGGACTTGAACATCTCCGCATCGAATAGGCAGGTTTTCTAAGATGAATCTCAGAATTTCCCTTCTTTGTACTATCTCCTGGCAAACATCAGCTACACAAATACTCCTCCTCCTTGGGGTGGGAGTGGAGGGTAGGAGTTCCAAAGGGACAGGGTCATTTTTTGTAATTTTGTCCTTAGAATACCGAATCATGGTGCCTGGCACTTGCTACAGATTTTTGTACTTTTGGTTGTTAAAAGCTAGGTTTTTTTCTTGTGAAAAAAGCCTGCCAACAGAGGCCACTAATGAACTAAGAAGGTGGTGGCCCACCTATGTGTGCAGGTGGGCTGAAAGATGCTCCAAAGGACACTAAGTTTCCTGTTAACTCTCAGCAAAATATTTGAAGAATACTCACATACATTTTTGTACAGCTGTTTTAATTAATCTGCTTCTGATCATTAGCCGCCAGGCGATCTCTTCATCACGTACATTCAGACTATGACAGACAGATGTTAAAATGCTAACTGATCCCTAAGCAAGTACTCAGCTTTTTTCTGCTTTCGTAATAATTACGCTTTCTAATGTAAAACTGTGCAACCACTTCAAGATTAAAAATGTAAGGCCATTAAAACAGTCATTTAATTGACTACCAAATTAAATCTCAGAAAAGACCCTATTGTTACATCTGCTGTCATCATCACATTTAAACACGGAAAACATCTATTCTGAATTTGTTTGAGCTGCTGCAAAATGGCTACTCTTCAAGGGTACTTTTGAATAATCTGTGTAATAAGAACTTGCACATCTAATGACAGTGGCTACTAGAAGATTGTAGGCAGCTATTTAAGCAGAATGTGTGAGCTCTGAGACATAAACTTTTCACAGAAATGCAAAACTACCATATAAAAATGTTGGAATCTTTTAACACTTCAGTCATTGTGTATGTAAGGACACTTCTGTGAGTGTAATTAGTTTCACATGTGAGTTGTACAGCTATTTGTCTATGTGTTGGGGGAGGTCAAATTACTTGTAGAGAAAAAATGCTTTTTTCCTGAGTTTTTGTTGGTTTGGGATTTTTCATAAATAAAACCACTACATATTGGCAAAAATGCTCAAGCAAGTTATTTTTAAACTAAAGCTGTTGGTGTAAGTGAGATTGCAGCATCCCTTCCCCTCTCTTTTCACCACGTTGAATAGAGAACCTGTGGTGCAACATCAAACACTCAGGTACTGGCCCCAAGGGAAAGCTCAGTACCCAGACTCGGTCTCCTAATGCTCTATATCCAATGCCTGTGCAGTGTTGGCCATCTCATCTAAGTAGCGACACTGAACTAGACACTCAGCTAGAGCTAACCAATACAAAATGCTGAGAAAATTTTCATCTAAAACCTCATTCCTCTGCATAACTGAAATGCTTGAGTCAGGACTACAGAAAATGTTGCTTGGTCTGTTTTGAGTACATTTATAAGAGTAAGCTAACCAGCGTCAGGTCTGTGCACTGGTCACAAGCCCAAGTGGCACAGTGTGGCTACACACATGTTATTGTATCCTATTAACTGCCAAAATAGGACAGCTATGCCCCAGCTGCTCAGGGAGAATAGACTCCAGCCCCTGCTAACTCCCTGGGAATTGTTTGGGAGAGCGCTAGCTGATGCATGCCCAAACCACATCATATCTGAAAACACGACTCTGCTCTGGTGCCTGGGACTGCTCTGACACAGGCTCACAGCTGGTATGAAGGCACCCTGCAGACACCTGCCTGCTTCATGTGCAGGTTGGTACAGCACTCTTTGTGCTGCGAAAAACATGAGTGTTAATTCCTGTTTCTTGGGCACATGCTTTTACTCCTATGCTAATATGCAGACTTGTGGTAACACAGTGGCCTTTGGTTCCCCGAATGACATTTTTAGAATATGGTAATTTACCAGTATTTTACCAGTGCATGGGTGTTAGATGTGCTCTGAGCATGTCTGGTAGAGAAAGTCTCTTGGATACACACATATCTCTTAGTCTGGTTTCCAGAATCCAAATAAGTTTAGTCTTAAGCTAGTTATCTCCACAGGCAATGATAATTACATATACAGACAGCATTAAAACAGCAGATGTGTAGGAAGCCACAAATAGGACAAATCACACCTATTCTCAGTCATGGAAGCTCGTCTAACTTTGGTGGGACAAATGACATCCAGGAGATGCCTTCTGTCCTTCAGCTCCAGGGGAAGTTTGAATTATTAGCTTAGCCAAGATGATTAACATTTAGAGACATGAGGACAGGTGAATGGAATTTTACCCTCCCAGCCTTCAGTCTATCTATGCATTTAAATTACATGATTAAAACACATATAATGCCCCTAAAAGCCATAGGACAAGCACTTAAGGGGTTAGTTACATAGGACTCCAACAGACACATTTTTGAGGAACTCGGCATAGCAAAACAATTAAGGATGTGCCTAGATACTTTTAAACCGATATTACATGTTCTCTGCCAAATCATAGCCACAGTGGTGCAAATATAATCATACATTCTTGTCTCCAGATGGGGGAGTTTGCAGGAAGTAACACAGTTGAAACTCTCCTGAATTTGCTTCACAAAACCAAACAGAGCCTGACTAAAAGCAGTGTGGAGACCAAGCTCCTGCCCAATCACTCCATCTCCAATGTTTTCCATTGCTAACCCATATAGACTGTCAAAAAAATAAGTTGATCATATTTATTGTATGCTTTTACAACTTAAAATCCTTTCAATATACCATTAGTCAACATTAATGCGTGTGCTTTCTTACATTTTTTAAATGGCCTTGAAAACTTACCCATATAGGGTTTTGTGCCAGCCATAGAAGAAGCTTTTTCTGAGCCTTTCACTATGGTTGCTATGTTAAAGTCAGTGATATGAACATGTCCTGCAATTACACAAAGTAAAAACAGAAGTTAAAATAGGGCATCATACAAATATTACTTCCTTTGTTTAACATTTAAGTGATAATGGAAAGAAATTAAATTGGAAATATTCATAACAATTCATGGAACTTACTATTAAATGTTGCTCATAACTAGAAAAATCATACTAGCAGCAAAATGATGGAATACTTTTCCTGTATGATTGTGTCCACTATCTGCTTACAGTGCTGAACCTTTTTTGCTGGTCACCCCAACCCCTCTCCTGCTGTGATGTTAGGGACAGTAACTGTCTTCTGGAGCAGGAACAGCGCTGAATTTTGTGACGCTATGGATGAAATGTAGCTCTCCTTATCTCCAACTAGAGACACCCCTCGCACTCTCAGGTACTCATGACACCTGCCTGCTATCACATCCACTTCAGCTTACCATCAGTCTGGCTTTTTCTGAGTCTCCTCAGGGCAAAAAGAGAGCCAAGAAAAAAAGGGTATTTTTATTGTACTATAAATATAAAATTAGATCCATGGTAGCAGAAGAGTGTGTATGTAACAGCAGCAGGTCCCAAATGATCACTCATTTGACAGCAGGTTGCAAGATGAAACATAAGTGACACAAGTCAGCCCGCGAACTTGCTGCCTGACCAGCCAGACAGCTGATTTAAACTGAACTAATCAGGCTGGATGGCCCAAACCCGCCGTCATTACTTTTTTCCTGGGGTGGTTTACAAGCATAGGTTAAATTGCTCCACCACAGCGAAGCAATAGTTGTTAATCCCGGCTTGCCGTAGGCAGGTAAACTGAATGCATATCCAGCCTGAAAATGTATCTGCAGACTTTTAATTTGATAAGTCTGCTGTTAGGTTTTGCATCTTCCACTTAAGGATTAGGTTTATACTGTGGAGTGATGCAGACATTCTGTTGTCTGTGATTACATCTGGCAATGCCATTGTGGAGGACAGAAAACAGGTGAAGGTACTCCCTTCCCCGGCTTAGCCCTGCACTCAGATCAGGATTAATACATCATGTGTTGAACTCCTGAATGATGGGTTCCTGTCATTTCTTTTTTTGCTCAAGATCTCAACCTCATTCAGTCCACAGAATGGAGCAGGCTTTGGGCATGATGCAGTTATTAAGTGAGGGAGGTTGTTATCATGTTTGCTGCCACAGGTGAAAAGAGTGTAACAAATGACTGTTGTTGAATGTTACCGCAGTGCTCGACTGAGGAACAGCAGTCTCAACAAAAGGTTATGCTGCTCCGACAGTCGAACCTAGATCCTGCTCAAAGTCCCCAGGAAACGCATCTGCCAACCTCTAACAAGTCTGCTGCCATGCATGTGTGAACCGAAATTCTCAGAGTGAGTCCCCTAATTTAGCCAGACCTGAGCTGTTTTTGAAGGGAAAAAGGAAGAAGGCACACCCCACTGTCAAAATTAAAGCTATTTCTCCAAATGGGAGACAGAGTAGAAGTTTTTGATGAAATGGTTTGCATGCTTTCTGCAATTTTCTCCAAACAACTGCTTACATTTTATTGACGCTTTCCTCCTAAGACACCCAGCCCAGGAAGACATCTGTACACAGCAGACAAAAACTGTGAGCAAATGAAAGTGATCGCTTTTTAAGGGACGGGAGGTGTTAGGCTGCCATAACAAGAACTAGTGTTCACAGCCCAACCTTCCATCAGATTTCAAGGTGGTATTTGTCCTTCTTGGTGGCCAGAGCGTAGCATGTTTTCAGTTTATTTTTGCAATAATAAAACACCATGGCAGAAGGCTTCTTGAAAAAGATAATTGATCCACATTCAGCCACGTCATGGCAGTAGTTTTAGGCAATTCCGTGTGCGCCATAGAATGAAAAGCTGCAAGGATCTTGGTAGGCTAATACTTTCTCTTTTTTTGACAGATAAATATAAAGTGCTGTCATTTAAATGACAGCATTGTAAGTGATGCTCCCTATTAGGGTGCTAGCATGATAGCCTGTTGCAAAACACCTATCGCATAATATCCATTCAGACTGATCCAAACAGTTGATTTGCCGTGAAAATTGCCTCTCCTGCAGTGCATTGTTTTCTCTCCCTTTTATTAGGTTTCTTCTCATTTAACAAAACCAAAATAGCACATGTGAAGTTTTGCATACGCTGGTTGATGGTTTTTGTTAAAAATGCCTTTCTGCAAGGTAAAGGATGGATTGGGAAGACGTTCTGCATAGCTCCTCTGCATCCTGCTGCCGATACAGCAGCAATGGGCAGCTCCTGTACACATATCAGGGCACAGCAGAGCTGCGTTGGTACTGCTGGAAAAACTCCACCTTTGCTCTACTCCACCACACGGTGACCCCATGGCCCACGGGCTGCCTGCAGGCAGCCTTTGCCTGTTTCTTAGAGGGCTGCTAATTGGCTATGGAGGGAAAGCAAGGTGTCCTGCAGGCAGGCAGGTGGCTGTGCTGCCGCAGGGATGGTACACAGCGCTTGGTGGGAGCCGAGGGCATGGAGAGAGGCTGTGTCTGGGATTGAGTCAGAGCAGGGGGTGGTGGGGAATGAACACCCTGTTGGCGGTGGAGGAGAGCTGGAGGGAAGTTGAAGCAGAGCTCTGCCTGCCTGTGCACACCACTGAATGGTTTACCCTCTTTTAAGCCTAGTGACTTGTTTTGTTTGGGGTTTTTTTTAAAGTTTTTCATTGCTGGTGTGAATATTTCAAGAGACAGTTAGACCCCAGTTCTCTATAGGAGTCTTTCCAATCGTGTCTAATACATCTTTTTACTGCAACTGTTGCATGTACGAAAAGGAAAGGAATTGCTGCAGTAAATATGCTGGGATACCTGCTACTTCATACTGTTTCCAAAATTTCAATTCATGGAGGCTTTTTCCCATGTGAGCTTCACACCTTGTACTTGATCTCCCTTTCTGGATATTATTGTGAACAACTAAATGTCAAACCCAAGCCTGTACCCTGGCTTCCTTCCCAGGGATCAGGTACAATATTGAACTAAGCAGTTTGTCAGTGCTACTTGGGTTTAGCTTTTAAGAGCTGTGAAGCAGTGCACAACAAATTCAGCAGTACCTAACTAAATTCAAGTATCACAGGGAAAGAGTTCATTGCTTAATCCCCATGGCTGCATGACCTCATATGATAATAAGATGATGGTGGAGAGAAGAAAAGGCAAATGACCACATTCCTCTGGCTCTCTGCAGAGTGGTTTTTTCAAATCATCCCAGACTGCACAGATTTCACGTATGCCAACATGTACATTGTAAGCAGAAAGTATCTCAGTGGAAAGTATTTCAAAAATTGCATTCCTCCAGTCAGCTTCCAGTTAAGGCTTTAACAGGAAAAATTTGTAAGTTAATACCTACAGCACAGTGTATGACTCTGAGAAGCTTTATGCATGCACTTCAGAAGCGCTGTGTGGCTTTTATGCCTCACTCTTCTACATGGCCTGAAATCCCAGTATCTGAGGTAAACAGCAAATTATCTTTGTTTGGACTATTATTTAATTTTTGTTAAATGAGAACAAATCATAATGACAATTAAAACAAGTCCTGGAAGGTGGCTGAGGCTAGTTGACTAACATTTAGCAGAGGAAAATGTACATGACTTCAAACCTCATTGAATTTCTCAGAGTCTGAAACCAAAGGGGTGAATGAGAGGGCAGAGAGAAGAAATACCAGATTGGAGTTAATGCCACTGACTCAGCATGCATCAGAGCCGACGGGAAATCTCAACACAGTAACACTTCGGAGCAAATTCATAACTGGTTTGCCCTCAGAAGGTCAAACCCTATGAACAAT
Source organism: Fregata magnificens (assembly GCA_013389945.1). Taxonomy (NCBI): domain Eukaryota; kingdom Metazoa; phylum Chordata; class Aves; order Suliformes; family Fregatidae; genus Fregata; species Fregata magnificens. Next base: position 21,913 of record WAAD01025798.1, on the reverse strand, counting down.
TTTAAAAGCATCTCTCTGGGTTCCTCTGTACTCTGCACAAGAGCATAAGCTCGTATCCATGTGAACTTGGCATGACTTGGCAGTCTGCCACTTATCATGAGGGAGATTGTTAGAAACCGTATTGTACTGCTATAGATGGGTTCAGTGAGGCTGTGCATTTCAAAAAGGTAGGCTGTTTAATGGCCGTGTAGGCATGTAAAGGTTTCAAATATATTTTCAAAGTGTAGATAGCTTCAGGTGAATGAATTATACTCAGAACACTCATCTTGTTAATCAACGTTGGAGGGTTAAATGAGACACAGTCTTTGAAAATTGTCTGTGGGTATGATGAGGACCAGCCCTAATGCAGTCACCACAGGTACATCTTTAGTGGAGACTTTATGTCTCCCAGAGATCACTATAGAGTAACAATGTTGCCAGTTCTGTTGTTCAGAAGTTAACATCAGGGTTCTAAATATTGAAATTATGGGTGGGGGTTTTTTATCCTAATTTTGGTTTCAAGACCAGGATTGCTCGTTGGCTGCATTTTTCAATTTTGCTGTTAGTTTTCAAGTGAGAGATGAGATTCTCATGTAAACAAGGAAATAGTTTCAAGGAAAACCTTGATGATCATAAAACAATATAATCATATATAGAGGCACATACAAATGCCAGCTTGAATCTGCCTTGCTCTCTCATAGAAGAAAAGATTACTGAGTAAAATTACCACTAACAGATGCAAAAATCCAGTCTAAAATACCCCACAAACCTAATAAAATATAATTAGTCCTGTTAAGGCTAAGAGTGAAATATTAGGTCTGTGATTTCAATATGGAGAACCACAAGGAAGCAGTTCCAACACTAGAAGTAGGAGGCATTCAGTGTAATTAGCAGATAGCACCTTCAAAACGAACAAACAGGTAGTGAGTCTTCACATAATCTGTGTTTAAACTAAGGAACACTTTGCCACAAGATGTTAAGGATGCTAAAAGTTCCCTCCACTCAAGGAAGCACCAGAAAAGACCATGGAAAAGACCACTGAAAGTTATTAAATGACTGGAAACCATATCCAGCTCAGGAAATGCTTGAGGCTGGAGGCTGGGCAAGTACATGGGGGAAGTACCAGAAAAACCTGCCTCGTTTTACATCCTGCTCTGTCATTCACTTTTTGGCAACTCTTGGAGATAAGAAACTCAATTAGATGGGTCTTTGATACAGTACGGTTGCTCTTCTGCTCTGCAGCTGAAAGCCTGCGTATCCCTAACACTGTCTATGGCAACAGAGAGGGGCAAAGGCAATGGAGCAGTGCCTTATAAGGAGAAATTAAAAAGGCTGAGGCTCTTCAGCTGAGACAGGAAAGCACTGAAGGAAGTTTTGAATATCATCAAGATTGTGATTGTAAGCTAGTATTATTTACCAAATCCTGCAGTTCTGGAAGTAGAGGATGGTTTTTTGAAAGGAGAATGTTTCAAATCAGATGAAAGAAAACACTTTTCTTTCATGAAGGACAGTGAACTTCTACAACTTGTTGCTCCGGGAGATTGTAGAGCCCAATATCAGCAGCAGCTTCAAAGAGGCAGTAGACAAACTCATTGACAAAGGTTCATCCGGATTCTGAAGGGGAATATACAGAGATAAACTAATATCCTAATACAAAAATTGTGGGTGATAGGGAGCATGGAAGCATTTGATGTCTAGAAGTGGCAAAGGGCATGCTCCACGAATAGTATCTCCTCTTGCTGCTGGCTGCAACAGAATACTGGCCAAGGTCTTGGGTCTGACCCAGCAGGGAGTTCTTCCTCGGCAAATCGAGAAAGGACCTCGCTGGGTCTTATGAAATGATGTCCTGAAAAACTTGCCTGAGAGAAAGCCAAACCCTTGCAAAATTCCTGTAAACAGAGTATAATAATGGTGTGGTCACTCTGCACAATGCAAAACCTGGATGCCAAAGTAGAGCCTCATAATTTTGGCAGAATGACCAGAAATGTTAATAGCAATGGTGTTACCAAATACCTGTAGAAATAATGTTATAATCTCTGAAAAAAGGCAATGTACTAATTGTTTACCACTGCTTGTTTTTCTGCATTTTAGGCCTTTCACATATCCTTAGACATCATAGCTAACAGATCATGGAAAGATTTAAAGACATCTTTAATTTCTTTGATATTTCAGAAAAAAATACAACAGACTTACCAGCTTTCAGTTCAGTTCTAAACACTATTATTTCAGTTATATTGTTCTAAACCATTAAAATGAAAGGAATAGTACAGGAAGCAGAATACTGTTATTAAGAGTATTCTGTGATGCATTTCTCTGTACAATACAATAATAATAGCTCTCCTGAACCATCAGGTAGTCCCTTCAGCTATCACTGGAATAATTCTGTTTCAGATGCATGTTAGCAGAACAGAGCACTACTACTAAATTTAGATGAATGTTAGTTGTAAGAGGAAGAGCTTTCTGGGAAAGCTGCGAGGGAAACTTAACAAGAGAGCTTTATGGACAGCATTCATTTCCTTAGAGAGGTCTGATTCAGAGAGTGAAACCTGAAAACATCCCTACTTTCCTCAGATGAGACTCCCCTATGGGATGGAGAATCTCTCCAGGAGACCAGGCAATCATCTGGTAGGGGCTGAACTCTATTTTAAGCCACTGATTACCTCATTCTCATGTAGCATTACGCTTCTCGTGATCGTCAGACATTTATTTCCACTGACGCGTCAGAACCTGTGCTCAGCAGCGTTGAGATGTGGCTTTGCTGAAAGTATACGTGAAAATTCAGGCTTCCTCTGCCAGAATGATTTTGAATATGTTGTATACATTTTCATGGTTTTTTTCTTTGTAAACTAGATTGATCTTTTCTATGGGTTAAGAAAAACCTCCTGTTTTCACTACTTCTGTATTCCTGAGGTATGTTCCGTAAGCCATACAGATAAACTGTAGTGAAACTAGTTTTAATAAGCAGAAATATCTATAATCTACAATCTTAGTACATGTTATGAAAGTCAGTCAGTTTAACTGCTTGAAGGTGTAAGGCAATGTGAAGGATGTAACACAACACTTTGGCTTCAACCAAAGTAGGTTTCTTCAGTGAGGTCAAAGAAATCTAGCTCACTGAGACAAACTCTCAGTCCTAAATGTTGTGCGTATGCAATTCCATAATACTTTGTGTAAGCACAGTTTGTTTAATGAACTGTAAGAAAGATCTAGGGGTAAAGTCAAGCATACAGGAAACTCTCGTGCCATCTTAAGAGTCCACAGGCTAAAATAAAGTTCCTTCCTGTGTACCTGGTTAGACTCGTATTAGGTGAATTTGTTATGCTTCCTCTACAGCCTAGCGTATTTATGGTGTATATATTTAGCACATTTTTCCATTAAGTGAAATCTGATGATTCCGTAAAAATGATGTTACTATGTTTTGGCTTAATCAAAGCTTTTATGGACTTCAAGGATAGCATTCATTTTGCAAAACGTACATCTATAAGGTGGATATCTATATCTTTACTCAAAACTTCTAGGTATTAGTCACCAAAGAGAAATAGATACTGGTGTATAGTGCAGACATCCAAAATAGATCAGATGATCTAAACCATGTCCATGTCTTTCAGTTATCTGTAAAGGAAGCCTGTGGTGATGACCATGATACAGACACCTGTCCTACTGATGTCACCTCATTTAGTGAGTTGAAAGGTTGTGAGAATTACATCTCCAAACCACATAACAGGTCTGTGAATCAAGCATCCATGAGCTGATTAATTCTGCTAACCAAGGTCTATCTGCAAGTCTGGAGAAGCACGGTTGTTTCACACCTGTCTGTGGGTGTGCTATGAGGGAGCAGTATTCTGCTGCTTTGCAGAAAAGGGGCTATCCATCCCAAAATTTCCAAGCTGCCTATAGATAACTTTGTTACTGAACAGCTTATAATCACCAAATAAGATTCATTTTGCAGCATATTGCTCACTCTGGTGTAGCTTCTTCTCTGCAATGCTTGAGCCCCCGTAGGAAAGCTCTCGCAAGAGGCTGATTTTGTGCAGTAATTGACCTTGATGAGGGGCAAGGAGAGATAAGGGCAACCGTACTTCAAAGGCTGTCAATCAGAGATTTAACACACTCATAGTCATTTCATGTTGCCTTTGACATCTTTAATTCACCCAGGACTTAAAGGCAAGAGATTTCTATTTCATGCTTATTTGCTGATTTTAGTGTCTAGGGAACATTAACACTTATGGGTCTGAAACATTAAATTCCTGAAGTTCTAGATGGTTTAAAACTCCAACATTTTTTAGCTTTGTTGGTTTCAATATTCCCAGGGACAAACTCCAGCTGTTTGCAATGATACCTCTTTAATCAACTTTAACTTGAATACCCAGCAGCTCTGCAATGGGTTTTGAAAGATAATGGTAACTTTGGCATAATTTCAAGCTTATATTTTCTCAAAGATTAACTGCTTTTAATCAATTTCTGAGGTGAGCAAAGCACAAGACAACTTTCCCACAGCAGCAAACACACACCTCCTTTTTCTATTTAGTTTTCCTCCTGTATGTATTTCTGTTCTGATATAAGGTTAATGCCTTCTTTTACTTGTATTTTCTCATATTCTTCCTACGAATAGTTGCAAAAAGATGCATGAGGCTTTAGCAAAATACTTCATATACAGTGTATATGTGTAAAATTTAAGTTTAAAGAAATTACCTTCTTTTTTTATCCACACCACACCTTTTTTTGTTTGAGATCATGGAATTAGTACTGAAAGTTCAAAGCTAATTATGTTGTCTAGTCTTTTTTATGTCATTTAAGCCAGAACTGCATGTAGAACCATAAAAATTTTGCAGACTTAGAGGCAAATTTCCAAATTCCATATCTAAATTTAGGAAAGTAATTTCAGATACATACATGAGAAATAATTTGCTATATGAAATTTCTTAGCCCTTCAGAAGTTCTAGAAGAGAAAACAAGTGCTTGGTACTGTTCTACTGGTAGGTCCCTAAAAAAGGATTATGGTGATTCACAGTAATCCTGTTAATAAAATATTAACTTCTTTTTATCAGGTGTCCCTGGTGTTCTCAATTCATGTTAAATTCCTTCTTTTTCAGGTCTTGCAAGTGTCAGATCAGCATTTTTTTTTTTTTTTTTTGCAATAGGAGGTGAAATTACAAAACCCACAAGGTAGACAGAGGGACATTGCAGAGAAAGTCCAGATTTAGGTAGGAATCCAACATCTGAGGCTGATTTAGAAAGCATGTCATGAGCATGTCACTGAGATCTCAAGAATTAGAGATATCTGAGAGAAAGCAGTCAATATTCACTTACCATGCTCATCCAGTAGTATGTTGTCAGGTTTGATGTCCCTGTAAAATAAAGAAAGGAATGCATTACATTTCATACCCAAAGAAAACCTGCAACCTGTTTTCCCCATCTGGGTATGAGGGCCAAGTCACTTAAATCATTACAAAACCAACGAAAATCATATCATATACAAAGGCAAATGATTATCTACATCTTTTTACTGCCCTGAGAAAATTTGCATACTAAAGAGACTCTACGTCTCCATTTCATGTGGTTTAGTTTTCATATGGTTAGCATTGACATGGATTTGGTTTTCAAGATTATGTACTTTATTCTTCAGAGCAGTGAGAATGACGAGATGGAAGATTTGCATCTAGGAGGTGCCTGATTGCCTCAGGGACTCCGCACTTGACAGACCCAAGAAATCATTTAATTGGAAACATCGGAGATCTATCCTTTCTGCCAGACCCCACTAATTTGCCATACTCACATGCACGATCACTCACATATTGTAGAGTCCTGCTAGCTATCTTACACTAACTGAATAAGCCTAGCAGCTCTCCCTTTAGCCCCCTAATCCCCACTTGGCTGTCTGTAATGGCAGATAGCACACTGGGGAAAGCAGCGGGAATAAGGGAGGATGGAGATTATCATGTGCTGAAGCATCAGCTCTACTCTGCTGTTCTTAGCAAAAGGGAACAACATTGCCCTAGAGCTGCACTTTCAGGATCATTTTCCACTGACCTACGTTCATGCTGCTGCCAGGAGGGATGGAGACAGCTTTCCCCCCCCACTGTTGGGCATTCCCACCCTGTTTCTTGGTCCAGTGTCGTTGCTCATGGTGCAGACCTGCTGGTGGGAAACTCATCTCTTCGCTTTGCGAGCCTGGATCAGTCCCTGGTTTGGCTGACCCTGCGTCTCAGTGAGTGTGATGCGGCAGTGTTACGTGGCACTGCCTTTTCACCGGCAACTTGCGCTTCATGCAATTTTGAAGCCGTGTTCTTGGTGTGGTGTTGCCAGAGTGGGAGATGCATCAGTCGACCTTGAGCAAAACGTTTGCCCCTTCGGCTGAATCTTCTACTGCTCTCAAAAGAGAAGGCACTGTAAACTGTCAAAATAAGCTTTCAAATGAGTCTGCAAATGAACTCCAAAGAATTTCCACCTGTGTAATTTTTTTAGCCAAGGGATGACTTGATTATTCCAATTTAAACATTTCTCAGAAAATTCTATCCTGACTGAAATATGTATTAATACATACTTAGATTTCACTAAAAAGCTTTGTCCAGTGTGCCCATAAATTAAATAAGGAAAAAAGTGAAGTGTTGCAAAACAAAAAGGTATTACAGCAGAACACCTTTTTTTTTTTCTTTTTTCTTCTTTAAATTAGAGAATGACTTCTAAAGGAAAAAGCATACAGGAGTCAGATAGCAATAGCAATTATAAAATGTACATTGCTTGCATGCTATGAGCTCAGTCTTCATCCAGACTTGACACCTTTATTGACAAGAGAAGGAAGTTTAGAGCTTAGTATTCTGAATTCCACACTTTCTTGTCTTTCCTGAGAATCACACGAGATTATGAAGTACAGTAAGATTACGTTTACAATTTGTGTAGCAGCAGCTGGGGAAACGTAGGATAAATAAGAAATTGCTTTGAATCATTCCCTGCCCATTTGGAAATAATGTAGGATGTGTATGTGTCTGTGTAAGGAAAAGGTTCTATGAATTACCATCTGGAATGGAAATTTAAAATTATACCAATATTTCAGTTTGAAATACTGTATTTCTTCTGCACAACTTACAGGCTATCTGTAATTGCCTGATTCGGCAGCAGTTCTAGTTATACATGTAGCATAAGGGGAAATCTCTCCTTGAGTCCACGTCATCCACAAACCTCCAAACTCTGACTTGTCTCTCTCCTCTCCCCTGTAGTCCCTTGTCATATCATTTACCATATCAAAAACTCTCCTTCCCCTGATTTCATATGGGTGAAGTTGTGAGTTACAGGCAAAATGTAGGATTAAATATCTTTGCTTATATTATAAAACTTCTCTTTGGTTGAATTATAGTAGGAAATTCTCTACATTTTTATATGTAATGTTATATCTAATCTCTCAATTGATGAGACAGTTTTTGGAAGAGCTACTGTTCAGCTGTTATCAAATATATTTGCTAGTTACAAAATGATCTCATTTTTGATAACTGTTTTCTGATAAGAGTTGGAATTGTGATTTCATGTTGAATAGTCTTTGTGGTTGATCTATGACTTGAAAATACAGCAATGACTTTCAATGGAAATAAGCACGGCATAGTTTTGACCATTGAATTAAATATTTTAAACCTTGTCTTCACAACACTTAACAAGCACGATCTGACTCTGCACTTCTCACATGGCTAAAAGGATTGGGGTCACACCCAGGTACATTAGGGTCTTTCTGTGGCTTCCTAAAATCAGTGATACATTCAACATCGCTCCAAACTGTTCTCCCCAGTTTAAGAAAATAAAAATTAAGAACTGGAATGGTACAATCGTTAGTACTTCACTGAGGATAAAACTGATCAAAAGGAGAAATTCAGCTTTATGAGCTACTGCTATGTGTATAACAATGCAGCCCCCAGGGATTGCACATTACAAGACTGTGCCTTTTCTATCTTTTTTTTAAGAAGATGAGTTTAAACAATTTGAATATCTGCTATGGTATTGCACCATTAAATAGACTATACATTTTTATTGCCACCAGAAAAGTCATTGACAAATCCACTTGACAACTGTATGTATCATCAAATATATTCTTCATGCAGTTGCATCTGCAACGTTCAGAAAGTTGAGTGGTAAAATTAGATTTGTGCTTATCTTTCTGTGACTAATTCAGGCAGTGGTTGATACTTCATACAGATGCACACAGACCATAAAGCCTTTCCTACCTAAGGGATCTTCCCTACTGTGGGCTCTGCCGACTTCGCTCATTTTGCTCAGAGGCAGGCGTGTAGCTGGGGGCAGGTACAACAGGGTGTACCACCTTGCACAGAGCAGCCCAACCCCTCAGTCCCCTAGGCAAATTGATAGACTCATAACCATGCCTCAAATCTCAAAATAGGCTATTTTAAACTGCTTTTAGAGCAAGTAAATCCATGGGATACCTTAAGTCAGAAGGTGAACAGGTTTCTTAAGATGCTGCTGTTTTGGGATGACATACCTGGAGACGCACATGACACATAGATTCACGTGGCAGGTGAGAAAGCAAAGTGCAAGGTCACTGTGAAGAGTGCCTTCCAGCAACACTCTCTTAAGTGGTTATCCCCAGTTTACAGCATGGCACTAAAAGCTCTCGTCTCCAGAGGCAGCATCTTGAAAGCTCCATGGACTGCAGAGGAGCAAGGCCTGCCCTTGCACTGACCGCTGCCTGCTGGGTACAGGGCAGGGAGGTTTCAATACATGTCTAGGAGCATTGCAATTAAAGTTACTGGATAAATTCAGAATGGAGGGCTTCCGGCATCTATTATACAAAAGACAGCTAGTTCCTTTAAATAAATACTCTAACTAAATTCATTTAAATAGTAAAAACACTGTTTATGTAGGAGGGTAGACTTAAAAGGTAAAAACTCTTTAGTTAAGCAGTTTAAATTAAAACATGTTAAGTAAGTGAAATTCTGTTTTGACTACACATCAATTTTTCAGAAAACATTTTTCCCTTTAGCAAGCATCTTCAAACAACAGGGTGTGAAATTCAGCACATTAACTTCAGGTTTTTCCTGTTATGCGTATCACTAGCTAAGAGAATGAACTGAAACCTTCATTTCATAATCCAAGTATCTTGAACCAGCTCATAAGAGAAATTGAAGGACTTTTGCAAGGAGCTAATTCAGAGTTTGGATTCAGAAGAGCCCTGGGCTGCCCTCTAACCATTCACCAAACAATGACCAGCAAAGCTGTGGCAGTGTCCTTGACACTGATTTCATAAACACAAGTTTCTCAGTCTGTACCAGTGCTACTCCAACTCTTTTTGTACACAGAAAAATCAGAGCAACATAGAAATGGGAGTAGAGAAACCTTCAAAGTCTTTGCTCAGTGACAGGACCAGGCATAACTAATATAACAGCTGGCCCAAGAAACTCAGAGGTGAGGACAAATGAGAAAAAAATTGAAAAAATCACAGTTTAATTGCCACTTGTTGATAGTGCCTGTGAAACTGTTTTTAGCTTTCTTCAATTGCCTTAGCTACAAATGTCAAGCTAAAACTGCCTGAAGGATGAAGTACAGTAAGAAGGTACTGCATATAATTTCCAAGTAGGAAAGACTGATTAATAATCTGTTTGTATCGTCTATAATATTGAGGCCAAGTGGGCATCCAGTGCTTGAAGATATTCCCTCTGCATGGAGGAAAATCACGAGTGTGGCTTGACGCATGTTCACTGCCTATGCCAGTCAGAGTCCCCTGAACTCAATGGAAAGGCTCACAAGGATTAGAAAGGACTCAGGTTCAATTATCTGCAGTTTTAATTACTGCTTCCATCAATGTTTCTTTCTGATGTTACTAAGTGAGGTAGAAGCAGATTTCTAAATTAAGAAATGGAGAGATCGTGCAGTCTTCATTCTTGAAGGTTTTCAAGACCTGACTGGATAAACCCCAAGCAACATGGTCTGATCTTAAGGCTGACACTGCTTTAGGCAGAACATTAGACTAGAGGCCTCTGGAGGTCCCTTCCAGCCTGAATTAGTCTGTGAGTCTCTCAAAAATAATGTATCCAAGTTCAAAGTCCATCGTTCTTATTCCCCCTCCTTTTGGCTGCAAGGAAGTTCATGAAAGACTGAAGAGACCTGGGAGAGGACTGTATATGTGGAATTTAGTGAGTCTTTGGTATAGTCCATTGCAGTTGGAAGCTAGTCAGAGCTTCCACATGTTAAATTCTGTCATGGGGCTTGAATGCTTATGAAGAAAATAGAAGAAATAAATAGCCTATCTTCAGCATGGAAAGAGGTTAAAATTTAAATGCTCTGCAGTTCAGCACTCGAGAGGTGTAACACAATATTTATTAGCTATGTGAGGTGGAAAAAGAATGAAGATTATCTCACCTCAAGAGGACTCTGAGAAATCTCAGTAAGAGTGAGCAAAACTAGGTGATTATATTGCCAGTGCCAGATAAAATGAAGAATAGGCACAAATTATATATGTACGTCAGAAGGGGAGAATTTGAATTACTCATTGGGATTAATAACCGTAAATAACCTTCCAGAGGTCACACTTTTGTGTCCCTTATGTAGGTCAAAGAGTCATGGAAAAGAAGACTGAAAAACATGTGATGATGTCATTTGCTCTAAAGCTTGAAATCCAGAACAATCTCCAAAAAAGTTTCACGTGTACTGCTATGAATTAGCAACCAGGACATTGTAACTTTTGATCTCTGTTGATATCGACTGGACTTGAAAGATCGATCTAGAAATGAAAGGTATGTGGTTGGTGAAGTCAACCATGAATTGCCCAATTTTCTCAAGGAAAAAAAATAATGGCTGGTTCATTGACTACTACTTCACGTTGATAACAACTAATTCTAAGTACGTTATGGAAAAATATCAAAAAAAAGGTATTATGTTGTAATTTAAAACAAAGGTAGGTCCTTCGGGTTACCTGATTTCATAGCATCTGAAAGAAAACAGTCAAAAAAGAAAAGATCTGGGGAAGGCTGAACAAAAAAATTCCCTGAGAGTAAAGAACAAATAGATTAGTGTTGTTTAGTTAACAGAAGAGATCTGTAAGATGCAATGTGACAGGCATATCACATAATAAATAGCATCTAGATGGTTAATAGAACTTTTCTATTTGGTTTTGGAATACGAAAACAAGGTTCATGTTTCAGAAAACTGAAGTGAACTAAACAAACAGGGTTTTATTTATACAACTGAGAATTGAACTCAAGTTGATTACTACAAGACATAACTGCATAAAAATACTTCAGAGGCTTAAACAAAGATTTAGCCATTGATGTGAATAACAGAACTACCAGCTAGAGTTCCTCCAGCTAAGATTAATCTAATTGATTTAGGAAAGCACTTCTACAGCAAATGCAGATGCTATCTTCCCTTCACCTTTCTGAATCATCAATAATAATGCTAAACACAAGATCTATGTTTTTCCTTAAACCTGTGAGAATTGAAAAACTAACACTGCCCATCTGTTTTATTCTGCTTTCATATTTTGCAGCAAACATACAAACACCACAGGCTTGGTTTCTACCACGTTTAAATTTGTGATTTTTTGCTTTCACCTATGTTTTCTCCTTATTTCAACAAAAGGTTTCATGTGTTTCCAACACAGGGACAGCTGTTCTTTGTCAGTCCAAGCTGCTTTTTAATATTATCAGAGGAAATATTTCAGTTACAACAGTTCTGGATGGCTCTGAATTCACATGTGTAATAACCCCTAACCCTTTATTTGGTATAAAAAAAAATATGAAGAACATTCTTTCAACTTTATGTCTGATGAATTTCCCTCTTTACCTCGCTGGCTCAGAGCAGGATTTAGTTTATGATCACATTTGCATTCTCTTGAGCTTCTAAAATCCCACAGTAACATCTATGAGCATTTCACCTGATAGCAACTTTACCAGCATGACTTATTAGGAGTATTTCCACTTCTTAATGATGATTGGTTTTCTCTGAATGAGGACCATTGTGGTTTCAACTCTTCATTAACCAAAGGTAACTTACAGCGAAAACTCATTTGAGTACAAACTCATGAAACGAAGTCTTAGATTTTTAAAAGCAGCTCTTAACTGCTTTTATTTGAATAGACAGAAGACAGGTACTGTCATTCAAAAGACGGAATCTAGCATATGAACAATAGGTGTAAGTTGAAACAAGAGAGGTTCAGACTGGATATAAAGGAAAACTTTCACTGCAGGGACAGACAAGCAGTGGAACAGGCTGCCCAGAGGGGTTGTGTGGTCAGCATCCCTGAGTTTTTCAAGACATGACTATGTAAATCCCTGGGAAGCCTGGTCTGATGTCATAGCCAATCACGCTTTAAGCAGAAGGTTGGACTAGAGACCTCCTGAGGTCCCTTCCAACCTGAATTTTTCCCATGATCCTTTATGTATATCAAGTTCTGCAGGGACCAAAGAGGGCTTTCTCCACCCTTCAGGTCAGGAGCAGCAACTGAGTAGCTTCCTATAAACTGCACCTAGCACTACAGTCCATAACGAAACTCCTCCAGGGGCAATGGTAATGCCTAAAGCCTATTGACAATAAAACTCCATGGGTCACAAGATATGCTTGTTTCAGTCTGGATGTGATAAGCCCATATTTACATGCGTATCACTAAAATTCATTGGCTTACAGTTAAGGCAGCCTATGCCCTTGCAGAATGCTAAGGGGTTTTTATCAGAGATTGTTTCAATATATCCAACAGAGAAATTAAATTAGACGGATTTTGCATTCTCATAAGGATGCAAAAGAAGCAAGATCCAGACAAAGGCCCTTGAAGTCAATGGAAGGATTACACTGGCTTCAGCAGACATTGTTTCAACCTTAATAAAGTTCTTCTCATACTCGTTTCTCTTCAGTGCTGACAATCTAACTGTATGTTGTGTAGGACAAACCTTAAAATACTGAGTTTAAAGGCTTTTTTCTTAATTATGCAGCTCATTTCTTATATTAATATTTTTTCCTTATGCAGAAATAGGCATTTGAAGTTACCGTTTTCACTGGGAAAAAGAAAATTGTGTTAAGATCACAGAAAGTCACATTAACCAGCTTTTAACCTACAATGACCTTCACGATCCTGTTTGCCTTCTCTTTGTCAAAATAGTCCCAATGGTCATGACTGAAAGTGAGCATTGGTTGTATTCTTGGGTATAGGGAATGCTATGTGAAGACGAGGAGTCTGCACTGACTATTAGATGCAAGTGGTAAAGTCTGGAAGACAGCTGCTACCATTAAAAAAAAGCACAGTAAAAAGCAACAAATTATGGATAACAACCTGAAGTCGTGAAGGGATAATTCCAATAACATCAGTTTACTGAATATCTGATTCTCTCAAATATTAAATTATTCTCAGTTATTTGCTTATAACCCATTTATATACTACAGAATATACCTGACCAAAGCCTTTTATTTTTTATTAGGTTTTTTTTAGGTTTAGTTAGTCACACCAATGTTTCACATTAAATCACAAGCATATATCTGCCATATAATAATAAACTAATGTGACATGAGTAGTTCTGGACAATTTTCATTAAGATTAATATTAGCTGTATAACAGTTCTTAACAGCCATAAAAATGGCAATGAGTTGGGAAATATAAGTTTCAGCTATGGATTGTTAGAGTTCCCATGAGACTTATCACTATATCAGAGCACTGAAGTGAACCATATCATACATTATAAAGGGATTTCTCCCAATTATGGAAAGAAATGTGAACAAATTCTGATTTTCATAGATAGGGACCTTATTTCCTTCCTATTTGATATTTAGATTCACAAATAATACACATGTCCAAGGCACGCAGTTTGTAAAGAGAGTGCATACATAGTGAGGTTTTCTTATGGCAAATTTGTTGAAGCTTTGGATGAAGAAAAAGTCAATATATACTGGCCGCTGCACAGCCAAGAGGTGAATTTAGTCAGAGGTGTTTTGTTTCTATAAGAGCAGCACAGAAATGATGTATCCCCCCGAGCTGAACCATGCAGAGTACCTACCAAGAGTGCTTGCTCAAGGAATAGCCTTAATGAAGTCTGATGCATCCTCTCTTCCTTTTGTCAACACCTCATCACTCATTTATCTTTTCAGTTTTTTGTTCCGACCAAAATCCTTCCTAGTTTCAAGAAATGTTCAATGGTATTAAAACAAAATCATAGTAAGAATCTCAGAGTTCTTTATTCTTATTTCCTACCAGATGGATGGGAATGAAAGACTTTTGAGTGCTCCGGACCTCTGATTGCCAGTTCACATACTCCTCACTTAGATCTCAGCAGTAATTGCTGCCACTTACTATCCTTTCATAAAAAGGTCTTCAGAGCCTTCTGCTCTGCTCTTATGAATGCCATGATATGACACGACCCTGTGAATCACTGTAATTTTGAAACTTAAAGACTTCAGTAAAATTGGAAATTAGCTGAGAAGATGTGGTATTAGATTATGAGAGATCTCTAAAGAAAAAAACATCTTGTGGATGCTTGTTTGTATGAATCTGGATGTATTGACACCAGGCACCACATCTGACAGCCAAGCCACCAGAATAATTATGTTCAGAAATAGGCTTTCACAGTTCATGGTGTCTGACTAAAACAGGAATGAGGAAACAATGTCTGTTAATAAAAGCCACTGGTCATAGGTGTGGACAGCAAATGCAGAAACAAGTGATTGAGATGACAAAAAATTAAAGTACTTGTCCTGATCTTTGCATATTTAAAGTTGGGCTAATTCACTGACAACCAGAGGCAAGTTACACAAGTAATTTATTGTTGCATGGGTTTTGCTGAGCTGATCTATTTATAGGAATAAATAAAAAGGAATGCACCTTTTTTAGCTATTTCTCTCTTGAGCAAGAAGAAAATTCCAGCACAGCTGAGATCCACTAATTCTGCTTGAAAGCAAAATAAACTGCTATTTTGTGCCAGGATGTGCTTGCATAAATTTACCTTCTGAGAAGTAAAGGGTACAATAATTTATTCAATCAACTCAGCCATTTCCATTTGCACTTTCTGGAACCTGTTATACACAGAGGACTTGCAATGTCAAAGGGCATCGCTTCCAGTGTCCTGTTCTAGTCTGAAATGTCAAAAAGCCTAAAATATTAGTTGTTCTAAGTTCTGTCCAGTAGAACTTACTTAGTCAGCCCCATCTCCATACAGAAAAAAAAAAAAAATCCACATTTCAGACTCCAAACAAGGCATGTAGCCAAATTTGCAGATTTTCAGTGATTTACCAGATACAGTTTCAGAATCATCAAATTCCAGTAAAAGATTTTTTTTTTCAAATAAATATGTGTATGTGTAGATATCAGATGTCTTAGAAAAATTATCTCGTTCCTTCAAGAAAGGTTCAGACTAACAAACATTACGACTTGAAAGGTAATCTGGTTTTATCACAGTGTTTTAATAGATTAATAGTTTTATGATATTTTAATTATATGTTCAAATGTCACTGTACTCATTAAGGCAACTTCTAAATCTAGAAATTAATAGAGTTCCATAGAATTCTGTGTGAAAAAAATGAGTAAGGGTTTCAGGATTTGAAAATCATTCCATAAAACTGAAACACCTTTGACAAGATTCTATACATGCAATCCCAAATAATATATTTATGACTAATCAGAAATAGGTAATTTTATTATTATACAATCTGTGATGCATTACTCATGAACCTGAGGTACTCAACATGTCAGTAGGCCTTGCAAAAAAAAAAAAAAATCTTTTTATTGGGTCTTTCTATTTAAAATTTTCTCTTTTATTTGAAATCTTTTGTTTTCTCTGCAATTCCTTCTCCTGGGGCTTTAATGCAGGAACAAAAAATCCGTAACTACTTCCAAATAATTATCTGGTAGCCTGCATTCATATGATACTAATCAGAATCCGATCACCTAGCCCATTATCACACTTTGGAGCCTTTTCCTTCTGTGTGGCAACAAGACCATTTTCTAGTACAAATGCAAGATATAACTGCTGTAATAATTATGAAAAGTGAAAAAGCTCTCACTAATGAAGGCCTCTGAAGACCCTACCTCTTTCTACATACCTCTAAAGAGTGTCTGGACACCTGGCTCAAGGCTTGGGATTGTAGTACCTAGATGTATCGCAATATGTTACTGTGATGCTGAGCATTATGCTGCCTGTGGTTCCTTTTTAGTTTAGTACTATTTTTTACCAGGTGTCCATGAAGATCTTGAATTTTCTTAGCACTTTAACTAGCCAATTTTATATAGCTCTGCAAATAAAGCTGTCAAAGAAGGCACCAAAACATGCTTATTTACAAATACCTCAACTGGAACAAGCTTGTTATTTTCCAATTTTATCTCCATTTGGAAAAATACAATTATGAAAATATTTTCAATTCTCTATGTGTAACAATAGGTGGCAGTAATGATATCTACATTTGTCTGAATGGCCAGTGGTCTTTGGAAGCATTGTATTTGTCAATTTTATCTTAGAGAAATAGTTGTAGATGATATTGTTATCCCAGGTTGAAGAAAATAACCTTTGAAAAACAGGAATCCTATACTGAGTCTTTCATATTTCTGGGTATATATAGCCAGATAATAGTCTTCTTTGGCTAGGTTCAGCTCCTGCTGATTTGCATAGAAGTTAAATTAAAATAAAAATATTAAACACAGAATATTTCGTTATATTGTTCTTCCTGAAGATCTAATACGACTTTATCACAGAGGTAATTATATACTGCAATAGCAAGAAAAATAGGTGAAGATTCTTATATGCTATAGAAGCTAGAAAGATTTGTCCAAAGGAGAATGTGAACCTGTACTTTGCCTCCTCTGTGTTGCATTGTATAATGTCTCAGAGACTGGGATTGGAAAGTACCACTGTGGCCATATAAACTGAGCTTTTACATAACAAAGCCCAGACTACGTTATCCAAGATTCCTCTTCCGAACATTAACCAGCACAAAAAACTTGAAGGCAATCGAATGGTTAGTTTTCATCTTACCTGAAGGACTCAAAGTAATGACAAATGTGCCACTTCCTTTGCTAGAACTGTTTTCTAGAGCTAACACTAGTCATGATTACAGACCTTGGACTTTTGGGTAACTCTGAGGGGAACCTTGAACAACTGTCAACACTGTGATGATGCCAAAACATCGCCACTTTTAAAATAAAAAGTCTTTTCAGCCACATGCTTCTCCACAGCACACGGAGGAGTCATGCAGAATCACCACGTAGCAGTAATTTGTTGATAATCTCACAGCTGATGACTCTAATCTTTTCTGTGTTGTAGTGTCAAGTATTGCTGAGACCTTCTGTGCGTATGAGTACAAGGGTCATACCCCTACGTGTGAATCAGCTTTCAAGAACAGGTGACATCTCTGATAACGACGGGAAGTGCACGACTCATTAGATGCTAACTGGAGTGTGGCATTTGGAAAGAATTATCTGCTCCAGCAGGAAAGCATATACAGTGCAATGGTGATGCATCTTTCCTCAGAGATACCATGTGAGAGCTTTTGCCTAGGAGTAAGAGGGAGAATGTACCCAGCAGGTACTCTGCCAGCAATTGCAGGAGTATCAGCCTCCTTCCAGTAAAAGGCATAGGTCCTCTTCCAATTTACATAGGCAGAAATCCATGTGTGAAACCAAATGAGAGAAGAAATTGATGACATTTGTCCTCTGCCTAAAGATAAATCAGGAGAGCATTGTTACTGATAGGCACATTTGCCTTTATCTGTTGTAAAAAGCTAGCATTTTAAGTGTGGTGTTTTGCCACAGCTGAAATTCATATAGCTGCTCCTTTGTTTTTCACTGCATGAAATACGGAATAGATCCATTCAGGTGTATCACATCTCCAAGAGTTTGCTCAGCTTATCAGACAAACTCAAAGAGAAAATATACTGAATTCCAAACATACGCATGTGCTTAAATCAGCCGCTGTTCATGGTGTATAATTACTGTATAATATCCCCAAAATTTGCCTTCAAAGTCCTATCAACTTCTATATGTAAAAGTTCATTAGACACCTGTTAGAACAGCAGTATACACAATAGTAATATCACATTGTTTAACAACTGTTTCCTTCATCCATACCAAAGTGTAATTAATTACAGCCGCCACGACTTGCAATTAAAGTACAGTACAGCATGGTGGACTTCATGTGCCGAGGAAGATGACACCAGCTTCCAGAGGTTTCAGGTTTTCAGTGAGTGCCTGGGCAGTCATCTCTTCAATGCAGAAGTGAAGCTTCCCATTAAGCACATTTTCTGCTGATCCAAGTTTCAGCAGTACAGTGTAGCGGGGAGAAGGGCTGTAGACCAGCAAGCAGAAAACAACCATGCGATGCTGTGTTGTTCACTCTCATCTGAAACCCCAAATGGTAGCATGAATGTCAGATCCCCCATCACCCTCACCACTGCCATCATCTCCTGCTGGCTCGTGCCCATGACATGAGAACCATGGGTATAAGTATTTGGGCCTTTATTCCTCAAAGTGACACCTCAGACTCTGTAATATACACGACCAGGACATATCACAGAGAGGAGGCTGAATATGTTCTACAATCAAGTAAGCTCTGATGTCCTGCATATGCTTCACCTTTGGGGAGGGGGTGTGTTATAGATTTAGTATATGTAAAAGTGAGCTGTGGTAGACTAATCTGGGAGGTGCAGAGTCTATGCTTGAAAAGAAAATTGTATTTGGTAAATGATTAAAAAACCTGACCTGCTACTACCTTGTAAAGTCAGTAGAAGCTGGCAGGTCTTCTTGTGAAATCCACCAACAGATGGATTAATTCTTTGAAACTGAGGGGCAAATATCTGATTTTATGCTGCCTTTGCTCCCTCCAACCAATCTTCAATGTTTTGAACAGAAACTCATGACACTTTTCTACCTCCAGCCTCACCTATCCTGGAAAGGAATGTAAGAAATTACTTCCAAGAGTAACTGTGGATGCTTTTAAGAAGGAACATTTACAAAGAAACTCCCAGAGCAATAAATATATGTATTCCTGGAGATTGCCGTTTAAGATAGATGAGACTTTACAGGATATATTTGACCCAAACCACAACTCATATTCCAGTACACCACCTTTTTAAGAAGTGTCCCTATTCTAAGAGATGTCAACAACATATTGCTCAGAATCAAACAGCCAAGTATTCCAACTCCTCTCAATGAATCTGAATAAGGAACGAAAGACTGGCAGTATTACTTGAACCCACAGACTCTAGTAGCAACATCCTGGTTAAGATTACTAGGCAAGAATACAGTACTGGTGAAGGTGTTTTTAAACTAGATTCTGTGCAGAGAAACTGCTGTTACAGTAACTACTTGTACTGAAATTATAAGGATTATTCTTGCTACTTATTTAACTTAAAATAGAGATGGGATTCAGCTCTCAGATTAAGATACTTGGATTAGGTTCTATTGTGAATTAGGCGTCTATATTCCCATTTATACTCAATGGATGTATAAACAACATCATCACTGGAGTGTGAAGAGCCATTCGGATGACTAAATGTCTGGTTTTGGATGAGCTGAATAGCTTTTTAGATTCTGTTGGTTGTGTTGATTAGGTATCCACTTGCTTGGACAGCCAGCTAAAAAAAAATATAGACTCCTGCATTTAGATCTTGGTGAACTGTGGGATAAGTTTTTAAAAACATGCCAGAAATATCTTGCATGCTGTGTTGAATTATGAAAACAACTGGGGATATTCTCGAGTCAAATTATTGTAATGTGTTATCACAGAAGCGCAGGCAGGTATTTAAGCCTCTTGCAGGAGTCATGCTTCTGGCGCTCATTGTCTTGTTTGACGTCACCTCACACCACGAAGAACGCAATCCTTCATACATGATAAATTGTGCTGTAGTTAAAATAGCTTGAACGCTTAAGAATTTTTTTAGTTGGTGTCATCAGATAAAACATCCTCCTCGTTTGTGGCGTGAAAGGCTCTGAGGTTCTGTATGGCCTTCTAGCTGGGTGAGGTTAGGAGGGGGATGTCTGAGGAAGGAGCCCAGGGGTTCCTCGGTCCCCTCCAGACAGGTGGCTATCACAAGCCCAGCTGTCTGTGGCATCCAGGGAACCTGGCACTGCCACACAGAGCTGCTTTTGTACAACTGGAGCGACATTTCATCTCAGGGAAGTAAAATCTTGTCTGATGTAAGAAAACTGGTGACCAAGTATTTCTTAGGGGGGAAGAGCAGGCAATGACTGAGCACCACCATTCTTCCCATTAACTGAAGAGTTACACTGGTTTGATGCATATGTTCAAAAATCTAGACAACTAAGGCTTAATAATTCAATTTCTCAGCTTTAGATCTCATATGCTATTCCTTTTTGACACTGTACCTTCCAAAAGCAAATATTAAACAATAATGATAGGATAAAAGACTGGTGGCTGGAAATGGACATCCTTACCTATATGCTCATAATTCTTACTTTCAGCAGTAGAGGTACTCTGGGACTCAGGGAAATAAGCTGGTACTTTAATTAGTGTTCAACTCTCCGTACATATGTAAGTGCATGTGTCTGCATTGGGGTCCGTCTGTAGAGTGTTTCTGTGGCTGAGTAGGTTTGCAGAAGATTTGAAGGTGCGCCATCAAGGGAAAATTCTGCAGCACCTCAAATTAAGAGACAAGCTGTGAGTTACTGTAGATTTTAAGGGCAGAAGTCTACGTAACTAATACATTTAATTAGCATAAAAGCTGAGAAATGCTGCATTCTGGAAATAGGTTTTCCACTCAGCAAGTCTTGCTAATTGACTATATTAGTAATTGTTATTGATTATTGACAATAAATCAATTATTGTTTATTGACTTGCATTCAAAATAGACCTCTGACACTCGTTGAGTAGACCTATTGATTTGATATTTTTAAAAAGGACCATATCTTAATTTTTGTAGCAACTTGAGAGATAGAACATACTAAATCTAAGACTGCATTTCACCACATCAACACCTTTTCTGGGAATACACAGAGAGATTAATTTTTATGCCAGTGTATTAATTCCTATCTGCAGAACTCTGAGCAAGATTTTTCACAGCTGGTAAATAAAGCTGTTTGACCCCAACAATGACCATGAGACACATATTCAAAACCAGCCTTACCCCTCTGACCTGGAATTCATATACTGGCATCGACTCCTATTTCCCCTGTTACTGCACCCCCTGACTTCATGGTGCCTCTCTCTCAGGTTCTTCACTCTCCCTGGTCGCTCCTGATTTTGACTTGCAGGGACTGCCCCTCTCCGCAGCAGCTTTCCCTTGCCCACACCCCACACCACACTCTGCACTCCCCGGTCTCTTTTTCAGTCCTCCTAGTGCCTCTCTGGACATCTCCGCACTTCATGCACGGAGATGATGTCTTTTTTTTTCTTGGTACCCTCAAGCCCATCTATCTTACCACCAATTTCTTTTTTTCTTGCTACTGGCTCTCCAAAGTGTAGCTGCTCAGCTGACTGAAAAATCAGCCACATTCACTGAAGGTCCAAACTGTGAACTCACGGGCCAGACATTGAGAGCTCAGCGTAAGACTGTCTGACCAGTTTGTTTTTCTGACACCCTTAAAAAATTGATACCTTCTGTGCTGTTATTTTTCTTGTAGTGTTTTTTATTATTCATGAAGTCTTTTATCATTTCAGTTTGATCACACATCATTTGATGTTGAATGATAACAACTACAGAGAAAGATGAGATTTTAAGCAGTGTTGGTTTTTACTAAAAACTAATGGAGTTTGAGGGCTGAATAAAGCCAGAGAAAAATATGGTTTGAACCTCAAAATGCTTACAGTCTGAACTAAACCTGACAGCAGAGTAGAGACAGTATCTGTGTATAGAAAGAGAGCCAACAGTTTTATAGTAAGAAACTCATACTCATCTTCTAAACTACCTGTGCTCATAATTAAACCCCCACAGCTAATGTGAAATGTGCAATAAGAATATCACTGAAATAAACCATGAGACTATAGAATCATAGAATCATAGAATCATTAAG
>WAAD01025797.1:0-15462 GCA_013389945.1 Fregata magnificens | reverse complement strand
CATTAACTGCTTCAGATTCCTGATATAGAGACATCAGTAGAAGGTGCCTTTAGGCTTTTCTCAATTCAGTGAGAAGCTAGATTATTTATGGATACCTAAGTAAAGGATTTTTATTTATAGAACGCTGAAAGCTAGTTTTGAATAAAATGCAGTTATGCAGTTATGACTAATCCTTTGCACTTCAGCTAGTTGCTTTCTAGGCTTGGCAGTGTTCTCAAAAATATAAAAAAAAAAAATAAATGGGGGAAGATCTCTTCAGAGCAGAAGAATATACTACTTAAGAATGCTACTGATGCTGAACTTAAGCCTTCCTCTTTTCTGGTCATAACAACCAAAGAAACTTATTACAGACCATTGTATTTATAACACAGTGAGTTATTTCCAACAAGAGATTCTCCCCTGTTTGTTTTAATGCCATTAATAATCAGATAGTAAATATACAAATTACTTCATGTGGAGCAGAATTGCTTGGAATGATAATCAGCCATGTTTCTGTCCATAAAATACATCTAAATATTTGAATATTTCCCAATATCTTGTCTTATTATTTAGTGCTAAAATTTATTATATATCTACAGATGGGAATACCTACTTTTTTATTTGAAGTACAATGATTAAGGGAAAGAGTTGTTTTTTTAAGTACAAAAAGTCTTAAACTTGATTTTACATACAAAAGTTGCTAAAACAGGAAACTCATCTTGCTTTTCTGAGTAAAATTTATGACAGATGACCCACTTTCTTGGCTTTTGAGTTCTTGGCACAGACTGAAAACTCTCTCTGAATAAGGTCCATTCTGTTGTTTATTAGAAAACTTGTTAGTGATGAGATTGGTGCAAAATAGTATTTACATACCCTGCATGTTTGTTTGGTTTTTTTCCTGGTAAATAATAGCTTGCATGAAAAGTGTTGCAGCTTCCTAGCCTTTTGCATATGCTCACCCATTTTTTCAGCCCTTCTTTTGTCACATACACTATCAATATCCTTATTCTCAGGAGGAAGCCTGGTAGTAAAATGTCAGCCCTGACTGAAAAACTGCAGACCTACTTACAGTGTATAAAACCAGGCATATTTTTAAGTGGCTAGAGAAATACTTTAGAGTAGTATGCAGTATGTACCTTCAGGATATGTTAACGTAGGGATGATTTGGACTCTGCCACACTGAATATAAATTTTCAGTAGCTGTGCTAAATATAGTGACTTGACTTTTGATCAGTGCAATTGAGAGCAGTACCTGATTGTACACATAAAATACCTATAGTGCATAATTTAACCTAAAGGCAAACGCATTAAATCAAACACTTGCATAGGTTTACTCTATGTGTAATCCTCACCTCCAAATTTCATTTCAAAAACAGCGGTATGATCAGTGTGAAACACTGCTGAAGATATTGTAGAAAGAATGATGGATTGGAATCTGCTATCATCTTGCTTTTTGGTTGGATTGCTGAGTTGATTTAACTTTTGCCTTCTCCCCCCCTCTCTCTTTTGTGTAGTACAAACAAAATCCAGAAATGTTTAAACAGACAGCTCGACTTTGGGCACATGTGTATGCTGGAGCACCAGTTTCTAGTCCAGAATACACCAAAAAAATAGAAAACCTTTGTGCTATGGGCTTTGATAGGGTAAGTATATATAACTTAAATATTTTTCAGTAGGGGCAGGGCAAGTATATGTGTATAAATACAGGGAGTCATTAGTACAGTAAAGTAGACTCGCTACTTCCATGACCTTTTGTAGGTCTAATCATTCTGTTTTGCTAACTATTTTTAAGAATCAGAGTTTTAAAATACTGCGTTATTAGTAAATCTTGTGAGCTACCCCTGCCTTTTTTGAAACAATTTTTCTATAAATTATTAGTTAGGATTTAACAAATGGTAAACTAACGTGTTCTGATTAATCTGTGAACTTTTCATTCCACTTCTCAGAGCTGCGGGTTCCTACACTGAAAATATTATTGCTTTTGTTTTCTCATTGCAGAATGCAGTAATAGTGGCCTTGTCTTCAAAATCATGGGATGTAGAGACTGCAACAGAATTACTCCTGAGTAACTGAGCCATGTAGAGAGCTGCTTCAGTAGTCCAGCTTGCCCCTTCTGGAGGAGCGTCACCATCTGTTATTTTTAGGATTCTATATAGATTCTCTTTTAAAACTGGCACTCTTGCCTGATGATGCTGTCTAGGCACTATTGGAGACTGAAAAAACCGCTCTGTAAATAAAGCTAATTAAACGTCTGTGTAAATTTAAAAAGGGGAAATACTTTAATTTTTTTTCTTACTAAATATTGTAAAAATTCTTGGAGCTCAGCTAAAATAATGGGGGAAAAACATGCCTACTTTAGTGTTTAGCAGTGTGACGAGGACTAGCAGGAACTTGCTTCAGGATTTTGATTTAGTAATTCAGAAAGCAACATTTTTGAGTGTTAGTCATCAAAATTGTTGGTGCCGCTCATCACAGCTATCTTACTGTTTTTAACATGGATCCTCTGTGCCTGTGGATTGACCTATATTTGCATGCTTGTACTTAATAGACATATTAGGTAGGGTCGCTGAAGAGAGCACCGTTGAAATACTCGAGTGTTCTTGTAACTTTTTTCCTGAAAGACTGTCAAGGCTTACCCAAAGTTCCACATGGTGACCTATTCAGAACCGGTTTCTTTCTAGCTTATTGATTGGGAAACCTGATTCTCCTTTCCCTTACATCATACAGCTGAAAATCCTCACTAGGTTATGTTTCATCATCTGTGGATATTATGTGTGCCATTTACAGTAGTCTAGGCTCCCCTTTAAAAAAATATTTTTTGAATTATCAGTGATGATTTTCATCCATCATGTTTTCTACACAATCTTGTAAGGAATAAGCCTCGATACAGCACAAAAAGACGGAGCTGGTTTTCTTTCTTNTATCTGCTGAAGTACACCAGGCTGGTTTTCTTTCTTTTTTTTTTTTGTCTTAAGTAGATGTAAAATGTTCTTCAGTACGTTCTGGATAATATGATTTCACTGGGTTTGAAGGAGGAAAAAGATGATTCTCTAGCGTACTGAGAAATTTAAAAAAAATTTTCTTTGAGTACTTGATATGATGCAATCAGCTGTGTTTTGCAGCGGTTTTCTAGCTTTATTTTGGGCTTCAATTTAAGGATTGCTTACCAGGTACTTTAAAATTCATCCTTGCTTGCATTTTTCTCTAGTTGACACATGGAGGCTGTGTTGGTGTTTTTACTGTACATACTTCAAATGCACATAGAAGTAGAAGCGTGTTCTCAATTTAGCTTTCTTTTGGATTGATGTTTCTGATAAACGAGAACTGAAATCTTATCTTGGCTTGTACATACAGTCAGTCTTTTTATTCTTATTAAAATGACATTTCATCCTGAGTGCAAAAGCTTGAAAATTATTAGTTTTGCAACTTCAAACACTAGTACATCTATTTAAAGAGAGCTGTAATGTCTTTGTGAATATGATGCTAACTTTTGAGAATATATCTGACAAGGAAGTTCAGAGAAATCCTGAGACTAGAGTGTGGGGATTGTGGATAATGGAGTACTGTATAAGTCATCTTTTCAATGACTGCTCTTTCTCCTAAACTGTGGATTAATGGAGTGGGGAAATATATGTCTGTTTGGGGGGTTTCTGGAGCTATGAAGTACAAGTTGAAATAGTTTCACACTTCATAGATGGTCTGTTTCTAAATCATACTAGAGTAAATCAGGAACATTATTGTATCTGTTAAATATCTGGAGCATAGTGGTAGGGGAACAGAAGCAGAAAATAGAGCTGTAGAGACCTAGCTAGTTCAGGGATGTTCCCTGTACTGCTCTGTCTGATGTGTCCAAACTTAGAAGTATTTCAGGGCACAGACAGTAAATACTTTGAACTCATATCAGTGCAATACTAAATGCATTTGCTTTGTCTTTGTACTTACTGCTTTTTAAGGTGTAGTCAGTGATCAGTTTTCTTGGGTTTTCTTGAGTTAGTGTAAATCATTTGCAGTGATGCCAAAGGAAATGAGTTGTTTTGTCTTTCCTTATATTTATTTATTTTTTTAACAAGAAGCTGCTACTGTTCAGCTGGTTTGCTAGGTGGAAACCAGGGACGGTAGGAAACTATGACAAAATGCCACTTGTGTTAATATCAAGTTGCTGTCTTTTCTGTTATACAGGCTAAGAACTTCTTGATTACATCAACACCTTTTTTTTTTTCTTTTTTTTTACCCTGGTGGTAATTATAAATTGCTGACTACTTTCCCTTGTTCTTCGCTGCTATTTATCAAAAGAAAGAACTTGGAAATCATTGTCTGGGACATAAAACTTCTCAGTTACGGGCTTCTGAACCTGTCTTTTGGTAAGATTAGTCTCCTAAGAACAGCAGGTTTTTCCAACAGTATGTAAAGGGATAAAGGAAGCCAGGGAAAGGGGAAGGGGGAGAAAAGAGGAAATGGTTCTTAGGTGAGCCTGGTCACCTCTGAAAGAATGCCCTGTTAAGTTTTACTTCTCTCGTGAAGTTACCTCATTTTCTTCTCTGCTGCAAAACACTTGTCTTCCCCTTTCCCCTTATGTATAGACCTTGGATACTGGGTTTTGCCCTCCATCCATGTGCTTGGTAGCAAAGATATCTTGATGCTAGCTCAGGTGCTGGCAGGAGGGAAGCTTCTCAAGAAGTGAGCTGGGAAGGAAACGTGACCCAGCATTAGGGAGACGTCTGTGGTCTGAAGTCCTTCTGAATTTTGACATGCAAGTCATTTATAAGGAATGTTTTTGTATTCTTGGTAATTATCAGAGTTGAATATAGGGATAATGTTGTACAAGGTTAGTTTAACTGCAGCTGGGGCTGAGCCCTAGGAATTTTGCTGTTAGTGTTCAGTTTATCATTGTGAGTTTGTACATACAAAATGGTAGTTCTGTTTTCTGTATGACTGAACAACGCTATATTCAGGGCCCTGTGTGTTCACAGACATGGAGTTGCCGTGCAGTCCACTCCAGCTGCGGACTCAGGCTGCACATTTACCACTCTCTTACAAGAAGAACATAGAACATGGGTATGGTTGCTTTCTAAGTACAAATAAATCCTGCATTGTCTTCCTCTATCGTGTAAGACGGTGGCTTCAAACAGTAATTTTGAAGTCTAAATGGCCCCATTTTTCTAAACAAGGTATTGGTAATGACGCTTACTGATTGCCAGAGCATCAATCAGATTTCACTGCTGAACGTTTTAACATGCATCCAGCAAAGTGGTTTATCCCTTGTTTATCTTGTTGGTGGGGAACAAGAAACTCCTATCTCATCCAGTTCCTCAAAGAGTAAAGTACCGCTTTGTTCAAAGGTAGAGAAATGCCCTTTCCTGTTGGCAAAGGCCTCCATTTTCCCGTGAGTGCCAAAAGCCCTGACTGTATCCCACCCCAACTCGCCAAACTTGCAGCTTCCTCCCGTTGCTTCTGCGAACAAGCTGTGTTCTCAGTATGACAAACTGGTACATTTCGGAGACAAAAACTTAGGAATGTATTCTTCTGGGAAGATGTGGCACTTAGTGCTATTCATTCTGCATATTCAAATTTTTTTTTTTTTTTTAAGAAAAAGCTTGCCACAGAGTACATGGGGCCTTGACTATAATTGGTTCAGTAGTATTTATCTGAGCAGTTAGGGACTAATGGTGTAGGAATATGTCTTGGATTTTTTTAAATTATCATTGTATTTAACTGTTTTCCAAGTAAAATAGTATTGGAACACTGACATAAGGAGTACAGGATCTTTTGTTGTTGTCTGAAAGGAGAAATTAAATAGCCAGAAAGAAGCTCACTTTCTAAGGCCAAATCTGCATTATATGGGTGGGTAACAGAAACATTTAAACTATGCAAATCTAAGCTTAACAGCTGTGAATCAGACTAGGCACTGCAGAGCATATGGATTGCTTATTTAATCAGGGAAGAGAGGAGGGGAGGGGGGGAAATCAAAACACAGTTTCAAGCAAGAGTTCTCGTTTACTGCATTGGTCATATACTGTGAAGGTGAGGTGTTCCATTTTCAGCGCGAGGGGAAACCTAACTGTGTGCATGTCCCTTGTTTCCTTCCTAAATACCAACAAAAGCTGGCTTAGACTTGAGGGCTTGCCCAAAAGGGGAAATGTTAAATAATTTAGCAGTGAAAGTTAGTTTTACTTAATGTCTGCTGACAAGCAGACACAGCGAGAAGATGAGGTGTCCTCTCCTGCTATGTTTTGTTGATAGAGTTGATGGGAAGCATCTCGATGAGTGTGGCCACTGATTTGTGATCAGGTGGTTGGTTTTGTATGGTTTTGATGAGCAATTGGCTCAACAATAGATAGCGAAAGAGCATTTCATCATACTGTCTGTTGCGTCGCAGAACTAAAGCATGAAAGTGAAGATGTTCATTGGGTGCCTAAAACTTTCTGGGAAGACCATAGAGATGTTTTCACTGTTGTCGTCCTCATTTTCCAGGCACAGCTTTCTCCTATGGCTAGGCAAAGGGATAATCGCTTCTTTCTTGATAGTTTTCTGATCTATTTCAAACCCACCAGTAAATCATGTAGCTTGCTCTTCCCGTTTGTGGTGTTAGTGTCATCAACTGATTCATCATCAGACTCACAAGACCAACTGTCATTAACACATTTTGCTTCTTGCTTGGTTATTCCAGCTGCAGTGCTCTGTAGGTAGCAACTCTACTTCAGATTTGTTCTTGCTGGACAAACTCTTGCAAGTCATTTGCACTGTACTGTGATGTGATGTTCCTTCTCTGCTGTTACCTGCTTTGTAGGCATCAAAATAGGTAGCCCATCGCTTATGGTGCTGAGCCATTCATCGATAATGTAAATTAAGATATATGACTCAACAGATGAGGAAATGTACTGTGAAAATGCTGTACTTGTCCATTTTACGATTTGCGGCAACTGCTGGTGCTCTGTTGTGGTGTCTGAAGGAGGCTGCCATCATACGAATGCTGATGTCAACTGTTGAAGAACCCTACTTTTCACTTACCTTTTCCATCCTAAATTCTGACTTTTCTAATTAAAAAAAAAAAAAAATTACCAATAAAAAACCTTGCAGGAGGTTGGTTCCTGAGCATCAGACTTCCTGTACAGGAGGAGCGGGTGGGCTGGAATGCAGCATCAGTGTTTTTTGTCTTGAAAATAAAAACTACACCAACACTTTTGTACACAAATGATTTTTTTAAATAAACACACATTTTAAAAGATGTTGATTTTCACTGGGAATGCTTAACAATAAATGCATGTTTCCCTGAAAACAGTTTTCATTTTATTTCTGGTAATTCAAATTGTTCTGAGATTACAGGGTATATTGCCTCCGTGTCAGTGATGAGAGAAAGGGATGATCATTTTCATGATGCACATTAAACATTTTTGAAGAAAACTGCGTGAATATAAGCCGTGTAATGAAAGCATGCATTATTTCAACTAGGACTGCCTCAGGTGATAGTCTAAGAAATATATGTACATGTGCACACCTTGTGTCTCCTTTCAAAGGCTGTGTCTGAAGAAACAAAGTTGGTAACTCGCAGAGGAAAAAGTTTTCTTTGGGTTTTCCAGCACCGTTCACGTTCATCTCATCTTTGTGCATCTTAAACTATGTACTGTATAAAGTACAGTTAGTTCTCACATGGGGAGGTAATGGCCTGTTGGGTAATAACACTGCCCTGTTTCTTAGCTGTAGAAGAATCTGGTAGAGATGACAACTGTGGTTTTGTTTGCCACCAATACATACTGTTCACTTTTCTGGCATTTGTCAACATTTGTTCAATGGGGTAAAGCAGTCTGAAAGCTAGCAGCTCCCCAGCCGAAGCTATGAGCAGTGAGTTTGCTGTGAAGCTGGTCATAATACTCTGTTTCAGATCTATGTCCCATCTTCAGGTGTGTGTTTGTCTCTGGGTGGGTTTTGCAGGTTTCCAGGCAGGCTCTGCCAGATGTGATAGTGCTGCACAATTTTATGGTGTTAAAACAGCGGTGTAAGGGGGATTTTTTTTTTTTTAAATTTACTGTCATCGGGAGCTATGTTGTATTATGGTACCTCATTCATTGAGGGGCAAGGGAGAGGGAGCACTCCCCAGCCCCTTTGCTGCAGGTGGGGGCTTCTTCTCTTAGCCTGCCCATTAATTTAGAAAAATTAAAACCCAAAAATTCATAGTCCCTTGTTCTTGTAGTTAGACACTACTATGCCAGGAGTAACTGAGAGCTGCTGTATACCGAAATATTTAAAAAGTTGTCCAACAGCTTTGTTATTTCTTCCGGCACCCCAAAATGGGAGGCGAGTTCACAGTTGAAATGGACTAATGGTGCTTACGAGCTCGCCTCCTCCTGTACTTAATTTTCTGTTTCAATAGCTGTAATGCTGACACGCTTAGCTCTCAGGCAGGTAACTCTGATACTGCCAATACAGCAAATCCAGGATTTTAAATTGTTTTAAGGTCAAGTCTGGGTCTGGAGCTGGAGCACCCGTGTCTGGTATAATGTCAAATAAATTACGTTGCTTCACTTAGTGGCTGCTTTGTGTTGAAATACATGAAGTCTTTAGGTGGGTTTGTGACAGCCTGGTGTAAAATAAAGGGTAATTGGCTGGGATGGTGAGGAAAAAAAGAGTCTGGTGTTGCTGTGGGGAAGATGGGAGAGAAGTTTTGTGCTGATGATATCTAAGCCACCAGACCCTTTATCAACCTGAGTCCTTCATGCGCAGCTGCCTTTGCTTGCAGGGCATGGGCTCATGGCCCCCTGCTCTTACAGCAGGTGGGAAAAGGGACCGTGCACAGCAAGCGCCTTGCTTTCCCTGTCCTGCTCTTCCCTTCTTCCGTCTTTCCCAAAATGACTCTTCTCACAGCTAGCAGTTTAAGAACAGGATAGGCAGCAAGTAGTCAAGGTTCCTGCTGATCCTGTTGGTGAGGTATGGGAAGTTCCCCGCAGCTGAGCCACGTTACTGGATTGTGGGAGCAGCCCTTGCCTGTTTCAGAGCAAAGCCAGCTGTCTCCATTTTAAACATCTACCCACTGCCCAGGTGCAGAGTCAGGTATGAGGGTGACTTCCTTGAAGCAGGAACACCTCACTGGTCACAGCCCAAAAAATGATGAGCCAGTTATGCTCCAAGATGGATTTTGGTTCAAAAAGCAGACCTAGAACTGGCTGGTACCATTTCACGCTGCAGTCGGGGATAGCCTGGCAGATAAGTGGTTTTTTTACCAAAGAGCGAGCACTGGAAATCATGTCATTGCCACAGGTTTAAACTTCCCTGAACGCAGGGCTGAAGAACAAACACCAGACACGGAGTGGGTCCCAGGTGTTCCTGGAAATGGTGGCCAACACGTCTTCACGTTGAAGCACGAGCACCTCTCGCGTGAGGCAACACCACGAGAAGCTGCGGTGGACATGAGGTGGTTTATCTCTGTGGAAAGTGGTTTAAAGGATCCAAAGCTGTCAGTTCAAATGGAGCGAAAACCCCTCACGTTTATGGCTTTTACTGTTAAAGAGGAAACTCTGAGAAATGAATCATGCGTATGAACTTCCCAGAGGCAAATGACCTGCTGGGATGGGGCAAGGGGGAGGGATGTTCTCGCTCTTTTGCTTGGCATGCACATTCCCCATTATAGCATCTTCCACATTCAAGTCCTTCAGTGGTCTGAACCACATCAAAAATGCCAGGAGTAAATTGTCTCTAGGCCATGCTTGTCAGAAGAGAG
Source organism: Fregata magnificens (assembly GCA_013389945.1). Taxonomy (NCBI): domain Eukaryota; kingdom Metazoa; phylum Chordata; class Aves; order Suliformes; family Fregatidae; genus Fregata; species Fregata magnificens. The sequence continues at coordinate 5,771 of WAAD01025797.1, read as the reverse complement.
AGCTATTTGGGAGTAGACACGTATGAACAAAGTAGTTACCAGAAGTTCACAGAGTCAGAAGATGCCGAGGTGGCGGGGGGGGGGATCCCAAAAGGTTCTCAAGAACAAAGAGGGAAAGAGTTGTTCTTTGTATTGTTCATATGCTGTTCTCCTTACCTGTGAATGGTCCTCACCTGTGAGGAGTTCAGGAAGGGGAAGTGCAGAGTCCTGCACCAGGGGAGGAGCAACCCCAGGCACCAGTACAGGTTGGGACAACTGGAAAGCAGCTTAGCAGAAAAGGACCTGGGGGGGGTTGGGGACCTGGACCAAGTTGAACATGAGCCACCAACCTGCCCTCGTGGTAAAGGCAGCAAACAGTATCCTGGGCTGCATTAGGCAAAATGTTGCCAGCAGGTCGAGGGAGGTGATCCTGCCCCTCTGCTCAGCACTGGTGAGGCCACACACAGGCGGAGTGCAGGGTCCAGATCTGATGGGCTGGCCTGGAGGCAGCCTGCTCTCCGCCCAGGTGATCGTGGACCCAGGGGGTCTGTGTCTGTCAATGTCTCTGCAAAAAGCAGCAAATAAAAAGACACGACAGGGGCCACAGTCTGTAAATGTGAAATGACAACGCCCTCTTGATAGCAAAAATGTTAAACAAAAAAAAGACATTTTGACTTAAAGCTATGAATGACATTTTGGAAAGAAAGCAGCTCAATGAGGCCGAGTCAAATGAAATTCTGATATCATCTTGGCCAACAGCTTTGGGCAGTTTCCAAAATGATCCTCAGGAAAAATGTGTGGAAGAAAAAGCCGTAAGAGCAGGAACTCTTGCTCACCAAAGAGGCAATGAGCATCCTTGGCCTGTGGTGCAGCTCCCTGGGCAGAGGGTGGTGGGGAGAAGGGGCTTGGGCACAAACCCGGTAAGTAAGTGGTCTTTTGGAGGAGGAACACATTACCAAGGCTGAAGAGTGACCAAGTAACAAATAGACTGGAGCTCTTGAGAGCTGAACAAGATGGTGAGTCTGTCTTATTAAATTTAATAGGAAGGCCCCTACACCTGTGATCGTAGCTCTCGGGGTGGAGGTGCCAAGGCTGGGGGGGACAGGTACCCTCAAAATGGCCAAACAGTTTCTAATACCTGATGGTTACATGGGAAAGGGTTGTCCAACATGCTTGGGGAAAGTGTAGAAGGAGATGGAGCGAGGCGGTGGGGACGAAGTGGTGCCACAGTACCGGTGGTGCCCGTCCCCCTCCCCAGGGGCACGCAGGAAGCCTCGGGGAGCAGCAGCTTGCAGACAGCCTCGGGGGATGATGAGTCAAGGAGGTGGACACAGCGATGGGTGTTTGTCTGTGGCCAGGTCACATACAAGGGACATGATCTCAGGCTGGTATGAATTGGTTGGGAGTAAGTTTGGCCTGGAAAGGAAAATTTTTCCAGGGCCGCTTCCAGCCCTCTGCTCCCCCAGAAGGGGCACCTCTTTGCATTTCTCCTGCGGGTCCGGTCAGGCTTGTGCCCCCAGCACCAGGTGGAGGTTCAGGACCGGGGTCTCAACCAGGCATCTGGCAATTCAGGTGGCTGTGATGCTGAGCGCGTGCTAAGAGGGTCTGTGGCTTAGGTAATAAGCACTCGCCTGTTCACGCCCTTAAAAACACGCAGAGGTGCATGGCGGGAGTGAGGTGCTTCTCTGCCCCACGTCAGTTGTGAAGGTGGCACGGGGCTCTTCCTCTGTGCAAGATGAGGAAGCGGGCCACAGGTCCCATCCAGCACCGTGACCCCAGCCAGCCCCATGCCCGGCACTGTGCCAGGCAATGTTGGACTGCAGGCCCAGACAAGCCCTGAGACCCCGGCAGCCCGGACAGGGAGGCGAGTGCCTGCCAAGATGCAGCTGCATGTAGGCTGAGCCTGGCACCTTCGCACTGTATGTCCCTGCAGTGCTGCTCTTGGTCCACAGCAGAGTCCCGCCATCTCAGCTCTGCTACTCCAAAAGTTTCTGCCACGCATGCTACTGCTTGGACATTAAGGAAGCTGCTGCCAGCCTGAACTGTAATAAAATATTATGTTAATTGTTTTTTTTAAGTAGGTCAAAGCTCCTTCCATTATCCTACTTAGAAGGATTTTGGTAACATCTGCTGCGTCAGTGCATTGGCAGGGTCGGTGCCTGAAGGTTGCAGGAGATTATACAAAAAAACCCTTGCGTTATTCCCACATGCCGTCCTTACTGGATCCGAGCACCACTGACATGTTGAACTTGGTGTTATGAACTACAGTTGTGGCAAAAAAACCCAGGATGGGCAGGAAGAGAAAATGAGAGGGAAAAGCTCCTACTGCGAGGTGAAGCTCCTGACACAACTTTGTATATAGAAGATGAAGCTCAAGTAATGCTCAATGGAAACAATGATCATCGTTTTAGAGGACTCATAGCCAAATACTCAAATAAATAAATCAACCACCCATTTCTCTAGGGATGTACCTCCAAGCACAACTTTATGGGTGTTCATTGAGAAGAGCCTGGCTCTATTTGTTTATGCTCTCCCATGTGGGTGTTTATACACATTGATATGCTCTGATGGATGATCTTACCAAGATGTCTTTGAAACTTGGAAAGCCAGGGAGATGACCATGTCTACCTCATGGTCAACACAACAAGACTGTAAACACCATCATGATCTGGTATGTACAGTCTGCGAGGGTTTGGTGTTTTTCATATACCTGTGGAAAACAAAAAGGATTAAAAATACACACTACTTTGGGGGGGGAATGCTGGACCTCCTGTGATAGCTTGTAACAGTCCAGATGACCAGAAAATTTCCCTAAAGCATTTGGAGATTTGGCCATTCAGCGCATGTTGACAGACTCCGAGGCAGCTCCTAAGAAGATGATGACTGTGTGTGGCTCATAGACTGTGTGACATTACGGTAACATACAGGTTACCAGAGCCAGAATCTGCATGGTAGGTGTGCTGTGAGAAACAGCTCCGCGCTTGATGAAGGGAGCAAGTAACAGCAGCGACCTGTGCTGAATTAAGGAGGACACCTACTCTGAACATGGAGAGTCCTCGTGGGAAAAGCAGAATTTTAAATCTTACTACTAAAGCAGGGCCTGATAAACTGTGAATGCATCCCCCCAGAAGCATCAGAAATTAATCACAGCACGGAGTCCTCTTTTTCCCCCCAGATCTTTTTATGCTAGAAACTAAGCTCACGTAGAGGAAAGCGAGAAAGTAATGCAGAAGACACAATGTGCAGGCATGGATGGATGGATACAGCAAAGAGGGCCTTGAAGAATAGCTGGGAAGCAATGTACTGTGGCTGGAAGGTTGAGAAAAGGGAATGGGAAAGGGCGCTAAGGAAAGGTACAGAGCTATTCCGGTCATGTCCACTCCCAGGGTCTGCAGAGTGGATTCCTTGTCCGTGTCCCAGCCAGAATCCTGTCCTGGTGTAACAGCATGAGGAAGGATGAACAGTGATTGCTGCTACCACCATCCAGAATAATTTATCCAGACTACAGATTGCTCTCTCCTTTCCTGGGAACACTCAGGGATGAAAGCAGCCAAGAGGTGATGGCATGAATTACTTGGGCAGTGACAACCTCTCCTAATTTCGCAGGAAGTGGAGAAGAGCTTATCTGTGGGCAGCAGTGAGCAGGGAGCAGTGTGGTGTCCATGCAGGGCACCCTGCACACGCTCTGGAGACAGCACGAAAGCCTCCTGTGAGGAGAAGACTGATGGCTCAGACCTCTGCCACTAGTGTAAGTGCACCCCATTTCTGGTTTGGGGGCAGTACTGAGGTGCATGATGCAGAGGCACCTGAATATATAGCAAAGCAAATGGTATCTTGAGTTTTCACTCGTATCGCAGGGCAAAATATTGTAAGCGTCCCAGCTTTCCTTGGGGTAGGGTGCCAGACTAGGTGCCCGCTGCCCAGCTGGATGCTGGCTGTTGCAACTATGCCATGCCAAGGTAAGAAATCAGATTATCACCTATGAAGTTTCTAGAGCACGCAGTGATAACCCCGCTGCTTTACAGCAATCATCGGACCCAACACCAAAGCAACTCGGCCATAATCACCCACCAGCTCTTGCTTCAGAAGCTTTGGTGCATCAGGGTCAACATACATCAATCTCTGCTTCCGGGGCAATGAGAGGAGAATTAAATGCCTGAACTTAAGGAGTAAAACGTGTATTTCTTGTTCTGGAGCACGCCCGCCTTGCAGCATTATGAACACACATCTGAGCTCTTGTGGCTGTTGAAATAAGAGTCTTGTTGTGGGAGGAGGACGCTCGGTGTATGCAAAGTTATTTGGTCAAGCTTCTTGCCTCAGCTGACGTGCTGCTGAGACTACACTGATGCCAGCATGACTTCAGTGAGTTACAAATTAGCTCGGATACCTCTGTGCTCCCACTGAAAAGCAGACATGCCTCCTGATGGCTGTCCCGCATCATCAAGTAACACAGGACTCAACTGCACTGCCCATCTGTGTTGCCCATGGATGTCTCAGCTCTGCTGACTGTGGATCTAGCTGTGCAGTTGGTGATGAATCCACCAGGTTCAACAGTGAACAGCTTCTTAGAATCATAGAATAATTTCTTGCTAAAGGGGTCACTACAAGTCCTGACTCTTCCTCCTGTTGGCTTGCCACACCCAGCTGTTGCACACTCAGACAGTTCCCTGATAAAAGTTTGTCATGACTTTCACTAGGCAGAAACAGAGAGAAGATGCTCTGTTGCGGGTCAGAAAGGTCTTTCCATCAGGTTAGCAGGAGGACTTCTTCCAGGGCAATGGTACAATGACTGCACGCTGCCTGTTGCAGGCAGTAATTCCAGTAGCTCTTCATGTGCAGTTTGTGTCAAGCACCTGTGAGTGACACCAAGGCTCCAAGGAACACAGTCACATCGTCTTTAGGCAGGTGCGATGCCAGCTGAATTCAGGTGCAATGCTGCTCCTACCCGTTACTGGAGTAAGCGTGGCTGCTTCTTCGGCTTTTGTAGCCCAGGGGAGGGGCAGGTTATCTATCTATCTGAGCTGGAACAAGCCTGAACCGACCTTTTCCTGTGGTCCCACTTGTTTCTTTACAAGCAGCTGCAAATGCCAAAAAGTTGCTCATTTCCTTTCAGACTGCAGAAAATAAGGCCAGGAACTTGCCTTGAGAGAGATGTTCCTAATTTGAATTTAAAGTATTCTAGTGAGTCAGATTTATGAAAGTCGTCATCCTGTGGGTCACAACAGTGACTTGGTGCTAAGGGATCTTCTGATGGGAGCCGTGGGATTGGCCACCTTCAGTTAGAAACGGAAGATCACAGAGCGTGAAATCGAAGGGAGAAACTGGGTCACTCACCCCCTTTAGTCTCTCATGTGGTAAAACCACAGGAGTAAGAAATTTTGGATCCACTCTCCTGACCCAGGCTGCGCAGCAGGGAAGGGAGAGGTTGTCAGCCACCGCCTCTGCTTCTGTACCAGGGCTTCAAAGTTCTGCTCCTGAGGAAGTCCAGCTGCCTCCCAGGAACCAAGGCTTGAAGGGGGAAGGGGATATAACCAGGCTCACTGGAGAGGAGCCGAGGGGTGGCAGGCCAAGGTCGGGGGTGAAATCGATAGCCCGGCTCAAGTGCATCTACGCCAATGCACGCAGCATGGGCAACAAACAGGAGGAGCTGGAAGCCATCGTGGGGCAGGATAGCTACGACTTAGTCGCCATCACGGAAACGTGGTGGGACAACTCCCACGACTGGCATGCTGCAATGGAGGGCCACAAGCTCTTCAAAAGGGACAGGCAAGGAAGGAGAGGCGGTGGGGTGG
>WAAD01025796.1:0-33795 GCA_013389945.1 Fregata magnificens | reverse complement strand
GAGGTTCCCTCTGAACATCAGGAAACACTTTTTTGTACTGTGAGGGTGACCAAGCACTGGGATAGGTTGCCCAGAGGGATTGTGGAGTCTCCATCCTCGGAGATATTCAAAACCTGTCTGGACACGATCCTGGGCAACTGGCTCTAGGTTGTTCCTGCTTGAGCAGGTGGTTGGACTAGATGACTTTCAGAGGTCCCTTCCAACCTCATCTTTTCTGTGATCGTGTGACAAAGTAGTAGAATCTCTAACAATTTTTCTTATACAATTCAGGAATTAATGTGGGTCAGAGGCTCTTTCAAATATACAGTTTGTACGTGCCCACCTTTTTTTGGAGGATAAGAGAATTTGATAGTATTGATGTGAATCATTCCAGGTTGCCCAGCCTCATTGCCTCACTGGCATTTTAGCTCACTAGCATAGATGTAGTCTTAAAATTTGTCTTATTTTAGCTGAGAAACACTGTAATGCAGAATATGTGGGACGGGGGTGGAGAGAGGAAGAGAAGCCTCTCTGTTGTAAATCTTTCTTCCATGAATTACTTTCTATATAGAAATACAAAATGAGTGCAGCATTAGGCAGTCCTTGTCTACTTCTTTAAGCACAGTCCATGACGATAACCTATAAGCTTGTGAATTTCTGCAGTGAACGTACACCAGAGACATTACTATCCATTTCTAGCCACCTTTTCCCCCCACACTTCTGAGTCTTGGTTGCAGGTTCTGGTACTGGTCTTGCACATTCAGCAAATTCCTAATGCAATGCACTGATACAAGCGCTCCTTATGGATTCCAGTAAGAAAGGCACTCAGACTCTGTCAGCTATTGATTAAAATACCACTTATTGGAAATAACAGCAGAAGGAAAAAGGGAATACACAGATAATCTTACCTCCCTTCAAATGGTGGGAATCCTGAGTTCTACAGCATTGGATAATACTCTAGTCGGGGTATAGCGTGCTGTGCAGATCCTTTCCGTGCTAAGGTTTGTCAGCACTGTAGTCTTCAGAGCTTTTATAGGATTTTCTTATTGGTAAACAGCTCTACTCACCATTTCTACTGTCAAGCAGAGGAACATTTTATGTAAACATGTTGCTTAACTCCAAGCTAAGAAGATACATGCAGGTGGCATAAAGGCCGGGGCCAAGAGGGTGCTGCATACAGGCTTCCCTGTTACAATTAATCAAGTAAATTAATCTGGCAGTCAACTAATGTGTGCAACACAGCACAGGCCTGCACCTATTCAGATCAACTATTATGGGGATCATTCACTCTTGATGTACAGTACTTTTCTGGTTAGGACTACTGTACCCTAGCTTAGCTATTACTTTATCCTGTAATATGGTGATCACCATTGTCAAACATTAGTCAAACACTGTCAAAGTCAAACATTAACTTCATGCCAAGCATCAATGTCGCAGAGTAACAATTATGACTATTTGCAGTGGTATGGGGCACACTAAAGAGATGGATAAAGGAAAGATTTAGGTCAAAGGATGCAGTGACTCTGAGGAATGGTTGGGGATGTTGTATTCCTAAGATTTCTGATCCTCCAAGACAAAGTTCACTTCCAGCTGGCTTGTCTTGACTTCCTCCCTGTGGAAAACAAGGTGCAAGGGTTTGAGGGGCTATTGTCTTTCTTTCAAAGAACATTTCGAAAGTGTTCATTTGTTCATTATTTGAGGCATAGTCCTAATGTTTTGTGCATCCTGAGATGTTATCTAATTAAAGATTGTTCATGAGCTGGAAGAAGGGGAACATTGCATGACCAAATCCTATCCACCTTTGCAGGTAGACTTCCTACTTCCTACATTTTAATGTAAGAAGGTAGTATATATGATTAAGAATTTAAGTACAGAAGTGTTTAACAGTGCCACAGCATTGAACTACCACAGAGAGCACCTGTTGTGTAAGTGGCAAAATTAAACAAAGGAATGAGTGTAAATTATCTTCCCACATCAAGAAAGGAGCACTGGGGTTAATAAGATGGAAACATGTATGAAATCTATCCAGATTAAAGGCATTCTATAATTAGAATCTTTCCTGCTGTATTATTCATTATAAAAGAATTAATGAGGAAGAAATGCAGATTTCTCTAGATGAAAAAAATATTTTCATTCATTTCTGTATCCATATAAATTATATGACTTATGAATTAGTTCATAATATGTTACTTACCATAGCAGTCATGACATTACCCCAGTGCCAGGGCCCTGAGGGCACCACCAGCCCTGACTATCTCTGCCCAGCTGCCCCCTGGGGCTCCCCCTACCCTGCCTACAGCCCAGAACCCAATTTCAGCCTCCTGGGGGCTCTCACCACCCAGCCCCCAGCCCAGTGTCCAAGAATGAAAGACCTAGTGACTCGGTTGTACCCCAAACTCAGCTTCTCTGACTTGCATGCCTTCTTTCTGCAGCACATGAAGGATTTGAGTGCTCCTGCTGTTGCACCTAAAAGAGAATTCTTTAGTGCATCTATTTAGCTTAATGAAGTCTCCAACTGCTTTTGTATCTAGGCTTTCCTGAATTACGCTGTCATCAGCTATATCATAGCATTACTGTGCAGCTGACAGACCACTGTAATGATGTTCGGCAGTGACTTTTACTTTAACATTTGCTCTTCCTTCTCAACACTGCCACTTCTGTATTTCCTTCCCCCCATATTTGTCATGGGCAGTCATGCACAGATGGTCTGCACCAGACAAGGGAAGGGGAAAGGCAGCTGGAACACTGGTGGCAAAATTCTCAGTCTAAATTGTATTAATAGTGTCATGGGGATTTCTGAAGCTATACTCAGTAAGTGGAAAGAAGGGTTCTGCATTTCCCCCCTAAACTTCTTAAAGTTCAGAGGAACAGGATGAACCGACCGACTGCTTAGTCTGTGTTGCCTGCATAACAGCTCAGTGCCCAGTTCTGCTTGGTTTCAGAAATTTTCATGTCAATTTGTGGGTAGGGGTTCTCTAATATGGATCTTGCAGCCTGCTGCCACTGCAGAAGGAAAATATGCAGAAGCAGCTCCGACTTCGATTAACATCTGTTAAGACTATCTGCTCTGGCAAGCTTTGGGAATGTAGGAGATTCCTCCTCCCACATCTGCTGGGCCACCTGTGTCAATCTCTAGTTCCTCCTAGTCCAATCCAATAGCCTGTCTCTCCAGCAAGACTGAGCATGTATTACTGATAGGCAGCTTACTCTGTATGCAATATATACACATATATACATAGCTGGCCACACAGATAACACAGATGCACTTACAGAGCACTCATACGAACACAGGCAGCACCAGTGGCCTCATCCTTCTGCCCTCTCTGGTTGAGCAGGATGGAGGTCCAGTAGTGAGTCTCACTTGTGCACTTCCACCCTGCTCAGTTGGAATATGTGTGTATATATATATATAAATGAAAAAAACCACAGCAGCTAGGCTTACGCATCCAGTATGCCGAGTAGTTGCACCTGGATCCCAGTCTCCCCAGTGGCTGGCACCTGGGGGACATATGAACCCCACTCCATTTGTTGATATAGATTGTCTCACCCTGCCACACCCACACAGATACAAACACATGCACCCACACCGTAGCTGGCTGGGACTCCCCTGATCCCCAAGAGCAACCTCCGCCCCCATGGTCTTACCCTTAGAGACATGTGCCTGGGTCACCTCAACTACTCACCGGTTTGTCTGGCTTGATCTTCACTAGCGCTCTCACACTCACTTGCACAACCATGGTCACTCCAGGTGCTGCACCATGGGCCCATGTAGCTCTGACCCACAGTCCCACCCTGGTGTCTGGTACTTGGTTTCACTCACTCAAGACTCTCCAGCCACTGCCACCACAGACACACAGGCCCTCTGGACCCATGGTATGACTCCAATTGCTGGCACTCAGACCCCATAAACTCATATGCACACAGAGTAAAGAGCATCTTACTGGAAAAATGACTGAAGGAAGAGTTTAATGAGGAGACAGGACAGACGACACTGACCAGGTGCAGGGCATGGCCAGATTGTACTGACCAGCCTCTGCTTACATGTTACTGAAACCTTTTATTCCCTTATCCCACCATTGTTCCTCGCCCAAATCACCTAGATCCCTCCCTTTTCCCACCTTTGGTTCCTCCCCGATACATCCCATAACAAGTCTTGTGCAATCCCAAAATTGTCTTCCCCTGCATTCCATATTGTGTCCGACATGTAGGCAATAACAATCCTTCAGTCCAAAAAGGTGATCCAGAGGGTTGCTCCATCATCTTGATGGGTTTCACACCTGAACAATGGATGTGATGCCCCTGGGAAAGCACTGTGAGGAGCCTGGACAAGATGTCCCTTCTCAGGAGTCTGTACATCTGGAGGCCACATCTGGAGAACTGTGTCCAGTTCTGGGCTCCCCACTTCAAGAAGGACAGGGAACTGCTGGAGCAAGTCCAGCGGAGAGCCACAAAGATGATCAGGGGACTGGAGCCCCTCTCTTATGAAGACAGGCTGAGAGACCTGGGTCTGTTCAGCCTAGAGAAGAGAAGACTGAGGGGAGATCTTGTTACTGCTTACAAAGATCTGAAGGGTGGGTGTCAAGAGGATGGGGCCAGACTCTTTTCAGTGGTGCCCAACAACAGGACAAGGAGCAATGGGCACAAATTGGAACACAGAAAGTTCCACCTGAACATAAGAAAAAACTTCTTTACTGTGAGGGTGACAGAGCATTGGAACAGGCTGCCCAGAGAGGTTGTAGAATCTCCTTGTCTGGAAATATTCAAAACCCACCTGGACGCAGTCCTGTGTACCCTGCTCTAGGTGAACCTGCTCAAGCAGGGGGATTGGACGAGATGATCTTCAAAGGTCCTTTCCAACCCCTACCATTCTGTGATTCTGTGATTCTGTAATTCTGTCTGTAATTTGGGTTTCTTTGCCTTTCATCATGCCGCTGTGCTCCTCTGTGCTTGAGGAGGCGGACCTTTGATGGTCTCGTGGCTCTCCTGTGATAAGTTTGAGAGCTGCCAGGACAGGTTATTAATTGAGTTACCCCAGCTGTCACTGATTCTCTTCTGCTCTTTGTGTGTGGAGAGGAGCTTCTTATCACTTTACCCAAAAATATCCTTCAATAGAGCTCTAACATTTGAATATGAAGTCTTGTTTATTATGTCTGATTTCATGATATATACTGTTTATGCTATAGGCTTATTTTAAATGTACAAGCCCCTGTGTTGTGCTTGTGCAGTGCATCTGTAAAGAATGTCTCATCTACAGTGTTTTTAAATCACTTTGTGTCACCTAACAATCAGAGAGGCATTCTGCATGAATACCGTATGGAACAGTGTTAATTGAGGGAGTAATCAGCAATGGATCATTAATTAAATTTTTTTTTTTTTGAGACTGTTTGAGAGTATTAGCCAGGCAGCACACTTGGGAAAAATATGTTCTGGAGGATAAATCCTATCTTAATCTCATTTTATCATCTGAGTTTTATATATTGCAGAACAAAACTCAGAGACTACAAACACTTAGGAATACCTATACTTTTTTCCTACACAATGGAAGGGACTACAGGCTCTATCTTTGCTTTTGTGGAGGTTTGTTTCATTCTGAGCGCAGAATCACTGAATCACTGTAGAGTAATGCACTTTTCTATACTGTCAATAGAGAAAGACCGATAACTTACCTAGGCTTTCCGAATTGCTCCCTGGAGGTACCTAATTTTCCTTACTGAGTGTATAGGCAGCATTACGGCCTACTAAGAGAACTTTGACTTGGCCAAGTAGGATAGGCTCTGCTGCCTAGGAATTGTAATACATCAGTTAGGCATCCAAAATAGAGCATCTGACTCCAGTTCAAAATAAATAACAGCACTCAGCCTGAGCTTACTGAGCCAAGGGAAAAAAAAAAAATCCATTACTTTACTTAGTATTTTACAGTTGAAGTTCAACCATCATCAAACTGCAGAAATTTTCCAAAGTTGCCTGGTGAAGGAACAGTGTTGCTTTGGAAGCTGCATAAATTTCAAATGTAGTCTTCAGTGTATTTAAAAAAAAAAAGTCCAGTTCCTTCATCAAAGATTTCTATTGATTTGAATAGGAACTAGGAAAAAAAAAAAGTTAATAAAATCAGAATTTATGGGAAGTTCTTAAAAAAAAAATAAAAAAGAAGACAAAAAAGTTCTACAGTCTTGTGCCTGTACTCAGTGAAATATTCCTCAGGTTAACGACATTTTTTTCAAGCATTATGTAAGTGGAAGGGAATGTTATTTTATGTCACAAATGTACAAACTTCCCAAACTGTATCTGCATTGTTGCTAGTGTGACCATAAATACTAAATAAATGATAGTGACTTCTGAAATCATAAGGAAAAATTCCCACAAGTGTCTTAGTATCGCTTGGGAAACGTGTCAAGGAAAAACTGAATATATATAATATAAAACACATATATGATATCCCTCCATTATCTTCTCCACTGTTCCAGAGACTTAATAGATTTTTGGAATCCACTCCAGAGAAACCTTCATTTAATCATCCACATTAGCTAGAGTAATTACAATTTTCAGTACCTGACACTCGCAGACCTCCAAATAGAATTACCTTGAAGTGTTATTTGTACTGGGATCTTAGTATTCAGAAGGTGCTGTGTAATTTCTGCCAAACTACCAAGATTCGATAGCTGTAATGTCTTTTATCTGACTTCCATTTTCTTTCAATAAAGAAACTGAAGGAATGTTTTTTTGAGATGTATAAATCTATCAAAATGGATAACATCTGAGCGACAGAGCACTAGCACTAATAAAAATCAGAGGCTGTGTGATCAAAAATCTGCCAGACATTAATCTGTCATGTACATTACTTGTTGCAGAAACATATCTCAGGGTTAATTATTATTTCTGTTTGTAAGCCTGGGACATTACATTGCAATGTTCTTTAAGTTATTGGCTAACTCTGAGGTAACACAGATGCCTTCAATATTAACGCTTGTAGGAGATGGATAAATATCTACATTTGAAACGCTGGCACCGAAACAATAATTTAATCATGATCTTTTTCACTAGTGAAATCTTTACTGTTCAGTTATTTCTAGACTGTAACATTATGATATTTAAACTGATGAGTCTTTCGTGCTGTGGATATTTCCAGATGGAGTGCTGTAATGAAAACTTTAAGAGTTGCCTTGTCTTAGAGGAATACCTGGAGAGTGGGGTCATTCACCACACTTAAATGGTTAATGTGAGACTGCAGGTAGGGCAGCAAAAGCAATCGTATCTCCTCAAAATCTCCACTGCATTAGCTGGGATAAATTACATTGCTCAGTTTTCAGACTTCCTGTATAGTGACCGCGATTCCCACCATTAACATTTGCTTTCCCTTATGCATTCTCTCCATTTTACAGCTCAGCCCACATTTTATGAGGTAATTAAACATCCCTCCACAACTTTCCTGGAGGCATCTAAAGGTTAGACATGATATATCATTTAATCGCTGATCAAAGGATTGCAAATTGCTTATGTGATATTGTAGGTGTTATAAGAGCCTCTTTTCAGATGCTCAGAAGAGAGCCAGGTGACATAATTTCTTTTCTTTTGTGGTTAACTTCCAAACTATTCTGCACTTCCATGGTATGTTACATGGGGATTGCAATAGGGGGTGACAGTCTGGGAAGGAAATCTGATCCTCTGTCAAGAAGGAATGCAGATTTTCAAACCAGAGATTAGGCTTGGATTTAGGTCATTCTTCTTGAGTAATGAAATGAGTCAGGGGCATTGATGAGAATGACATCGGTAATTTGCCAGTACCAGTCTGATATATGTTTATATAAATTTGTATGTGCTTTGAACTAGAGATATATTAGCAATTGCTTTCAATTTTTGCAATGTTTTCAGAATTAACTTTTCATTGTTCAGTTTACCTAAAGAAGATGTGTCATGGGTGAGTAGAAAACAAACGTCAAATAAATTATGGAAATGGTATGTGAGTTTGTAGGACACAGAAGTGTTATTTATTTACTTATCTAGCCAGCTTTACAGATGTCTGGCATCACTTATTCTGAATGTCGCATGGCCACAGCTTCAGTATGTTATATTTTTAATGCTCAACATTTCTGAAAATCAACATCAAAACACCATGAAGAAAGAGAAGTTCTTAATGTAAATCTGGACAGCTGTAATTAAAATAAATATTAATATACCTTCAATAAGTTTTTAAAATGAAATTCTTCTCTTTTTTTTGACACGTCCAAAATGTTATGAGACATTGCAGTGAAATTTATATCTGAGAGGAAGACACCTGAAGATCAGCATTTTTTTCTCTCTGTTTATATTCCTGTGAGCATTTACCTTGGACTGCACAAAACCTGAATACATGAAGTAGATGTCAGATACATCTGAAACTATGAAGTTTAAGATTCCAGTTTGAACTTCGTGTACATTTGAATTAATGATATATTGGATTTGAATCCAATGAATTGGTGTCTACTTTATGTTGGTTTCCACTGTAACACAACATCCATGAGCAAATATTATTAAGTGTAAATTTTAAGCAGCTTACCATCTCAGCCTTTCTTCTTTAAGGTTTATATGATTTCTTCAAGTGAACTCACTGGCTAAAATTTAAGACTGTGTAGGGGCACCCATTGCAGGGGGATTGGACTAGATGACCTTTAAAGGTTCCTTCCAACCCAAACTATTCTATGATTCTATGATTCTATGATTGTACTGTATATCTAAAAGTAGTAGAGTTGCCCACTCTTTTGAGCATCACTTTTCTTTGGGAAAATTCTAAAATGGAGGAAAAAAAAAGAATTGTATATCTGAAACAGGAAACGAACATTTCCATAGCTTTGTTCTTTTGCTGTGTTACAGTAAAATCAAACGTATTTTCTGTTTGATAAGCATTACACTCCATCTTCAGTTTGCATGATCTCATTTGCCTCCCACATACAAACTATTTCTGATAATTAGATGTTCTCATTGGTGAAAGTTTTTGTCATTTCTGAAGTCACTTCAATAGATGTCACAAGTTTCATTTTAATGAACAGTGACCTTCTGGAACTTTTTGAGTACACTGTACAAGCAATAGAAGGAATTTCCAGCTCCATAGCTATTGAATTATTGTGGTTCTTTTCATAGGGACGATCTCATTAACTCTTTGTGTATAATTGTCACAGTTACTGCCTTACATAACAAGAACAAAGCTTTTCACGTCGTAGGAATTTAATAGCCTCCAGTTTAATACAAAACTCCAAGTACTTTTCTGTAAGTTTGTTTTGTTTATTGGCAAAAAGGGAAATAAAGACAAAAAGAACAAAAAACAAAAAAAGAAAAAAGAAAAGGAAAAAAAGAATCTGTCTTTAACAAAACACTAAGACAAACTGACCTTCTTTTTTGTAGGGAAAGGCAACAATCATTTCCATTTGAGAAAATTTATCACTCACTGCAATTAAATGAAATAAACATATTTAGAAATCATAAGATCATACTTAAAATAAATTATACAGCATATACAAATTCATTAATTCATTTCGTTTAAATTATGTTCAATGGCTTTGATAGAAAACAGGAAGCATATCACGTCTTTAGCTATATCTGTTTTTAACATAAAATCTACACATGAGTAAAGACTAAGTATACAGTGGAAATTAACATATTATTCTAAAGAAAAACAATTCTAGCTTAGTTAAAGTAAATGAGAGCATTTTGCAAAAAAATTGCACTCAAAATTAGTGATCACTCATCTAGGAGAAAAAAAGAGATTGAAAATGAATAGAACTCAGTTTCGCCAAGATTACGTATATCTAATTTAGCATAAATAAAGTGTAAAATGCTTAACTTGAAATTTTCTTTAATAGCTGCCATGTTCGTTTTGGGAGAGAAACATAATTTAGTTTAATCTACTTTTGGCACAATTATATTTTAGATGCTGACTGATAATATCAAGTGTTCTTTCTGCTATATTTCTCTAACCTTTCACAGAGAAAGAATGTCAGGCTATGAAATTCCCCAAGCAGATCTTTTATTAGTACTCCATTATTAAATAAAGGCCTTTTTTTTTACTTTAATCTGTTTTCTCTTAATTTAACTAGATGAGGAAATATTCTCTTGATAGATTCCCCCAAAAATATTCCTTTAAATTTCTGTGATATCAAGCCGTCATTCCATTTAAACTGTTAAGCACCTTAAGTCATTTGAAAGTCGTTTGGCAAAGACTTGTATTCACCTGGAAAAATCCAAGGACTGGTCTCCAATTTTTACTCTGATATTGATGTTATCAGGCTGAGTCCATTGATTTCAATAGGTTATTCAGAATTCATTCTGATATAATTCAAATTCATAGTTGAATTTTTATCATTATTTCCTCAACATAAGATTATTAATTCAATTTGTATGGTTTATCCATTTACAAGTACTGGATTTTGATATATTTCTTGGCATTGAGAAAGACTTTAGTCTACAAATAATCTTTCTGATGTTAATGCCACCATTTAAACAGTGAATAATACTTAAGCTTAGTAAAATGATGGGCCACTCCAAAATTAAACTGTAACTGATCAGAGAAAAAAAACAACTTCCTGCAAATTATGTGATTTCCTAGGGGAAGTAGAGTGTGGAGAAGGCACTCATTTTCATGGACAGCTTGAGACAAACTAATGCCTCCTATTAGTCATGACACTTGATGACATCTGAAGTCTTTAATTGGTTTAGGCCTATCCAATCCTTAGAATTTAAGCAAAGGTTGCTTAAAATCTGAGCTCAGTTATTTCAGGCTTTCACGGTGACAAAAAACTGAGTACTCCCAGAGGCGAGCCTGGTCTTTGTGAGGTCTGAACTGCCCTCTGGAGGTACCTGCCTTCCTCCTTGAAAGAGGGTCCATGGGTAATCACCTCCATGAAGTCCTGGGTAGCTGCTCCTCTGCTTAAAGTGTTACAGCTCAATTGCTCAGATTAGGCAGCATTAATCTGGGTCCTACTAATTTTTTTGCAAAATTAGATTTACTGTTCTACTTTACTGGGAAGAGATTAGCAGATTATTAGAAATGCTTCTGTTCTCTTCTATAAGTAGTAGAGAAATTATTTCCTAGCATATTACACATGAAATAGAAAAGTCTGGATGCAGATGAATCACTGTACAGTTTTAAAATATAACAACTGGGATAATTTCAGTAATTTAGCTCTATGAATGTCCACCTATTTTACATAATTATATTCAGATTCCCATCTCATGACTAGCTGTTTTTCATATGTGTCTATCGTGTTCACAAATCTGTTTGAAGACATGCTAATTAAATGCCAGAAAGAAAAGCGGGAAAGACAAGACAAGGGAAGGGCTGGGGTTTTCTGAATGGAAAAATGTGTAAAATTGTAACATATGTAAAACTGAAAGCCAAAACTCCATTTTAAAATTTGCTTGGGATTTTGAAAGAATTACCGTGCTTTCTGATCCTTTCAGTTTAAAGGAAGCACATAGTATGTCCTCTTTTATCTCATGTTCAGACATTCCTGGTGTATATTAATGGTCTGTACGTATGAGAAAACAGAGCATAAGTAAACAATGGACAAAAATAAATCAAAATAAATTAAGATAAATAATTTCTACTTCAGTGGAAGAGATATGTTCTTGGAAGCCACTCAACCTTGCAAACAGACTGTGTTAATGTATTCAGAGTTAGCAAAGAACAAAAGTCCAGGTCATGTCAAACTACATTAAATTGTTTGTTATGAGCTAAATGAATGACAATAAAACCTTTAGAACCTTTAACGCTTGAGCAGCTTTTCATCTAATTTCTTTCTTTCTTTTCTATTTGGCAGAATGACAGCCTAGCTCATTATCTTCTTCCTCATCACCTTTGCCTTGTGATGTGAGAGCAAGCTATTTAATAAAGGTCAAACAAACTAGGAACTATGGACATTAGGTCAGAGTGTAGATTTATTTGACAAATCCACAAAATAATTCTACAGTGAGCTTTTCATTGGCAAAGCTGAGAAGCAAATAAAAAAAAAAAAGCGTTTACTTATCAACCCTTAAATATCCCATAATTTGTGACTTTCTTCAACAATTAGCATTGGAGTAATTGGTTTTAGAAGACGCCGTACTACTAGCAGTTTATTTAAATGACTGGAAAGTGGGCTGGGCAGACTGCACCTCTGGGTCTTCATTTCAGAAATGTACTTTAATTGTATCTGTCACACAGCCTTTTAAACAGATGTTGATGCTTCATATAAAATGTTGAAACAGTGGGGTTTAATTATCCTTACATTATTCTTCTTTGCAGATTCAGCCTTATGGGATTGTACTCTTTTTTGTGTGGGACTCTGTGGGTGTCACAGCTGGATACTGCCCACAGAAGGTCTCCATTAAGACCACTTAAGTTGATGGTGAATGTAGGCATAAGCAAAGTTACCTAGGGGCAATGTTCTGCACCACGGCACTGCTGATTTATTAATCTCTGTCAGGGCCTGTCTTGTTAGTGCTGTGCTGGGGGACATGGCTTCACAGAAGCTTCATTCTCTGTTGCTGCTTCTGCCATTCCTTTGAAGATAGCCCTAGAAGTTCAGATGGGCCTTCATGACTCTGTCATCCCCTTTCCAGCCAATGTGCTTTGTCAGACCCTGTTTTTGTTTTGTACAAAATGCACAGGCTCCACTATGGGAAGGCAACTTTCAGTTTGCTGTTGAGAAGCCTTGAGCTGGATCTTCATGGTTCCTGTTTCTTCTAAGATGCTTGACTCTGCAGTTTCACAACAGACTTTATCCATGTTGGAGATTCACTGATTGTCTCTGTGAAAGCAAATATCACAGGTAGTTTGCAGTTACCACACCAAAAAAGCTTCCACCTGCCAGATACTCCCAGCCTTCTTGCTATCAGTAGCGCTGTGAAATTCAACTACTGATTAAGGAATGCACTTAGTAAAACACTGGCAGTAAAGGACTGTGTTAAGCTAAATGTCCATTACACTCCCTGATTCCCTGCAAACATTGTATATTTTCTTAATAAAATATTTGCCATTCTTATTTACTACCATGTACAAGCCAACGTTTATTTCATAATAGTGGTCAGCTGTGTTGTGCACTCTGAATGAGTTTAAGACCTTATTAAAACAGCCAGCATATGCTTTATCCTGAGTCTTATATTTCTCAGTCATTTTAAGAGAAATTTCTATAAGTACTGATACTCCTCCCAGTGACTGATATTTTGATGATTGTTGATATGCAAGGATTTCCATTGCTTAGGAACATTCATGTAGAAATAGATTCCTGGGTATTTGCAAATCTTATATTTAAGCATTATCTGGCACTAATTTAAGTTCACTGATGAAAGCTGGACTTATGTCCATGAATATCCCAACAGTATACTGTTTCTTTTGTTAAATGCTTCACTAAATCGAGGTAGGTAGCTGTACCCTTCACTGGGTACTCTCCAAATTCCACTAGAAGCAGCAAATTCCATTCTTCACTTTTTATTTAGTGTTTAATATATATTTTTAAGATGTCTATCCCTGTAGATATTTTGAATGTTGACATAATCAAGACCTTTCCAGTTGGGTGAACCTTTTAAGGGATGTCTACTCAACAAGTTTTAACCTCTATTGTTCCTATGTCTATCTGTGTAACTGAATATTACAACTATCTTAATGTTATGTGAATTAGATCATCACAATCCATTCTGAGACAGTAGAGTTCCTTTCAGGAGAGGTCCTTGTACAAGTACTATGCAAAGGATATCATAACTCATTTGATAAAGCACAGTACTTCAGCTTTGTCTATACCGTTATAGCACAATGAGGATGCTAAGCACTGTTCTGTTATATTACTGGAGTTCATGCAATTTATAAAGGAACTTAACACCTGCATGACAAGATTTGCCTGGTTTTTATTTAGACAGTTAAATAATAAGATTTTAGGCACCTAAATTTGAATTGGCAGTCTCATCTTAATTTGTACCATTGTTCTTTCAAAAACTTTATAAAACAAAAGCATCTTTTCCCTCATGAGAAAATTTTGCGGACATCAGTAACATAGCAGAAGCAGTCAGTCAGTACATACACAGCAAGAACAGTGAAAGAAGATTTCATCAACTGCATCTATCTTTTATCCAGTAATTTCCTACCCAACATCTTCCAGCATGTTCTGTTCTGGGAGGACGGAGGTACAGGGTTCTTTTCAGATCCCAATAAAAAAAGCATGACAGCAAATATGGTAATAAAATTGTTTTAATAACAAGATAGAAATAGGAAAAGAAATGGTGATAGTGAGTAAACCTTCCATCCCTTCAGATGCTAGGAACCCCACTATCGTGCAGCATCGGATGGAACTCAGTGGACAGCCATAGCATGCTGTGCAGAACCATGGGGAGGTTCATCTTCCCTATGCAGTGGCTTCTCATATCTAGTGTAACAAACAAAACTATACGTCTTGTTTTGACAGGTAGGAATGTTATCTCTTTCTTAATACCCACCGGAGCAAACCTAGCTGCACATATCTAGAAACTATATTTAGGAACAGTGTGTATCCAGGGTACTCCAGCACAATCTTTTACATTGTTGTATACATAGGGTTATACTGTGGTCACTCATGCTAAAATATAGGTTTCTCAAGCCCTAAATACAAGAGCCAGGATGCCTGACATGGCTTGCTCTGCTTCTCTAACTCCTCAACCCCAATATCTTCCACAAGGCTCCCAATACATAACAACAGTAAACTTAGACTCTTTTCCAAGCATGAATTACATGTCCTTATTTAAAAGTAAGCTTGAGATGGTGTCTCATATAGAGCCTTTAGAACTTTTGTTAAAAGCCTACAATTGCACACTGCATGGATGTACTGACTTCTTTGGAAATGTTCCCAGTATTATTCATGTTTATACCATTGGCCTCACTCCAGGAACTGCAAAAAAAGTCTCAGGTTATCTAGGAAGACACTTTCATGATAAGAAAGAAAGTGGAGTTACTAATGGTGAGCCATATTTTTCAATTCCATTTCTTCCTAATGGTCTGATAAAAGTACCACATGGCAGGGAATGGAGAGGAATTTTGGCACTAGAGTTCAGAATAAAAGACACCTTCTCTTGATGAGTGGAGCAGTTCTTTATGGCAGATTATTTGTTTTATAACATGGGGGTTTTATTCTGGAAAGTTGTAATGTCAATGTGCAGGATCTTTCTTAGCTATCCTGATTGTTGAATGATGTTATACGGTGGTTAAGGCTTGCAGTTCATGAAATAAGGTGGTGTCACTGGTAATTGATGATTGCCATGTCAAACGAAAACCAAACCAAGCTGCTTATGTTTGTTGTCACCTTCATAAAAACTCTCAAATTCATAGAAGAGGTTTTCTTGGTTCTGACAGATTGTGACCTTTCCCATTAATTGTGAGTGTACAGGCACAGTTGGATTTTTATTGGCAGGCAAAAGCCTGAAAAACTTTCTGGATTGGCAGAAGAGAAATAAAATAAATAATGTCTACATCATCTGCTCCTGCTCTTCCTACGCTTGAAAACCTTGACAATGGTAGATCCTTTTCCAGAAGAATTTTCTTTAAGTATCTGTGTAGCATTGTATTTCCCTGTCCCAAAGGAAAGCATTGTAAAAAGCTTTAAAAAGGTCCACAGATGACAGAGGATAGTAGAAAACTGCAGACTGCTGATAAAAGAAAATGAACAAACTAGAAGACAGGGACTGCACACATAATTTGTAATACATGATTAGCTGGCTTCTGGGGCTGTACAGACTGTTTTGTCAGGGATATAGCCTTGACATTCAAGGAAGTGCTTATGATGCATATTGATACATCACCAAGAATATTATGCTTCAAAATAATGAGATCAACAATTCTTAAATTGTAGAATATGCTCTTTTGAGAAATGAGGAGTTTGCATCCCATCCAAGTAGTTTAAATAATTGTTTAAGAAGCTGATATAAAGCAGACATTCAAAACTGACAAAAGGATATGGGGATTAATAAAAGAGGGATCTGGAATATGTATTTTAAACAATACATCTGTCATATGGGTGATGAATGGTCTCTAAGAAGTGATAACAGTGATATAAGAAATGTAAGATCAATGATCATTCCAAGAATATGAGAATTTTACAATGATTTTTTCTTACAAAATATGATGCATAAAGTGTTGTATCAATGTGCCAAACCACATCATGAAACTAAGGCCTAAACACTTTACTTGCACCTTAGTCATCCTCAGTCTAGGTACTGACATTTTCATCTACTTTGAAAGAAAGGTTGGGAAAGAAACTCCTGGAAAATAAAGAAGTCCAAAGAACAAGAAGAAAGACATGACAGACATAGAGTTTTTTTAGAAGAGTGAGGAAAAAGCAACTGAAATAGGAAGGTCAGAGGAGGATTCAACAAGAGCAAGTGTGAGGTCCTGCACCTGGGGAGGAACAAGCCCATGCACCAGTACAGGTTGGGGGTTGACCTGCTGGAAAGTAGCTCTGCTGAGAAGGACCTGGGAGTGCTGGTGGACAGCAAGGTGACCATGAGCCAGCACTGTGCCCTTGTGGCCAAGAAGGCCAACGGGATCCTGGGGTGCATCAAAAGCAGTGTGGCGAGCAGGTCGAGGGAGGTTATCCTCCCCCACTACTCTGCCCTAGTGAGGCTACATCAGGAGTACTGTGTCCAGTTCTGGGCTCCCCACTTCAAGAAGGACAGGGAACTGCTGGAGCAAGTCCAGCGGAGAGCCACAAAGATGATCAGGGGACTGGAGCTCCTCTCTTATGAAGAAAGGCTGAGAGACCTGGGTTTGTTCAAGCCTGGAGAAGAGAAGACTGAGGGGGGATCTTGTTACTGCTTACAAAGATCTGAAGGGTGGGTGTCAAGAGGATGGGGCCAGACTCTTCTCAGTGGTGCCCAATGACAGGACAAGGGGCAATGGGCACAAATTGGAACACAGGAAGTTCCAGCTGAACATGAGAAAAAACTTCTTTACTGTGAGGGTGACAGAGCACTGGAACAGGCTGCCCAGAGAGGTTGTGAAATCTCCTTCTCTGGAAATACTCAAAACCCACCTGGACGCAGTCCTGTGTACCCTGCTCTAGGTGAACCTGCTCAAGCAGGGGGGTTGGACAAGATGATCTCCAGAGGTCCCTTCCAACCCCAACTATTCTGTGATTCTGTGATTAGAGAGCCCTTCACAGCAACAGGAAACATCAGGTACTGCAGAAGTAAATTTCTGGAAAACACCAGGAAAATTCCAAGTTATTAATTATTATGTTTCTATTTCCAGCTCCTTTTCCAAACATATAATGAAGTGCTTTAACAGTTTGCTAGAAGGGAATATTTTTTTGGAGGTAGGGAGAGAGAAAATGTCATTTCAGATTTACTTAATGTTTACCATGAGACACTGAGGTGAAATATGACCTAGAGAACCTTTACATCTGCAATGATAACGAAACCAGGTGGATGAATGTTTGATTACAGATCAGTTTCTGTGACTCAACAAGTTCGAACCTCAGGAGTTTAACTACTTTGGAAGCTAGTATTTTCAAGTGCCAGGAAAAAGGTGAAGCTGATTCGTAGCAAAAGGGGACTTAGTCCAGAATGTCTGGTGAATTTAGTTTATTAAAATACCAGTACATCCATCAGTAATGTTTATGAAACACAGACGCAGAGAATCACGCAGTCAGTCTTGTGAAGGAGAAAAAGGTGAATGGGAACAACTAACATAGATTTATCCTGGGTAAATCCTCCTTGACAACCTGATTGTCTTCTAGCGTGAAGTGACTGGTTGTGTGGGAAAGAGGAATGCAGTGAATATTGTCAACTTTGTCTTTAACAAGGTTTTCAACATGACCTCCAACAACATCTTTGTATTTATATATATATATATATATATATGTATTTATATAGATTTATATAATCTAGTTGGGATGTTATAATCTAGATAGCTGGACTAGTAGATGGGTGAAAAAGTGGCTGGATTATCTATCCAGCCACTGCTGGCTGGGTAGTGGTTAAATGTGCATACTCTACCTGGAGGCCAGTTTCAAGTACTTCAGGAGCCTATCCTGGGATTTCCCTTGCTTCATATCTTTACCAGTGGCCTGGGAGAGGACAGGCAGTGGATTCTCATTAAGTCTGGGAGGGGGGACTAGTCAATACACTTGAGGCCAGGGCCACTATTCATTGTGAACCTGACAGGCTGGAGGGATGTGGCAAAAGGAATTTCGTGACAATCAAGGAGAGTTACAAAATCCTGCATGTGGGAAACACTAGTTCCCTGCAGTGGTGCAGGCTGTGGTCAGAGGGACAGGGGAGCAGCTCTGTAAGAAAGGCCTGGGGGGTGGCAGGCAGTAGTTTGAATGCGAGCCCATGGTGTGCCTTGGCAGTCATCAAGGTGAACAGTATTGTGGATGTCCTGGGCTTAGGAACAGGAGCACAGCCAGTAGATGGAGGAAAGTGACTATTCCCTTTTTCTCAGCCCTGATTAGACCACATTTGACAGCTTTGGGCTCTCCAGACTCAGGTTATTCAGCCACTTAGAAATGGCATTAAGTGCAACCGTTAATGTCTTTGGATGAATCTACCAGTGTTTTGTACTTAGTAGGATCTCAGTGGCACTGTATGCCTATATCTAGGTAGCTGAGGTGAGCCTTTGATCTTCACTGGCTGTAATAGGAGTTCAGACACTTAGCTATCGCATAGACAGTATGCTTAGATGTCTTAATCTGGAGCTGAGTCCCATTCTAGATGCCTTCTGAATAGGTGGCATCAGACTGGGAGTTTTAAAGGCTGAAGAACCTAAAGGAGAAGACAGACAAAACCCATGGTCACATTGGGGAGTCAGTCACACATGGGGTGGGGGTGTATGTGTGTGCGAAAACTCCTCATGGGAAGTCTACACAAAGAGCTGAGAACACTTAAATATCAGCCCATCTTGCCATATTGAGGAGTAAAAGTTAAATGAGTTTGCCAGTCTGGACCATGCCACTGACAGAAAGATTGAAATTTAATGTGAATTTGTTTAATAGGTTTATGAATATGTAGAAGAGAAGGTGGTTAGCAGTATGCAACTGATACTAAACTGCAATAAAGTGAAAAGATCAATGTTGTTTGAGAAAGATAGCCTGGAGAGGTAAAACAAATGAGTAAGTTAATGTTAAGATTCATCTGGTAAAATAGATGTGATTTTTCTTCTGAGAAAATATTCAAAAATGTATTAATGCAATTTCTTTTGTGTGGGAGTAATTATAAATGACTCCTAATGGACACACTGACACAGTGTTAAAATGGACATATAACAGTCAAAAGCATCCTTTCCAA
This sequence comes from Fregata magnificens, assembly GCA_013389945.1. Classification (NCBI taxonomy): domain Eukaryota; kingdom Metazoa; phylum Chordata; class Aves; order Suliformes; family Fregatidae; genus Fregata; species Fregata magnificens. Next base: position 14,562 of record WAAD01025796.1, on the reverse strand, counting down.
TGATGATAAGTATATGCAAAAGCCCATAGTCATAGGGAGATAATAGATAGGAAGATAATTATGATTCATATGAACATGGAATATCACTGTAACTGCATATTACATGTTGCTGAAAGATAATTAGTCCAGCAAGAAATTTTAATATGGATTAGATTTGCTGGAAGAATTGCCTCAAAAGTAGAGAATGAAGACTGGATGCTCTCTGCCCAAATCCTGTTAATCTTTTGACGATCAGTGGATATGGACATCTATCTTTCAAAAACTCCTCTAAGAAACTCAGCCTAAATATGTCTTGGGTGTTTAAGTAAAAGCAAAAGAGGAACATACTTATTATCTGACACTCAGGGCAGAGAAAAAATAATTAACATCCACAGGTATAAAGAACTATTAGAGAATTAAGTTAAGGAAAGAAATTTTCAATCTGAAAAACCAATGCCAGATAGTGCTTGCTGGTATGTGGAAGAGAAGGAAGACAGAATCCTGCACCTATTAAACAATAAAAATACAATTCCAGTGGGGGGGCGGAAGGGAAATACTGCTGTAGCAATAAAATGTCTTAAATACTGTAATAGGTCTTTCCTACCTCTAACCTTACATTCCTATGTCTCAATACTATTTTAGGAATAACATTTCAGTTGTATTCATATGAAAGTTACTCAGATAGAAAAGTGAATGAAAAGATTTCTAACTGTATAAATGTGATAGTATCAGATGACTTCTACAATTCTACAGTTACAACATCACTAACTGAAAAGTGTCCATATTCCAATATTTTTCATCCAAAAGTTAAAAAACCTATTTTATTACTGATACTCTGATGGTCTGTGTTTCTGCTATTTTTGAGGTTAAAAGCTACAGTTATCATATATTCTGGTCATTTGCAAGATTAAGGCCATGGAATAAGCTTTCTGTCCCAGCGTCTAAGCATTGCTGCATTTTTAAGCACTACAGTCTCACGAACAGCAGTGAACTGCAACTAGTTAGGAATTTGTAACGGACTGGCTGTTTTGAGCATCACAGTAGTCAAGTTTGCAGTCTAGAAGGAGGGAAATTCAGACTCTTTAGGTCAATTCATAGTCAATTGCTTCACCCTTCCCTTCTCTTTTTGAAGAACTGTGAGCCTTAAGGAATACAAGAGATAGTTGTCTTTGTACTCTTCTAAGTACATAGTGTATGTCAGTATGGGTATTCTTTCTTTTTCTGTAGGAATAGCTTCTAGAGGTTTTACACCCAATAAACTTCTTTTATGTGAGAACTTTCTACTGGCTCAATGGACTGAGAATATGTGATTGCTGTAAGAAGGCGTACCTCTATTACTGGTGGTAAATGTAGTAACCTGTACAGTTGCACTAGTAATTTTTTAACACAAAAATGAAGTCTTCGGCCATGCTTATATCCAGAATATACAAGCCTATACTTTTTCACTGGAACTGTCATGAAGAATCTATTTGGATAAAGATTTTCCACATCCTTCTTGACTGTGCTAAAAAAACGGTTAGGAAGGTTTTTATTGACACTAAATTGCATTTACAATATATTGATATTACTCACTTTGTAGAAAACTTAAAATGAAAGCAGTTTTCTTCATTTTTATTTTCCTTTGAAATACATCTAATTTACTAACTACATTAGATGCAAGCATCTCCGGTGAGACAAAGTTGTTACAAATAATTCTAGCCAACTGTCATATTTTCAATTATTTTCTGTCATTAACAGAGTATAAGGCATTATAGGTAGGTCAAGTCATTTATTGCTCAACCATACCACTGCTAAGAGCAACACGGAAACTCAACAAGCAATTTTCAGCCAAGCTGAATGACATGTGGAGGAGTTTGGGAAGGGTCCACACTGTATGTCCCATGGCTCAAACATCCAATTTTATGATGGATGTCGAGCAGAAGACTCTGTGTCTCAGAAATGTAAGCAGTTCCCCCTAGAGTACATTGATAGAGTCAAAGGGCAAAAGGGGACCACAGTTTCCATCCAATCTGATCATCTGTACACTACAGATGGTTAGGCATGACTTAGTTCTTCCTAGAAATAGAGCAATTCTTAAAAATGTGTGAAGTCCAAACTTTGTAAAAAGATGAAGCAACTCAGTGATCAAAATTTGCTCCAGCTTTGAATAAATAAGAATCCATCAACCAGAAGTCATTACTCTTCTCTTGTAAATTTTCCAGATAAACATTGTGAACATTTATGTCCATGTCAAATCAGCAGAAAAGACAAAGCATTAAATACCTTATCATCTTGAAAAACACTGTGTGTTAGTGGCATTCCTAGACAAAATGTCAGCTTTCATTTGTTTTATGTTTTTCCTGAGGAAATAATGTTTCCATGCTCTGGAAAGGAGAGTTTGGTAACACAGGAGAGAAAGCTTTGGTGCTCCTGTCAACTCTGATGAAGGAGAATACGGGATTTCACCTTCAAAGCCAAGAGGGAGATGAATAGTTAGTGATAGCAGGGATAAATGAGAAGCCAATGCAGTCATACAAAGACTCATCCTAACAGGCCTGACAGAAGCTATTAGGATTCACCCCACAGTACTCATTTTCACACTAGCAGAGTGAGTGAGCACCGAATAATGTTACAAGCTATTGATGCAGCCTCCAGGCATGTGTTTCACCAGCAGCATATTGTGTGTTATGGATTACCATTGTGATGGCTTTGATGTGAATTCCAATAAAATGTATAATGAAAAATAACTTGGGGGGTGGGGGGTTGCATCTGCTCCCTACATTAATCCCATATATTCATGGAATCATAGAATCATAGAACAGTTTGGGTTAGAGGGACTTTAAAGATCATCTAGTTCCAACCCCCCTGTCATGGGCAGGGACACCTTCCACTAGACCAGGTTGCTCACAGCCCCATCCAACCTGGCCTTGAACACTTCCAAGGATGGGGCATCCACAGCTTCTCTGGTCAACCTGTTCCAGTGCCTCACCACCCTCAGAGTGAAGAATTTCTTCCTTATATCTAATCTGCGTCTGCCCTCTTTCAGTTTAAAGCCATTATCCCTTGTCCTATCACTACATGCCCTTGTAAAAAGTCCCTCTCCAGCTTCCTTGTAGACCCCCTTCAGGTACTGGAAGGCTGCTATAAGGTCTCCCGGGAACCTTCTCTTCTCCAGGCTGAACAACCCCAACTCTCTCAGCCTGTCTTCATAGGAGAGGTGCTCCAGCCCTCTGACCATCTTCGTGGCCCTCCTCTGGACTCCCTCCAACAGGTCCATGTCCTACTTATGTTGGGGGCCCCAGAGCTGGATGCTGTACTCCAGGTGGGGTCTCACGAGAGTGGAGTAGAGGGGCAGAATCACCTCCCTTGACCTGCTGGTCATGCTTCTTTTGATGTAGCCCAGGATACGGTTGGCTTTCTGGGCTGCAAGTGCACACTGCTGGGTCATGTTGAGCTTCTCATCAACCAACATTAACCCAAGTCCTTCTCCTCAGGGCTGTTCTCAATCCATTCTCCAACCAGCCTGTATTTGCACTTGGGATTGCCCCAACGCACGTGCAGGACCTTGCACTTGCCCTTGTTGAATTTCATGAGTTTTGCACGGGCGCACCTCTCAAGCCTGTCAAGGTCCCTCTGCATGGCGTCCCTTCCCTCCAGCATGTCAACCACCCCACACAGCTTGGTGTCATCAGCAAACTTGCTGAGGGTGCACTCAATCCCACTGTCCACGTTGCCGACAAAGATGTTAAACAGCGCCGGTCCCAATACTGACCCCTGAGGAATGCCACTTGTCACTGGTCTCCACTTGGACATTGAGCCATTGACTGCAACCCTTTGAGTATGACCATCCAGCCGNAAGCCATGTTGGCGGTCACCAATCACCTCCTTGTTTTCCATGTGCCTTAGCACAGTTTCCAGGAGGATCTGCTCCATGATCTTGCCAGGCACAGAGGTGAGACTGACTGGCCTGCAGTTCCTTGGATCTCCCTTTTTCCCCTTTTTAAAAATCGGGGTTATGTTTCCCCTTTTCCAGTCAGTGGGAACTTCACCGGACCGCCACGCCTTCTCAAATATGATGGATAGTGGCTTAGCAACTTCATCTGCCAGTTCCCTTGGGACCCGTGAATGCATCTCACCAGGTCCCATGGACTTGTGCACCTTCAAGTTCCTTAGATGGTCTCAAACCTGATCTTCTCATACTGTGGGCTGTTCTTCTTTCTCCCAGTCCCTGCCTTTGCCTTCTGTGACTTGGGCAGAAGTCTGCTGTCAAGGATATCCCACAGCAATAAATAATTGACAAATTAGGTCATTTGATATTGCCTCTCCTTAATTTTACATCACAATCCTCTATCAATATTGCAAGAAAATGCACGGGGATATGCATTTTGGAGGTCAACTCTCAGCAGTCAGTCATGCTAAGTCAGCAGAAAATGTGACCCTTTTTTCTTTACAAATATTCTAGCTGGTTAGTTTGGCCTTCCCATGGCAATGAGGGTCTTAAGTAGCAATTCTCTTATTTGGCAAGATAGGAATCCAGAAAGATGAAGCAAAACTCCACCGAATAAAGTTATAGTAGGGTCAAGATCTCAACCCCAATGCCATCCTACCTTGGACATTCTTTTTTCTCTTACTATCACAAAGAAAGTTCAGGCTTTGATTTTATTTGCTCTAGCACAATAACTGTACTTCTCATACTATAATTACTGTAAGGTCTATTTCATCAAAAGCTTGGCACACCATAGCTTTTGCACACATGTAGGATACTTTTGGAATCTGATTAACAGTAAGACACTGCACTTGAAACCTCATTTGACACTAATGCAATGATAGTTATTGAACAAGCAGTGTGGGATCAGTTGCAATGCAGAGGTGAAATGTAAGAAGTCATACACTAGTCAGTTTCCCTTCAAGTGCCTCAACCCACTAGTCTCTGTGTCTTACGAACTTTTCAGAGGAGGCTGTTGCTGCATGATTGGACTCTTAATGCTTTCTTTCCATTTGTGCTTCTCCAAAGCCTAAGACTGAGTCCAAAGCAGTCTTTCCTCTTCCAGAAAAACATTTGAACAAGATGTTAGTAGGAGTGGATTAAAAGAAACAGAGAACTGAGACCTAACCCTAAAGCAGTTACAGCACAAGAAAAGAAGCACACCGGGACTACTGGAACCACAGGCACTGCTGAACAACTTGAACAGCCTTTTCTAGAATAAGGTCCTTACTGTTCCTCTGCATATGTCTTTCTCCTAGATTTTTGGGTTTGCTTATACAAGCTCATGCAGAGTCACCTCAAAATTAGTCAGCTTCAAGGGTATCTTCTTTGAGTTTTTCATCTGCAAATTTGTGAGGTATTTATTTATTTATTTATCTACCTATTTATAAGAAAGCTGAGGTTTTAAGACACAGTGGGTAACAACATTTCAACAGAACTTCCTATTTTCTTTGACAAAAATTGCTATGTTGGTAAGAAACATTTTCAGACATCAATAAATTCCAAGACTCCTTTTTTTCAGGAAAATTTCTGATTTCAAGCATGGAATTTTTAACTAGCAAATAAAATGAAGGTATCTCAGTCACCTAACTGTCAGACATAAGGACTCAAGTCCTTCTTGCCAATGAGGTAAAGACTCACTAAAACTAAAGCTAAAGGCGACAGCACTTCATTTTGATAATTCTCAGTGTTGCTCCAACACATAACAAAATAATAGCAGTAATAATAATAATAATAATTAGTAAAGTTGTTTTGCAAGTAGAGTTTTAGCCAGCTTGTTTGGTAGCCTTAGCCTATTCACTTAGGCTGATGATGACTATTTCTGCTAAACACTCCCCACTCAACCCACCAGCTCAGTGTTTTGTCCACATTACCCCACTGCATAATAATAGTCCAATTAATGAAAATATATGGATGTCTTCTCACAGCTGAATTCAAGATAACACACATAAATATCCACTGCCAAACTAATAGAAAAGTTATTCCTTGAAACTGTGAATAAGGTGACTAGCAGACTGTTTTTTCTTGTTTGTCCTGCTTTTTTTTCCACTAATTGTGTTTCAGATTTTTTTTTAAGCATTAGGAAATTATGCAGCTGGATTTCACTTTGATTCTTTCAATTTTCAGAGTTTAAAAGTGCTTTTCCACACTATTCTACTGCCTGGAGGCTTTAAACTGACAAGATTTTTTTCATTGCGAGACACTGGCATTAACAGAAAGGATCGATTTTCAGCCCTTTTTCCAATTGGAAAAAATTAATACACAGAATAAATTTAGAGGCATAAATATCCTCTCTCTTACACAAGTTTACGGAATTATAAAAAAAATTCTCCAATGAAATCAGTGAAGTTGCATTTCTCTAAAAGCAAATTAAATGCAACAAGATTTTCGCCTTCAGATACTGGAACCTTGATGAGAACTAGAAGTTTCATCTTAGTGATTTTTTTTCATATATTTAAGATATTGGTGTACTTTTCTGTATGACCTGGGTTGTCCAACAGGCCATGAACAATGCAATATACACTTCTGCTTTTGTATCAAGTGGTATGGTTCATTAGTCAAATGTAATTATTTGCAGAACCAACCAGATATAATTGGATGAGTTTTTAAAGCAAGCTATCAGCAGTTTCATGATTTTCACACTTCAGTTTCTTGACAATCACACCTGCAGGATAAAAAGACTATAAGAATCAGATGCCTATAACTGATTCAGTTTCTTTTATATTTACATAGAACAACAATTATAAAATGCAATTATGTTTTAATACTTTAACCACTATGAGTGATGAAGACTGATTTAAATATCTAATGTATTTCCAATATTCTTGGAAATAGACTTTGACTTAAAGCTCAAAGTTAATGTTTTATTCCTGGAAAATGAAAGACTGAAAATATTTTTATTTCTTGTCAAAAAGAGGTCAGGTTTTAGATATTGTCTTGTCCAATATGGACTGTGCTAGACACAGCATGAAATGAAGCTCATCTTGGACTTCAGTCATTAATTCTCAAGAATATTATTATGGCATAAACCAAGAATGGACCATTTCTCTAAGGTTCAGCTTTTACTCCTGCTGTTCCCAAGCCAACGTGTTTATGTTTCCAGAGTACTATTCCAGACCTAAAAGGCCTTGCCATATCCAGGTTTGATACACATCTCTCCATAACACATTCACAACAATAGCTACAGCTTGGCTGGCCTTTGGATCAACCGGGCAATTCTTACAGTTTTATAAAAATGTAGGTTGTCCACTGCACCTGAAATGTCCCACCCTCTATCCTAGAGGGAAATGTCCAACCATATCCTAGAGCTGCCCAGTCAGTGGACATGGAGAGACAATAACTTCTTGTTTATTTATGCTTTTCCAGACAGGTCTGTTAAAGAAAGATGCCTGACAGCACTTTCAGTCTAGGGTATCAGAAGAGCAGCCAACATTAATTTCTGCCCTCACGAATATGCTATAGGAATAGTTTCCTTTCCCTCAGCTTTTAGCTTCATTGCTGCTTACAATTCCTTACTGTTGTCAGCAGCCCTTTTTAATTAGATGTTTAAGTGCACTTCCACCACATTTTTCACACAATGTCAGATATTTTCCCTTTAGTTACAACTATTTATCACTCACATTTCCTCCAAGACTTCAAGAGTTAGTGAGAAAGAATCTATTAAATAAAGCATGAAAGTAACCCCATGGTTTCCAGGTCTTTCTATGGGGGGTGCTTTAGTGAAGTGGGAAATTCAGATTTCCTCACAACACAGAGGATGACAGATGCAGTCTTCTAACTGTTTAAAACTAGTATTTGAAGTAAAATTTAGGTGAAAACTATTTTATTTTTTTATGTGAGAACATCCTACTTTTATTCACTTACTCATTTACCCACTTTCACGCACATAACACATAACACACAGAGAGTACTCTAAAAAGGAAACAATCCAATTTTTGCTCATCTATAAAGGGAGTGTAGAACTTTTTGGATAAGGGGGTTGGCACAGAATTGTGCATGCATCAGGGGAATGGATAAGGTTCTCATACTCCCTGTAAGAAGGCTGGATGCATGGGACCTAGGTAAACTAGTGATACAAAAGCACATAGATCCTAGGAAATAAATGAGAGGAATGGGAGCAGGAGATTGTAAGTCTGTATGAAATCTCAAAGCCATGCACCATTGGAATTAGAGATGTGATGGGGTAGCTTGCATGACGGGGGAACTGCAACAGAGGGCTACAGATTCTTAAGGAAAGAATGGCAAGGAAGATGAGGAGTGAGAATGCACTAAACACAAACATAAAGCTAAAATTCATGGAATGGACAACAGTCCTTTGGAGAGTTTATTTGTCAGGATCAGCTAAGAAACCAACAAAGCAGGGCAGGGGGGTCATGCATTGTGGACATGTGCTACAGACAACCCAATCAGGAAGAGGAAGTAAAGCCTTTTTAAAGCAACTGGAAAGAGCCTCACAATTACAGTCCTTGGGTCTCATAGGGGACTTTAGCAACCATGACATCTGCTGTGAGGGCAAGATAGCATGGCAAAAACAATCCAGAAGATTTCCAAAATTTTGTTCTGTTTTGATGCAGATTTTGCATGAACAGATTAAAGGACGAGCTCTTCCTGACCTGGTACCCAGAAAGAAAGGAGAGCTAGTTGAGAATCTGATAGTCAATGGAAGCTGGGTCCAAAGCAGATGATGGAGAGGATATTAAGATCCTGTGAAAAGTGAGGAAAACAACTAGCAGACCAAACCCCTCAGCTTTCAGACAACCCCAGCTTGCTCAAGAAACTTACAATCCTGTGCATCAGAGCCCCAGGTGCCCCAATAGGCTTTGCCTGCCCCTCCCCCTTGGGGTCTGGCTGCCCATGCTCAGGACAGCTCTGTGACAGCCCAGGTGAGGGTCATGGGATCATACAGCTTGGAACAAGCTGGGGCAGAAAGAGGTGGGAGATAGCCCATGAGGTGATGCCTCCCACTTTGCTCTGGAGCTGTACTTAAGCTTAGCTCCTATCCTTTCTTCCTTCCCTAAGCTACATTGCAAGTATACATTTTCCCACCAGATACCTCACTGATCCTTACCCTGACCTGCTTATCTGACTCCTTAGCTGGATCTCAGACCTCTCCTGTCAACGCGGCCTTGCCAGGTGATCTCGGGGCTCTGGACGTGACTCCTCACTCCTATCCCAGCTTGATAATCGCTGGGCAATGTCAGGGTCCTGTCCCTGTCCTGGCCCCACTGTGGTACTGCGGAAGGATGCCCTGTCAGCGGCGGCACCGCCCTGTCAGCATGGTGGGTGCCTGCGGCTCCCAGCTCACCCTCCTCTGTGAGGCAGCCCCACTCTGGCTGCTCCTTGACAGCTGAAGTAATTGGCTCTGTGGGTGAGAGGAGAGCAGCGGATTTTTGTTTATTTTGACTTTAGCTAGGCTTTTGATGTGATCTACTCATAACATCCTTGTTGTAAAGTTAGAGAGGTGTGGAATGGTTGAGCGGAAAACTGACTGGATCAACAGACTGAAAAGGTAGGGGTCAACATTGAAAAGTCCAGCCAGCCACTTTTTACAAGAAGAGTTCCTCAAGTGACAATAAAGAACTGATGCTGTTTAAAGGCATCATCAGTGACCAGGGTGATGGACCAGAATGCACCCTCTGCAAGCTGGAGAAAAAGCATTTGGGGATATGCTGAGGACAGGACTGCCATTCAGAGATACTTTGATGGGCTGCACAAATGGGCCTACAAAATCCTCATGAAACTCAGCAAAAGCAAATTCAAAGTTCTGCGCCTGAGACATCAGAAACCATGCTTCAGTATAAGCTAGGGACCGCCTGGATAAGAAGGCAGCTCTGTAGAAAAGGACCTGGGGTTCCCAGGGGACAGCACATTGGAAATGAGTCAACAATAATGAGGGCTAACTGCATACCAGTCTGTATATTGGGCTGCAAGGGTGAAGTCAGAATATTGAGGAAAATTATTATCCTCCCTTCTCAGCACTGGTAAGGCTGCGTTGGAAACACTGGGCTCCTCTGGTTTTGAGTCCACAGTACAAAAGAGATCTTGGCAGAATGGAGATAGTCTGGCAGACTGCTAAGCTGGTTGGGAGGCTGAAGCATATGACAGACATAGGCTGAGGAAGCAGGATTTGTTTAGGCTGAAGAAAAGAAAGCCCCAGGGGAGTCTAACTGCAGTTTCCCACCACACTCCAAGGGTTCTATATGGAAGAGTCTTCTGAGAAATGTCCTTTCTTACAGAAAGAGCAAGAGATGAGATCCAACTTGCAAAAAAGGAAGTTCATATTGGACATACAGAAAAGAACAACTCTTCCCAGTGAGGGTGGTTAAACACTGGAACAGGTTGCCCAGAGAAGATGTTAAACACTTGGAGCTTTTCAGAACTGAACTGAACAAAGTCCCAATTGAACTTTGAAGTTAAGTCCTGTTTTGAACAGGACCTTGGACTAGATGACCTCCAGACATCCCCTCCAACCAACGTTTTTCTTTGATCATATGATCAAGGTCAAATTGTTTTAACTGTAAGTACTCTTCCTTCACTTAATAGGGAAGATAATATTCCTGAGAGCTAATGAGCTTGTTGCCATCTAGTTCTCTTCAAATAAGAGACCTGGGTGTTTTTGTGAGTGCTATAAATGTCTGACAGCTTCAGCCTAACACTGTGGAATGGAGACAAACTTTTGCATTTAATTTTGTAGATATACAGCTCAGTAACAGCAGTCATTGCGTTCGATTGACCAGGAAGACTCTGATGTTTGTCTGAGCATTTGTGAGTAATGAAACAGAATCCTGTAAGCGCTTTCAGTACTGGAAAAACATGCCTGGTTGCTTACATGCAGACAAGCAGCTATTTTGAGAAATTTATCAGCAACAGACAAGGTGTAGATGCAATTTAGAACCGTACAAAACAGGTTTTTACATTTAACACTTCAGCAAGTAACCCCTTTAATTTAGAGGCAGCTCCTGAATCTTCTTTGTATGCAAAGGACAATGAATATTTTTTTAAAGATATAAGTGACTATTAATGAATATATGTAATTTACAGTAAAACTCAAGCAATTCAGCAGGGTCGGTGCCAACGTCGGGCACTTATGAAAAATCAGCAAGAAATAAAATTTCTTTTTATTTCTGTCTTTTTTATTGTCAGTTAATTTTTCTCCCTTCCTTTCTACAACAAATATGTAAATAGTAGTAAAAAAGTGCCAAGAGATACAGTCTGAAGTCAAATGACATTGTTTTCAATCTTTTTATTCACCGTCATCCACTTAACGCAGCCAAATTCTGATAGGTGGTCCCAGAACTAGTTCACTCCCTAGTAAGCCGCAAATGCATGATGAATGACATTTAAACCCATGAAATAAACAGCTTCCAAAATCAAAATAAACAGAAGAAAAAACCTACATCCAACAAGGAAATAGCAAAACTATGTATCTCAGTTCCATCATCCTGCAGCAATAATCAATTTGATAGATGAGATATGTTTCAAAGATAATGCAGTGACAGTTTTGCAGTGGCAGCTTTAAAGGAAAATTTAGAATTAAGAATGACTTTATGATTATAAACTACAGCAATAATCTTAATGAGGTGATCATTCGGGAAGGAACATGGCAAGAAATGAAACATAAAGTTGCATCGTTTTATGAGCATTTAACTATGGAAAATTAACTTACATTTCTTAACATTGTAATGGCAACAGTATGAAGTGGCAAACACCCTGAATCAAAAAGCTACAGCATTGCACAATTAATATATGTAAAGGTATTATCTGTCACATTTTTTCAAATCATTTAATTAATTATTCAAATACATTCAGCTGTGTCATCTCTTGTCATTATTCAGAAATGCGTATGGCATTTACTGATTCCCAAGGAAATGAGTAGGAAATGTATTCATTTTGTTCTCTGGTTTTCCAAGGAGGCTCTGGATTGCATATGCACAAGATGACAAGAATAGCTTTTAATAACGTAACTGCACATTTGAAGATGCAAAACATTTTAAGTACAAGATAAATATCTAGTAGACATGGGAGATGGTGCTATAAATGCTTACATCCTTAGAATTGCAAACTGATAATGCTCAATTTAATGTTTTCGTATGGCTGATTAATTTCTTCCGTTGAAGAAGGAAGGAACGAAGGAAGAATCCAAGAAGGAACAAAGAAAAGTAAACATTATACATACTTAGCAATAATTACAATATTGAATTCAATTTATCTTAAAAAATTATCAGCAGACTGGTAAGTACAGCCATATCTAGACTGTCTTGTTATGAAGTCGTTGAGACACTGTTCATTTACTCTTCATGGTATCTTGGTTCCACAGAATACATATGATATCATGAATCTGCCCCAGTTAAAATGCCAAAGGAAAAAAGGTAGCTTCAAGCACTCTATATGACCCAATAGCTGAGGGTTTTCTACTCAGAATAGATCAGGTCTGCCAGCACATAGATGTTTTGGGAAGACAGTATGGTAGAAGACCCAACTTCTCCATCTTTCACCCATGACATCACTCTTCACTAGCTGCATGGTTTAGGCTGAATACTTAGCCTAATACGCTCGAAATCTTTGTAAGGACAAAAGGGACACACCTTAAATGTAAAGCCAAGAATTTATTATTAGTATAATTGAAATCTCAGGAGTCTAGTCAAAGAATGATTATTAGTCCAGATCTAATTATTAGAATAAATAAATAAATAAATAAATAAACAACCTAAAGAAGAGAATACTATTAAAGAAAAAAAAGATCAATAATAATAATAATAATGCAGTTAAGATTGTTACACACACGTTCTTAGTATCTACCCCTTTTTCTGGTGTTATGCTCACCCTTCTGATGCCCCTTTTAATCCTGAGCCTGACAGTGACAGTCTTCCCTGGCAAGCATAGGGATGGTTGAAGCAGGTGGTGAGTTTTCTAGGTTCTTCACTGGTTTCCTCTTCCTCCTCTCCTTTCCCCTTTTCTGGGGGCATTCACCAGGGTCTATTTGTATGTGTTTTCTAAAGTGCTTTTAAACCTTGTTCTTTCTTCATTGATTTGCAATTCCGTGCTACATCTAGATGTACTAGACATGATATGTTTTACATATGTTAGATATGTTCTTTGTCCTTTTTTTTTTTTTTTTTACTCCTAAAACTATTTGTGCAGGTCCTGGTCTGCATTTCTATAACTGACCATTGGTGAGCTGTTGATAAATTTGGGGTCTTTAGTTTCACCCTGTGCTTTGTTCTTTACCTTCTCATTGCTGTACTTCTGTACACCACAGCCTTGTGTCCTGACTTCTCAAGGTCTCTGCTGTCAAATAGGCTTGTATTTCTGTACACTGAATCATTATGTTGCGCTTATAAATACCTAATTTACACAGAATAGCTACTTGAATGCTGTCTGTGTAAAAACTGTGGTTGTACCATAAAAAGGTGGGGAGAAAAAGGGTAAAAAGTAAAAAAAAAAGTGGCCATTATAGCAACCTAACCATTAGAAAAAAAACAACCAAAGAAACAACCAAAAACCAACAGAAAGCAAAGCTCCAAGAAGATCAAGAAAAGGTTAGACAAAGTAAGCCTGAGAAGCTTCAGTCCTGAGGCCTTGCAGACTCACTTGTGTCCTGGTAATAGCAATGGCAATGTATCAGTGGGCTACAGAGGCACAAACTTCAGTGAAACATGTTGTCTTAAACACCCTCCTGTTCTCTTCTGCAGGCTGCATGACCCACTTGCCCTGACCCTTTTTCTCTCCATTCAAAGTCCAGTTCTGAGGAAGAATTATGCCCTTTAGCTGACATTTTTTTTCTGAAAGCCTATTTCTTGGAGCATGCCCATTCTGCTTTCAAGTGAACTGGTCAGGACAGGCAGAAGGTATTGCTACTTGAATATTAAGCAAGTTTCATACTAGAAATTCCTCTCTGTGTTATAACCATCACTGACTGCCTCCCATTCCTCAGTACCACTTTATTATTTTTTTCTGTAGTAGTCTTTTGGGTTTGTGGGGGTTTTTTTTGCTTTGTTTCTCTTTTAATAATTTGACACCCTTCCTCCTCATACCCTGCCTCTTGACCAATATCGGTAGCATAGACAGACTGCCAACACCCTGCCCTTTTACCAACATTGGCAGCATAGGCAGGATGCCGCCCATATTCATGTAAGTTATGATCCTCTCAAATCACATTGTCATTGCTGGAGCCAAGGGGTGCCGTGACTCTTACCTGCATTCAAAAGGCATTTGCACCACTAGCTGTTGCTGACAGATGCCCGGGACACAAAGTGTCCCTGGCTGTCCACTGGAGTCATGGCATTGCTTATGATGCTGTGTTTGCTCTCAGCAATCGGGTGAGTCGCCGTATGGGTGTGTTGTTGCTCATCTTTCCTACTGCCTCAATAAAGCTTTGTTTTATAACGTGTTGTCAGACTCCATTACTGTTCAGACAGCATAATTACACCTGAATTAATAATGATTCTTTGATTAGACTGTTAGGATTTCAGTTGTACTAAGAGTAATGTCTATAAGATGCATTTCCTTTTTGCCCATAAGAACATATGGTGGAACTTTGGGGTTTTTGATCATAGGGAGGTTTACATGGCACCAGGCCTGCTGTGGAGACGGAGGGAGTACAGCTGTCGCAAAGGGGG
>WAAD01025794.1:3723-33945 GCA_013389945.1 Fregata magnificens | reverse complement strand
GGGGGGGGGGGGGGGGGCCGGGAGCCGCGTCGCGGGGAGGGGGATGAGGTGACGGCCGCCATGGCGAGCGAGGGGGGCAGGAAGCAGTTCTGGAAGCGGAGCGGCGCGAAGGTGCCGGGCAGGTGAGAGNCTGGAGCGCAGGGCGGCGGGGCGAGCCTCCAGCCCGGTGGTGCCGGGCGGCGGGGAGCCGTTCTGCCCAGCCCCACCGCCGCCGGGCCCGTCCCGCTTCGTTGTCTCTCCAGCACCGTCCTCCTGCCGCCTCGGCCGCTGGGTTCGATCCTGTGCCCTCTGCAGGGAGGGTGTCCGGTCGGTCACTGCTCGTAGCTGGGAGGTTGGTGCAGGGCCCCTCCGTCCCTCCCTCGGTTCTCTCTTGTTAGCTCAGTACCTGGAGTGTTTCAGTGTGGGGCGCCTCCAGTTATCCGATCGAAAATCGCTGGTGGTCTCAGTAAGCGTTGGTTATAAATTGTGTCAGAAAAGTTGTTAAATAACTTATCTGAACGTGTGTTCCCAGCCTGATGTCATGGTCAAAAGAGTTAATGTGATTTTGGGGATGTATTTGCTGGAAGATTTTGAATGGGAGAATGTATTTGTAGTTCTTAGAAATGATAAAAGTTATGAAATTTTGTGACTCGATACAAGTTAGGATATTTTGAAATACTGCGTAGGAAACTGCAGTTTATAGGTATATAACTGTATTTTAGTTTCTGCTGGATATTTCACAATATTATCAATTTCGCAACTTACTACCTGAAGTGTGAACAGCAGACCCAGTTGTTATGTCATTGCTAAGAGGTACAAACACATTCTCCCATTCACAATTTTCCAGGGAATACATTCCCAAAGTCATGTAACTCTTTTGACCATTATGTCAGGCTGGGAATGCACGTTCAGATGATTATTTAATGATAACATTCTCTGCTCCCATCCCTAAACTGTTCTTACAGTAGAGTAATTAATTCAGTTTCTTATGTTCTTTTTGTAAGAATTATGTGTATTCTTGGTTCTCAGAGAGCAGTAACACTGTACTTCATACCAGTTACCTGAATTCAGCAAAATAATCGTGCTTATCGTTTAACATCTTCCATTCTCAGTTACCCATAAGCAGTCACTGGTAGCGGTTTTGTTTTTCTACTTATAAACTAACTCTTTCAGTCCAACTGTTCTTGTCTCTCTGAACTTCTTATTTTGTAACTTTGCTGAGTCCTTTGGACGTAGAACACTTTTGACCTTCCTTGACTACACGGGATCTATGAATAGTTGCAGTTAATTAATTTGCAGGCAACTGCAGGCATGTGGAAAAATGAGGACGCTGGAGAATGTGCTTTTGATTTTTTCTTTTTTTAATATGATGTGGAGAGGACTGTTGTTGCTTTATATTTGGGTGGATTCCCATCATGGTCATTCATAGACTGTCTGAAGGAAAAAGCAGATTCTGTCTGTATGCTAAAATGGAAAGTGACACCTGACCCTCATGTGAGCATACAGCAGGAGAGTGCAGAGAACTGACCGAGGAGCGTAAGGCATAGAGTCGTGTAGAAAGACTGGTGGTGGACTAATTTTTTGATTTGCGTGCAATCACATAAAAATTGAGAGAGCCTATAAACCACCACTGTCAATCATCTCTAGGGCTAATTTCACTACTGTTAATACTGTCCCTGTAGTATAACTCTAAGCCTCTCAAAATTTGTTATGACTGCAGTGATTTTGGCTTGGTTCTATCTCAGGTTTACTAAGGTCAGACTTATTTATATTTATGGTCTGGAGACTGGTTTTGTTTTGTCAGGAGGGCATGTTTGTCTCCTTTTATGTGGCTTTTAGTACAGGTTTAGGTAGGTGTTAATGTTGCATATGATTTGCTCCTCTTGAAATCAGAGAGTTTTGTAGTAATAATTTCCATTAGGAAGCCACATGTAAATCTTCATGTATTTTCTGTGGAGTTTTTTAACTTATAAAATAATTTTATAGCTGAAAACTGGGAGGAAATGGAACCTTTAGTTTGTAGAGAATTTTATTATTCACACAGTAACATGCTGTTTTGCAATGTTAGAGATTGTAGTGAATAAATCTGTCTTTGGAAGCTTGCTTATTTCAGAGCATTTGTTTTTAATACTCCCATGGCTTTTATTCTCTAACATGCCATCTTTTGCATGTTTCTTTAAATTTGTCAGCCTTGTACTTTAGTAATGGTTAAGACGAAGTTAAGGCTGGTTGGATTATGGGTGACAAGGGTACATAGAAGATTCAATCTTTGCAGATGTTTCTTTGAGAATTTTTATTTTTTTGCAAGAGATAAATGAAGAAATGATAAATCAGAAAAGAGAAAGAATTTAAAAGCAGTGTGGATTCTTATTGTGGAGTTAACTTTTTTTTTTCCTTGTTTTAATTCCTGGTCAGAAAAATAAGTCAGCCTAAATTAGCCTAGGCCTCAAAAAGAGCTCCTGTTTAGCAAATCTATGATTTTTATTAATTTACTTTTTAGTATACAGTTCAATTTCAGCTTCATTATTTTTAGCGGTATGTGGGATTCTTTGAAACGGAAAACGATTGGAACATTTCAGTTCTGTTTATTATTGACTATTTATTTAATACACAGAAAAACCCCAAATGTTTTATTATTTTTGTGATAACTCTTTTTCTTTTCCTTTAGTATTCAACATGTGTATGGAGCTCAGCATCCGCCTTTCGACCCATTATTGCATGGAACGTAAGTTAACCTAATATTTAAATACTCCAGGTAATTTGGATCTCCTCTGCCTTCTCTCCTCTTTTTCTTCCCTGTTGCCTATAAAGCTTATTGTTAATCTTCCTCTTTTAATTTTTTGTCATAAAATTGACTTCTCTGTTCTGACTTCACTGTTCTACCTTCTCTTTTGTGACTTCCTGGTGCTTACTATATTGAGAACAACAAATCAGCTGTTCAGTTCTTGACTAACATAGATTGCCAACCTTTATTATCTGTTTGCAGTGCCTTGTAAATTGGAAATTGTATGGTAAATACTAATCTTAATTTAGCAGGTGAAGCTTACAACTCAGGTGTAAGCGGCTTTCCTGCATGCACCTTTCTGTTGATGGACTGCCTTTATTTGTCTACCTATAAGAGAAAAGAGGTTGTGGTGTAGATCATTTTGAGGCAAAGGTGGGCATTTTGCTTGTGAGTGAGAAGACAGTAGGTAGAATAGATTTTACAGTGATTTAAGAGTTTATTGCCTTAGATCATGATTATTGGATATCAGAACACAATGTACATGAAACATTAACATTATGCTAAACGTCATTAGTAACCAAATAAATTTCGTGCTGATAACCCACAACTAATGCAAGTGAATGATTTTCATCTCCTTGTGGCTGAGGTGTTTAGCAAAATGCTGCATTCTGACAGCTTCTGCTTTTTATATTTTGCTTTAATGTCTTTTTTTTTTTGTTGTTGAAATTTTGACAGTTTGTTTTAAGCTTTGTCAAGGACAAAGTTGTTTCTGGTTTGTTGGTAGATTTCACAGCTGCTTTGAAACCAGCATTGCTGTTAAAACATTGGTGTATGTGAGAATTTTGGGAAAATTGTATGACCAATGAAATGAATGGCCCAAAGCAATAGGGACAAAAAATAATGTTAGAACGAAAAGTATTGGCTTGGAAGGAGGTCATATTTCTAGTGGATTTTTTTTCAAAGGCTGCTTTGAAATGGCACAAGAAATAAACATGTGCTATTTAATTTTTGGGTGATACTGAGTTGAAGGCAGTTGAAATGTGTGACCTTGAGGACTGAAGAAAAAGGAATGGGATGAATTGGTTCAAAATGTGGAGTTACAAAGGGAGCCCCAGTAACAAAAACTGGAAGCTTATTACTTGAAATAATGACAGAAGAGCTTGCTGTTTTAGAAGATGACAAGTTGGGCAAAAATGTTAGTGTTGTAGCACCTGTTAGGAAAGATATTCCCTGTAAAGTATAACAGAAACATTACTGACATTGTATGAAGACTGTGAGAGAACTTCTGCTGATTTCAAATTCTGGCTGCCTTGTCTTAACAGAAAAAAGTTAAACTAGCACAGGTGGAAAGAGAGGGATGGTCAGAAAGGGCAATTAAGTTAATGGCAGTAACTTTTTTTTTCTTGAGAGCAGACTGGGAAACTCTCTCAACTTAATGCCTTATTTAGCTGAAATCTGAAGGGAGATGTGATTGCTCTGCATTACTGTAAGTGAGAACAAGTGCCGAGCTAGGGAGGGATACCTGGTTCATCTCTCTTATACTGCATGTTGACAGAGGGACAAAAAGTTAGGAGCTCATCACAGTACACTTAGACTAGTAACTAGAGGAAATATCCTGCCTATGAGAAGAGCAAAGTTCTGAAGCAAATTCGTGCTGGAGTGCCTGAATGGGGAAGAATGATAGATCTAATCAGTTTTAAGGTGAGACTTGATTTGTTTATGACAGTGATTGTATTATGTGCTTGCCTATGATGACTTAGGAGTAGACCTGATGACTGTGTTGTTAAGCAGCAATTGCATTGAAAGGCCTGAAATCTCTACAGAAGGTCATGAAGCAAGAGAAGCGCAATGTGTGCTGTCTATCTTATAAACTATTCCAGTAGTATTTGTTTTATTTGACTTTGGGGTTGGTTGTCTCTCTGTTGGTTTTTTTTCTGTTTTTTTTTTGTTTTGTTTTGGTTTGTTTTTTTAAGTTATGGGAAGGAAAGATTTGTTCAGCTGCTATTCAAAAGCCAAGAAGAGTCAGTTTTTACCTGCCCTTGTTCTCAGACTTATTCAGCTGTATGTTACCATGGGCAGATGTAGCAGTAACATGAGTGGAGAGAGATAAATATTTGCTACCTATATAATGTCAAGCATGGACTTCTTTTTTTGGCCCTATCCATAGTGTTTTGCTTACTTGATTACTAGTTCTCTAAACATTGTTTATTTGTTTTTCAACAGCTTGATAAAACCAGGTTCAAAGCCACCTACAACTCCAGTGAAACTAAAGAAAGTCAGCACCTTCCAAGAATTTGAAAGTAACACAAGTGATGCTTGGGATCTTGGGGATGATGATGATGAACTCTTAGCAATAGCTGCTGAAAACTTAAATACAGAAGTGGTCATGGAAACGGCTCACAAAGTAATTCAGAATCACAGCAAGTTACAGGAACAGCATAAATTTCAGGAAGAACATTTACAGGAAGCAAAACAAGTAGAGTCTGCAGACCTAACTTCAACTGCATGCGGTGATAATAGGCTTGTCAAATCAGTCAGTGAAGGTCATACATCGAGTTCGTTAGGTATGTTAAAAAAAGAAAAAGATGTTGAAAAATCAAATCAGGAGGGCTATAATATTTGCTCTTTAAGACATTAAAGGCTTCCCAACCTTTTCTTAATACCAGAGGAAAATATTATTAATCAATATTGATTTATTTGAGGGAGATACTGGATGCCATACTAAACTGTAAAGCATGTGTGTGAGAAATACATGGGTGAGGGAAGAATAATTGAACTTTTTTGTTTTCAGCCTTTATACATTCTCAGTTTTGGAAGGAAGTTACACTATTGAATGTATTTTAATGGATAATTGCACCAAGATGTATGCAATTAATAGTATTCCTACTATTGTGAAAAATTGTTACTAAAATGCTACTGTATAAAGTATATTGAAAAACTGGAGAAAACCATGCATGTGGACTGGGAAGTTCGTCCTCATGTGATGTGATCTGTGTTTTATATATAAACTTTAAAGTAACCAATTGCAATGGTTTCCCAGTCCTTTTCTTTTTCTTTGGAATGGTGAGCGGGATAGAAACAGCTTTCAGTAGCACAGAGATTTTAGAAATCAATTAGCCTTGCTGTTAGTATGATCTCTAATTGATGTGTTTTGATTGTGGAATACTGCTTGGAAGAGGAATGCTCCTCCTGCTAAATCCAAGTCATTTGAAGTCCAAACTTGCGCTATACTTGAGCTTACACTTCTCCAAAACATAATTCTATTTTAAATTTACAAATTAAATTCAAGTTAGTAGCCTTCTCACTAGTTGAGGCTAACTGTTATGCTTCTTTTTCCCTTCAGATAATGCTAGTGAAAATTCTTCCATGCAGAGATCACAGTCCCTTCCACAAACTTCCACACCTCCGTTGGTGAGTGGAATGGCAGACTATAATACCTCAGTTACTCCTGCATTAACTGAAAGAGAAGCATCCCGATTAGACAAATTTAAGCAGCTACTTGCTGGCCCCAATACAGATCTTGGTGAGTATTTCTTATAGCAGCTATGAATTACATCTAAATTATTCTTTAACTATAAAATTTTCGTGTTTGATATACTGTTCTGCCTCATGGTTTGCTTAGGATCTAATCCTTTCAATATTTAGAATGGATCTTGTGAAAGAAAGACAGAAAATAATTGAATGCTTGTAATATTCATCCGTGTAATATGCAATTTGCATACGTCCTCCTAATATGTAGGGTGTTAGATGGCTTCTCATTCTTTTCTTTCTCACGTTATTTCTCCCTACTGGACTAATCTCTGGAGAAAAAACAAAGTATAATCAGCTGTGTTTAGCGTTAATGCCTCATAATGGAACAGCACACAGTGTAAGAATGATTCTCATGCTTAGAAATATGAATTTGAAAAACGATGAGGCATGGAAGTATTACTGCTTGTCTCTCAGTGAGCATTCTTCATGTTCACAGACTGATACAGTAGTTCTGTGTCTCATCTGTGAATGCTGACAACATATTAATGTGAAAACAAATGTATTGTAAGATAACTTGGCTGTTCCCTTTGTGCACTGGTTTTTAACTGCTGAATAGTAAATACAAGTGCTGAGAGGGTATCACAGAATCAAATGGCTTTGTATTCCAAGTGAAAATCTGGACCAAGCAGAAATAGTACACTGCATTTGGAGAACTTGGCTGGTCACTTAGAAGTAGGAGTTTATGTCAAAATAATTAATAAACAAAATCGACTTTGAGTTAGACCATTCTGGAAGATATCTACAGGAAACTCTTATGGAAGGAAGTAGAAACTGCATGTTTGCAGTTCTTCAACTAATGCTTTCCTGCCCTGCGGTTGTCATGAGACTTCTTCAGCGTAATATGTTCCAAGCTGTGGCCTTTTTTTTTTTTTTCCCTTCTGTCCTGTGTCTTATTGTGAGATTGATGCTAGCAAAGTAGAACTATGGAAACAATACTAACTAGATGAGACTTAACACTTCAGTGAGTTATAGGACATTCTTATAAAATGCAGCTGTGAATAAACTCTGAGGTGTTAAAACAAATTACATATTTTATGTAAGCTTGAAAATGATAATCAAATATCACTTTTTCTCCCTTTGATCTGACAGATGTTATGAGCTGTGTGACTGTGACTGATAAGAAAACTCATAACTTTTAAGAATGTTGTAAGGGTAGAAATCTTTGTTACGTAAGGTTACAAAGTCAGAGGGAAGACAAAGTTTAATTTAAACCTATCCATTTCACTTTTGCTGTCTAATTAGATGGGAATACTTTCTCAGTAAATCAAACTTAGGGATTAAAGTAAAATGTTTTGGAAGGGAGTGAAAGAAAATTTCCACTCTTATTATTGCACCCTCAGCAAGTTTGCAGATGATACCAAGCTAGGCAGGAGTGTCGATCTGCTCGAGGGAAGGAAGGCCCTGCAGAGGGNGGAAGTGATCGTGCCCCTGTACTCGGCACTGGTGAGGCCGCACCTCGAGTACTGTGTTCAGTTTTGGGCCCCTCAGTACAAGAAGGACACTGAGGTGCTGGAGCGTGTCCAGAGAAGGGCAACGAGGCTGGTGAAGGGTCTAGAAAACAAGTCTTATGAGGAGTGGCTGAGAGAACTGGGGCTGTTTAGTTTGGAGAAGAGGAGGCTGAGGGGAGACCTTATCGCTCTCTACAACTACCTGAAAGGAGGTTGTAGTGAAGCGGGTGTTGGACTCTTCTCCCAAGAAACTAGCGATAGGACGAGAGGGAATGGCCTCAAGTTGCGTCAGGGGAGGTTTAGACTGGACATTAGGAAGAATTTCTTTACTGAAAGAGTGGTTAGGCATTGGAACAGGCTGCCCAGAGAGGTGGTGGAGTCGTCAACCCTGGAGGCGTTCAAAAAAGGTATGGACGTGGCACTCCAGGGCCTAGTTTAGGAGTCATGGTGGTGTTAGTTGATGGTTGGACTTGATGATCTTAGAGGTCGTTTCCAACCTTAATGATTTTATGATTCTATGATTAGGAGTGCAGTCACCCTGACTGTGGTGAGAGTTTAGTCAATGTTATTTAAACGAACTGGGTTTGTTTTTTTTCTCCTGTTGAACTTTCTAAGTCTCACACAGAAACATACATAGGCATACGAGATTTGAGTATGTTGCTCTTACATCTAATAAGGTCTCAGTATTCTTTCTTGTAGATATCACTAAATAATGCCTTTTCTATGCCTGTTTATAGGAAGCTTGTTCTTTTTCTTGCTGTACAAACTGTAGTGAGTACAGAATTTGTAGTTGTGTGAATTAAAATTCTAAGTCCAGTTTTGATTTTTTTTGATACAAATATTTTGACTTTTGTATCTGGGATATATCCAGTAGCATTTCCTAATAAATCTGTAAATAATTCATGATTTTTCTTAGTGAAAGAAATGAACTCTTTATTGACAACACGCAAACTCTTGATGATCATGAAGCTATTAGTAGTAGATCATATGTGATGGTAGTGCTCAGACTACATTATATGTATATATTAGGGGAAGTGTGTGTATGCATATATACATATACAAATGTGCATGCATATGACTATGTACAGTTCATCAGAATCTGGTGTGTGCATGTGTGTATGCATTTTTGGGAGTTGTTTGGTTTAGTTCCATGTTACAATGAAGACTCTGTTTAAAATGGAACCTTGATTTAATGACAGCAGTAGGCTGGGAAACTGTTGTGGGTTTTGTGATGGTTTTTTTTTTTGTGGGTTTTTTTTTGGGTTGGGTGTTTTTTTTTTTTTTTTTTTTTTTTTTTTTTTCCCCTCTTCAGAGTAATACTGAAAGTGGACTAAGGTAGGACTAGGTAACAGGCTCCAAGGTAAGACTTGTAGTGAGTAATGAAGGGACAGGTGGCATTTCTGTTGCAGCTGGCTCATTCTCTTTGTGGGTGTGTGTGATGCTGTGGTATATGTGGATCTTTGTTTCATGTTAGATCCACAGATAGTTGGGTTTTGTTTGTCATGATGAATTGAATTAGTGGGTAGTAGTCTTGGAGACATTTTAGCAAATATTTCTGTTCATTTCTGCATTTCGTAGTGTTGGTTTTGCTTGGAAGTAGTAGTAGTAGAAGTAAAGTATTTCTGTTGACTTTGTTTTCTTGATATAGTTTTGCATATTGTTGAGAGATTGTGACAAGTCCTTTCACAGTAATATAAAAATAAGTTAATCTGAACTGAAACAATGTCATGCACATTTTAAAATCAAGACTTTTATCGTAAGATATCAACATGGACTAAGAACACAAAGTAGTACAAATGACCTTGAAATCCTTTCAGTCACACTTGAATAATGATTATCCTATAAAGACAGTGTAAAATGCAATGTTAGTCTTGTATGTCAACTAGAGGTTGTGAAAGAGTGTGTTCTTTCACAAGAAAACTCTCAAAAAGATGGATTATGCATATAAATTTGGAAGTAAAGATTATTTTAGCTATCGAAGTCCAGTAATAAATTTTGGAGTTGGGTTTGGGTTGTAGGTTGGATATTGTGAAGTTGTGGAAATAGGTAGGTTCTGTCAACCCCATCAGATTATACACTGAGCAAAATAATATGCCAGGTATAGTCTGCAATTGGGATATGAATCCACGGGTAAATATTACATAAATATATAATGATGGAACCATTCTCAAAGCTGTTGTGTACAGTTTTATCCAGCAGATGCTTATGTACACAAATAGTTATTAGGGCAAGGCATAAACTGAGAACGCAACCTAGGAAAGGAAGAAAAAAAAAAACCCAAACCCAGAATTCTCAGAATATAAAAGAATTAATTCTTTTAGGTTATTTAGCTCTTATTTATGAATAAAGAGCCTATTTCCATAGCTCAAAAGTGCCCTTAACTAATTTTTTAATGTTTTGTAGAGCTGAACTAATAAACTCACTCTTGTAATTCATAGTTGCCCTTCTAGTTGTTCTGCGTCTTCCCTTAAGCCCTCCTAGCACACTTTACTTCTCTGTCCTGCAGGCATTTTTGTTGTTTGCATGATAAACAGATGCAAATAATATGCCTTATTTCCATTTGGCACTTTTTATTTGACTATTGCTATGCTGTTATTATCTCTGAGATAAATGGAGAAAGTATAATGTGAATTGGATGTCAAGAGTAGTTAGCTATATGAAAAAAACCCCAGTTCCTATAGAAATGTTACTTCTAGGTATATGATTTGTGCTGCAGGAGAGAGGTATTCAAGAGCCCTGACAATATACCTTCAAGTAGTAATATAATGCAAAGAATGGGGAGATAATTTCATAAAGTTAAAATTAGAAAATGAAAGCTGCTAAACAAGCTGAACCATGTTATGGCAACAAATGTGTTGTAAGAAGCTGTTTTGGTTGGAGAGGGACTTGAGGACTGACCCCTGTCAGTTAGATCATGTTGAGGTATACTGGGTGCAAATTCAGGAAGCAGGATTGGAGGTAGCAATACAGCTGTGTTTAGTAGACAACTGCAGAGTAGACTGTAGGGCCTATGTGTCTGCATAGCCTCCCACTTCTGGTGCTGCATGCCAGGTTATTCAGAGAGAACAATTTATGCTAGTTGTTTTGTGCAATCACCCAGTGCTTATGCTTGCCTTGCAGTCAATTTGATGTAGATTTACTTCAATTCAGGCCTTGTCTTTCCTTATAATGGACCTTGGGTTACTGAATGAAGATGGGCTGTGTGCTTGCAGAATCTTCTGCAAACAACTGGTTGCTTTAAGAGGAGGGGAGGGGACCGGACTTTAACAGAGCAGCATAGGAAGAGTGTCTCAGAGAAGAAATTTTTCTTTCCTTCATGTATTTAAGAGGGTCAGTACTGCTATGTCTATCCGGTTTCCAATTTTAAGTTTAATTCTATTGAATTTGTGAGACTTGTGCTTTTAAGTAGTCTTGTACAATGTTTGAGGGAGCTGTTTGCTGTGCAAACACAATGTAAGCAAACTATGTTGATAAAATCAGACTGACTTATAACAACAAACAAGCAAACAAGTTATCTCGTACTTGTAACCTCAGCATAGCAGATGTATGATGGGTTTTGTAATATCAGTTTACAGAATAGCTTATTAAAGCACTTCCTTAACTCCCTCTTTATCTTCAAATCAATTAATTTTCTGCTTTTTTTACACACTTATAGCTAATGAGTATGTAATTGGATGTCAGAAGCATGTTTATTTAAATCAAATAACCAACAGTAAGCTTGGTGTACTGTGTTCTCTTGATTTAATAAAGCTTCATAACATTGTTAATGCTACTGTTATGCAACATAGCACATGTATATCAAATTTTTCAAAGTCAATAAAACTAATTTCTTAAGATGTGAAGTTCTGCATGTCAGGGTGACTTTTCCTTCTGTTTAATCACAACGTATTCCAAGTTACAAAATAACATATTGAAGTTTTAGCATGCTACCTTAGTAAAAATGATAGAAGGTCCTGTAAAAGCACCCATGACAATGGCAAAGCATTCCTGTCTTAATTTACTCATATTGCTGTATCCTATATTCACCTTCAAAAGCTCTGTTTCTTTGCACTTTTTTAAAACTCACCTATTTCTCTTCCTCGTTCTAAAAAAAAAAAAAAAAATCTCTATAAAGCAAAGCTTTGCAGAGAGCACCACAAGCTGCTGAGTGGGGTGCTGTCTCTTAGCTAGTCCTTTGCTACAGAAGTAGTAGATAATGTTGTGAAGTCTTACAGAACATATAAAGAATAGCTGAACCTTTGATTAATCTGATGGCAAAAATTAATTCCATAATTTTACAGGAATTAAAAACTGATGAGATTATCTCATAACAATAGTTGGTTGCCTCTTTGTACTGTAATAAAAGAAATCCACGGTGCGTCTCTAGAAATGAAATTTAGAAAGAAAACTTATTAGATGTGTCTTTTTTTTTTTTCCCCACCACAGTGGTCATCTGTATTGTTACAGCAACTTGAAAAGTAGGATTTTCTTATTTGTGCTTACAGTTGTTCATGCATTCTAGGTGTATATTAAACCTGTTTAAACATAGTAATTATCTTTTATTTATGGCTCATAAATATAGTAGTCTGTAACAGCAATCTGTTATGTCCTTTAAAACTGTTTGTCAAACTGATGTTATTGAAAAGTTTCAATAACTTTGCAAAATGCATTAATTGAAATGAGCTTGATTAATTTTGTTCCCAGCCTCATTAATTTATCTGCACTGAACTGCATAGGGTTTTATTTCTATGCTCCTAGTCCACCCATGTCATTGAGAATTTTATTGCCCCTGCAGTTTTGAATTACCTGTAGTTGATCACATTAGTGCTTCTTCTTCTTCCAGTTCGTTGATATACAGTATAAAGTGAACAACATGTGTCCTACCACTGCTTCATGTGACATGCCATTAGTCATATCTGTCTTTTCAAACTATTATCACCGAAAGGTGTTCTCTCTGATTCCTGTCCTGTTCTAGTTAGCTTGTTATCTGCAAAATATGCTTGCCTTTTCAGCTAATAAGCAAGACTTAAAAAAAAAAAAAAAAAAAAAAAAGTCAGTACTCTACCAGTAGGCTTTGGAAGTTTTTTTTTTTTAATTAAAAATCTTCTGAAAGAAATCAGTGCTAAATATCTGTAAATGATTCCTTATATTAATTGCTTTTTGCAGGATTAGTATTTTGTCTTCCTATTTTCTATGGCTTGGTCTCATAACTTGCGGTTTCAGGTGATAATCAGCATTTATTCTGATTACTGGTTTAGTGAGATATTTCAATTTAAAGGTAGTAATTTATTATTTTTCTGTGTAACTAGATGATGATAGGTTCTTCAAACAATTTTGAGAGGATTTTGCATAGTTTGTCTTCATTTGTCTATTTGTTCATAGTTTGTTTTCATTTGTAAAGATATTTGATTGACATAGTCATTGCATTACATAATAGGTGTTGACATTTTTAAGCAGTTTGCTCTGTACTGGAGCAGTCTTTAATTATTTTTTTTTTAGTAAACTTTTTCTTTCCTCCCAATTTTTCTTCTCTGTTTTCTGTACCATCTCTGATCTCAGGTTTTCAGTGTTTTGTGGGGTTTTTATTTTTTTCAGTTCCTCTTTTATGCCCCCATTTCCTAGTATTGAAAATACCAGTTAAAATAATTAATTTAGTAATTTGGGACTGTAACTCCTGAAAGGCGGGTAATGTTGTTAGCATATATAGGAGAAAAAAAATTTTTTTTGCTAACTTACATTTTCAAAGGAAAAAAAGTAGGAAGTGTTATTATAGAAACTACAGGAATTACAAAGGGTATAATCTCATATTATCTCATAACAATAGCTTGTTGCCTCTGTGCATTATAATAGAATTCTAGGGTGTTTTTTTAGAAATGAAATTAATTTTATTTTCTAAATGAAATTTAGAAAGAAAACTTAGGTTGCAAAATTTACAACAAAGTGGTAGTAGTTATTTGCTATACTGTAGATGCTGGGTATATAGCTACCAAACTTTTCTTAAAATGTACCTGTCAAAGATGAATCATGGGAAGTTAGAAGAATTCCATGATCAGAGACTGGTTATAGTACAGGGTCATATTGAAGGTACTTAATATGACAGTAACTGTAACTCCTTCCCTCCCTTCACCTGTACCTTCAAGATTATGCACGCAAACAAATCAGAATAAACCCCTTTGTATTATGACACTTGTAGTTTAATTTGAGTCATTTATATCTTATGCTTTTTCAGTTACTTTAATTTTTACACCCGTGGCTGGAGAAAAATATAGAGCAAACACTTTAATCATATTAAAGTCCATGTTCCTTTAAAATGAACATTGGTTCATTTTTGTTCCTCCCTGTAATACTCTAGTCTAACTAGGAAAAAGCAAATAACTTTGTCATTTTCACCTTAGGATATATTGGTGCAGATATAGAAGCCATATACATCTGCCTTATAATGTTTAGAACTGTGCTAATCGTATCTTTTCCCATTTGATCTGAAAACATCAATAAGTATCTGCATCAGTCTCATTTGTGTCTCTCATACACATAGTTATAAAATTTTAGATACCCTGACATTTAAACAGTTCTTGATTGTAGTGAAAAGCTTTACAGTTACACTTTCTTTTGCTCTCACAGTAAGGCCAAGGATTGTGTAAATTTATTTTTGTTCAGCCAGACATGAGACTATATGGTAATGGAAAAGCAAAAAGACATTTTTCAGTACTTGACTGCAATTTAATGCAGACTCTATAATATTAGTTTTTATGTTTAGCATTGTTTGGTGAACATACAGTATCAGATATCAGTTGTCTGGTGTCATGTAGATTAACGCAGTTTGAATTGTAAGCTTCATCTGGTCCCAAGAGAGATTGCTACTGAATTGCATGATGTCGTTGTTATACAGTTCTGGTATTCTTTGGGACGTATTAAACATCTATGTTTTGATTATACTTACGTAATGAAAACTATTCAACCAAGAAATATTTTCTGGAAGTAAGTGGTCATCAATTAGTATCATAGAATCATAGAATGGTTTGGGTCAGAAGGGACCAGAAGATCGTCTAGTTGACATCTCTCAATAGATCAGGTTGCTCAAAGCCCCATCCAACCTGACACTTCCAGAGATGGGGCATCCACAACTTCTCTGGGAGACCTGTTCCAGTGTCTCATCACCCTCATTGTAAAAAACTTATTATGTGCAATCTAAACCTACCCTCTTAATATTTAAAGCCATTGTCCCTTGTCCTGTCACCACAGGCCCTGGTAAAAAGTCCTCCACCTTTCTTATAAGCCCCCTTTAAATGTGGAAAGGCTGCAATAAGGTCTCCTCTGAGCCTTCTCTTCTCCAGGCTGAACAACCCCAAGTCTCTCAGCCTGTCTTCATAGGGGAGGTGTTCCATCCCTCTGATCATTTTTGTGGCCCTCCTCTGGTCCCCCTCCAACAGGTCCATGTCTTTCTTGTGCTGAGGCCTCCAGAGCTGGATGCAGTACTCCAGGTGGGCTCTCACAAGAGCGGGGTAGAGGGGCAGGATCACCTCCCTCGACCTGCTGGCCATGCTTCTTTTGATGGAGCCCAGGATACGGCTGGCTTTCTGGGCTGCGAGCGCACATTGCCAGCTCTTGTCTAGCTTTTCATCCATCAGTATCCCCAAGTCCTTCTCTGCAGGGCTGCTCTCAATCTGTTTATCCCCCAGCTTGTACTGATCTTGGGGATTGCGCCGACCCCTGTGCAGGACTGTGCACTTGGCCTTGTTGAACTTCATGAGATTCGCATGGGACCACTTCTCAAGGCTGTCAAGGTCCCCCTGGATGGCATCCCTTCCCTCTAGTGAATCAACCGCACCACTCAGCTTGCTGTTATCTGCAAACATACTGAGGGTATACTCAATCCCACTGTCTGTTCCATTGATGAAGATACTAAATAGTATTGGTCCCAGTATACACCCCTGAGGGACACCATTTGTTACTGATTTCCACTTGGAATTGAGCCATTGACTGTTACTCTTTGGAAGTGGCCATCCAGCTAATTCCTTTTCCACCTAACAGTCCATCCATCAAACCCATATCTGTCCAGTGCAGTGGCAAGAACGTTATGGGGGACTGTATCAAAGGCCTTACAGAAGAACTGTAGTTGGAGTCAATACCTTCAAGTAGAAAAAAAGTAACTTGTATTGTTTTCTTTTAGGAATGATTTGTTAATTTTGACTTGAGCAGCTTGAGTTAAGTTCCAACTTTGGAACTCCTGTTTCAAGTTCCAAACACCACCTATCATTGAATTAAGTTTATTGCAAAAAAAAGACTTAAGATTGAACAGCTGCAGATCCTATTGCAGATCCTATGAACAAACAAAATAATCTTCCCCTTTTCTCAGTTCTGAAAAAGGAGCCTGTACCCTAAATCTTTGCCTCCCCCCCACCCCACCCCCAACTTGTCAGGAGCTTTGGTATTCAAGTATGACTGAACTAATGAATGGATATGGCACATTGTGGACTACACAGAAGAGCCCTAGTTCTGAGGTTCTGGACTTCTTTCAGGAAATACTTGCCTATAAATCGAGGAGCTCTTATCTGATTTTTGTTAATATGAACTCAAAAAGAAATGTGCTCTTAGTACGGTCTTTAAAACTCCCATGTTATACTCATGGCAGTAGGTTCCTTTCAACAAGATGTGGAGTTCTGAACTAATTCTGTTTCCAAATGCGTTTGGGTGTAGAGCATTACAGTGGGACTGTAACTTCAGCTGATGCTACGGGATTACTGTTTAAAACAAAAATCCTGAAATTATCATCCAAATTCCTGTGGACACACAAAATTACCTTGGTAGTTACTACTAACTGATTGTTGAAAAAAATGAGAATTGGACAGCATTTCACTACAAATTGCAAAATTCATTACTTAAAAGGGTTTTTTTTTCAGGTCAGATAAAGCTTTAGCAGAGTTTTTAGGAGATCATATACCCCTTATTGTATTGATTTGTGATCAGCTGTTCAAAAATCATCTTTAAGCCTGAGCCATGTGGTGAACGATATGATTCAAAGGGATATTTTACTCTGGATGAGCTGGGAGAAAGAAAGGTACTATATGATGAAGTATTCTTGCAGTGTTTCTGTTTGGGTTTTTTTTGTTGTTTTGTGTGTGGTTTTTATTTTTTTTTTTTTAAATTTACTTTTCTTCATTGTGCTGTCTCCCTTGCTTTCCTGATAGCATCATGAAAGCTGAACTTCACAGACACTATGTGCAATCTGCATTATCATAGTAAAAGAGACTTGGGTGAGAAGTTCAGTGTTCCTGTGGTAGTCATATACCCTCCAAGGGAGCAGCCTTGCCTGCTTTCTGCACCATTGTGCAGGCGACACAGCAGGAGAAGAACATACTAGGAATGTCACCAACAAGGCTATTAAGAACTTTGAACTTTCTATGGGCCCTGAAGCTTTTGAACATGAAGATTAGCAATTTACATGTTGTAATGAGTGGCACATCCTGCTTGTAAGTCAGTTTACCAAGACTCAAGGAAGTATAATTCATCCTGTATGTTTTCTTGCCACCATCTCTTCCACTGTTAAAAAAAATAGAAACTTAATTCACAGTTAGTTACTTCATTTGCAGCAACTTGAATTTGTGCACCCGTTGAGAAATTGGCATATTAATCTTTCTGCAAATGTTTTGCCTTACTGTAGGAATTAACTGTCATCTCTGGAAAATGGGTTGATGCTTTGTCCCTCTGATTTCACCTTCTTCTGATGGTGAAAAGAATCAGAACCTAAATTATAGTATGAAGTTTTCATAAGATTCCCTGATCTTGCGAATACTTTCTGATATGTCTCCTGTGCAGGATAGCATACTTCACACATGGAAAGAGATTATAATCTGATTTTTTTTTAATGTGGTATAACTGGAAATTGTTTTGCAATAAAATGTCAGCTTCAAATGTAGCTCTAAAGAAGCATCCTTTGAAATTATAACCTAACAGATCAGATTTAAAAAATGCCTGGCAGAAAGACAGGATTGTTATTAATTTTCCTGATTGCAAGTTGTAACTGAGGAATTCCTTTAAAAAAATACTTACATTTTCTTGCAAT
Source organism: Fregata magnificens (assembly GCA_013389945.1). Lineage (NCBI taxonomy): Eukaryota > Metazoa > Chordata > Aves > Suliformes > Fregatidae > Fregata > Fregata magnificens. The sequence continues at coordinate 16,220 of WAAD01025794.1, read as the reverse complement.
CAAGTCTTGCATTTAAAATTTTTTACTGTGTGTGCTGCTTTTTCAGTATGAAAGCCTAATGCCTATTAAGATAGTTATGTTTGCCAGCTCAAGCTGGAACAGGGGCTGGTGTAAATTAAAGGTAGAACCATTGTAGTGGTTTAAGTTTGAGAAGTGGTTTCTATGAAAATGTACTTCCGAAGTTTGAGTCTTGCTTTTGTATTTAGAAAGAAGTCCACAACTGGAAGATATGTAGAAAAACATATAAAGCAGTTATTGCATAGGAGGGTAATCACAGTGGAGCATATTTCACTGTGTATGTTTGTGCTGTGCTACCCTCCTGATACGGACTGTTGCTTCATATCAATGATATGCCCTTATATGTGTTTTAGCAATAATGGACATCTGTTCTGGAGATGTAATGCATGTTCGCAGTTAACCAAGAAAACCTTACGTGGATTAGAGGTTATGGGCTAGCCTTTTACAGGAATTTGATGTCATAGAGGTGGGAAATTAGGGAAAAACTTTTAAACCCTATCCTGAATGTTTAAAAAATTGTAGCTTTTACTGTTATAATTATGAGTCTTTACTCCAATGATTGTATTGGAAATATTATGTTCAGTTTAGGTATTGATGAGGTTCTTTGACAGCTAGGTGTTTGTTCTTGGCTAATTCTGACGATTAAAATGAGAGTAAAAGGATTTCTCATTGTACATACTAGCAATTTTTCAGTTTTTGTGAACTGTGAGCTAAGTTCAGCTTCTCCACCTCCCATAGTGCTTGACCACAAACTGAAATTCAGCCTTGTTTCCTGTCTTTCCAAATCCAAGAAACGTTTAGGAGGAGTGCACTACAGTCCCAGTAGTCTTCTCACGTCAAGTTGATCAGCAGACATTAGCTCTCCTTAGAGGCAGGAAATACTAAAATGTCAGATGCCTGAAAGTTGCACAGAAGTCACTATGTTAATATGAACAGAAAGAGCCAAATTCAGTAGTTGAAAGGCAATCTGTAAACTACTTTGGATGACCAAGTCAATTCGTTCATTTTGCAAGATTGCCTGCTTTTTTTTATTTCACTTTCCCAAGCTCACCTTTGAATGCATATGGAGGAGGTGATCCAAGAGCGGAACTGTGGCTCGTTAGGTGTATTCCATGTGAAATTCTTTGCCTGATCAGGATCCTCTTTATTCTGTACATCATGGAGTTTATCAGCAGCTTTCCTCCTAAGCCAAAAATATTAAGGGAAATTATAAAAAGAAAGCAAGTCTTTGCTTTTCCTATGTGGTGAACAAACATACATTGTAGGTGGACCTACTGGTTTTGGTGGTTTTGTTAATGGGGGAAGCTCTCTAGCACTAGCTCTTGTGAATAATTGCATGAATTTTGTGGCTCAGTAATCTAGACATGTATCTATTAATCCTGATTATTTTAGTTGCGCTTGTCTTGTACTATAGTTTGACTATGAAGGACCAATGTCAGTTAGATTGCATTTTTGAATGCAGATATTGCAATAGTGTTTTTTTTAAAATCTGTTTATGTAGTTTGTTCTGTAGGAGTCTTTTCTTAATAACATGAAGCTTTAATATTGTAATAAGTAAATTTATGCCTTGGTTATTTGTTCCAAATGCATATGAATATTTAAAAAAAAAAAAAAAAGTATGGGGGGATGGAACACAGCTGACATTGTCCAAAAGTAAATAATTATTACTTGGCTGTTCACTTAAAAACTGGATTTTTCTTGTGATTGGTCAATAGACTGCAAAATTCCATCTTCTCCCCAAACAGGGTAAATAAATACTGTCTGTTGTTTCTAAATAAGTGGGAAAATTGTCTCCTTTAATTAACTGGTACTGTAAGTGGTATTTCCTATTTTCTCTACTTCTGTATAGAGAGATACCTTAGTTCTTCTTGGAAAGTTTGTTAGAGACTGTTTGAATGGCTTTAAGGTAAAAATAAAAACAGTTGATGGTACGCAGAAATTGAATGTTGCAGGAGAACTATGAAAAACTGTAACGCCATTTAAAATCTTCTGCCAGCATAGTTGTTCTCCATTACTTATTTTCATAATTTATATTGTTGGCTTCACTTGTTGCAATTCTTTCTTAGCGGTTTTATTAATCTTCCTTTTGCCTTAGTGTTCCTAATCTTCTGTTCACTTGCTTTCTCATACCTTCTAACAGCAACCTAATCTGCTTCTGCTTCTCCAACTTTCTACGTGAAATAGCGGACAAGGTGCACTTTCCTGCTCTTTTCTAGCAAAGGTCCTGAAAAGGGTCTTACCCTGTATTTACAGCATTGGATTGGACTTTATTTTCCTGTTTTCTGCATGCATTCAGAACAACTCTTTATTCCATTGAGAAGATTAAGGGCAGTGTTTGCTTGAAAAAAAATCTAATGAAATGCCTAACAGAGCCATTATTCATTTTGGAAACCAGTTGCTGTGGTTGCCATAGTAATAACAAGCCCTCTATTAAAGCTATTTTCTATATGTACTGCCTGTATTGTAAGATGCTGTTGGGGGAGCTGCAGTTCCATGAATTTGTGCTCTTGAAAGAATTTTCCAGCTTTGTATAGTTAAATTATCCAAGGAATTTATGTTATAGGAACATAAAACATGTAAATCTAGTTTATCATATCTATCATGGAGTTGTTCATGCAGGCCATCACTTCATGTAGCTGTTTACAGTAATCTCAATGAAATAACAGCTGTATCAAAAATGAATAATGCATACAGAGAAATTTTGAACTCCTTTAATATTTCTTGACTTATTTTTTATTTATTTGTAACTGATAGAATGATGAGCTTGTAGTTCCAAGAAAAATACTTGTAGACTTGGTTGTTTCCCCTCGTGTGTTTTAGGTCTAATGGGTAATAGCTGTAGTAATAGCTCGTGCGGTTAGAAAGCTGGTAAATTAATGGGATCTTTTCTTTGTAGAATGCCCCATGAAATATTTATGAAATATGAAGAATCTTTAAATCCACTGCAGTAAAAGGATACTGTTCTAAGATTTCTTTTAGAATAGTTGTTTTCAACTTCTTCAGAGAGAAGAAATGTATATCTGAATGTGTTGTAGTAAGCCAGATAAAACAAATTTTTCCAGAATTAAATGAATTATATCAATTTGAAGCATTTGCATACCACATTACCCCTTCATAATAAGATATGCTAACCCAACAATGTTTCTGCAAAAAATAAATGCTGTCTCCTAAGCAGAAGTGACAGTTGGATAATACTATCAAATGGAGATATTTTTGGTCTAAAATCTGTGGGCATTTATAAATATTTTGATTGGTCATGGAGTTATGTAAAATAATGAGACAACTGAGAGACAGAGTAGCAAATGGGGTTCAAAGTGTTGCTTCAGAAAGTATCCTTTCAGTCTGGGACAGGGTTTATAGACAAGGTTTTACAAATACTGCTGTTGGATCTGGCTAATTTCAGCTCTGAATCAGTAGGTTAAACTTAATTTTGTGCTCGCATTTTTAGCAAGTGATCGTGTCTGTGATAAGAATGTTTTACAACTGCTCATTTTCAAAATAATTGTCCTGGAATTTTAAGAAAACATTAATTGTATTGAAGCAAGGATATTTTTGCAGTACTATCTTGATTGAAAATGTGTGTCTGATTTGTAGGTGTCATTAAAACTCCTTTGTAGAAATCTTGTGCTGGGGAGCATGTTCCCCAGCTCATAACTAGGACATCTAATTCCGTGGGAAATCTGCAAGGGGAAAGAGTTAGTATAATGACAATAAATTGAAATTATGCTTTGACTAGGGAGAGTGTAACATTTCAACCAATGACAAATAGCTTAATGGTTAATTAGATGTTAAATAGAGGATAAGTTTCAAATATAAGTGCAAGTACATTTCCTTGGTACACTCAGTCTTGGTTGAGGATGGATTTCTTCTGATGCCTTGATTTAAAGTGTTGCAAACTATGGTGTAGGCATATGTAGTCAAATAGGTCTTTACAAGACAGCGATTTCCAAGTTTGAAACCTTCACACCTGTACTTCTATACTGCTACATTCTATGCACTACGAATTAATAAACTTACTGTGTGGTTGGAGTCTGTTTGTACCCTACACAGCAGAAATGTGGTAGCTTTAGATTTGTTATTTATTTACCCCTATCTTCATTCTTTCCTGTTTGGCTTTATTAAAAACAAAATTGAGAACACTGTAATAGCCAAGGTCTAATTTGGGAAAAAAGGCATGTCCATGGCATCATGGGTATAGAAATACTGTGAATATTAAAACAAACAACCAACCCCTGCCCAAACAAACCCCCAAACAAAACCAAAAACCTCAAATAAAAAAAAAATCCGCTGGCACTTTAATAGTACAAGTCTTTTCTTTAGAACTACTGTGAAGGGGTATCAGCATGGCCAAGACACTGTTGTGAATGAAAACAGGGGATAACAAAGCTGTGAAGTTCAGATGAGCATTTCTTTGGAAGAACAACTAAAATTCAGCCTTTTTTGGTGAAAAATATTAGCCATTCCTATTGCTATGTAAACAATTATAGAAATCGATGTGGAGGAAATCAGTAGTCAACAATAATTGTGCTGTTTTCCCCAATTATAGCTGCATTTGCATAGGTGCTCTAGGAATGTTCACCTCAGAGAAGTAACATCAAGTAAACTGGATTTTGTATTCAACCTTTGTCTTAATTATTAACAATAATAGATGAGTAAAAATGTTTCAGAAATTAAATACAGCCTGCACCTAGACTCTTAATTTTGACCATTGGATGCTTTTTCTGCAAATTTTTTTTGATGGTTCTTTTATATTCTGATTTTCCTTACTAAAGATGACCTGGAATAAGAGTATAGTGCTTAGGTGTTAATGGTGAGAGAAAGGCTCTAGTTATACTTTCGATTGTTGGAAATTGATCAGAGAAGGCTTGTACATTGTGTATTAACAGCAAGTAATATATATAACATTTATACTAAGTACTATAATAGTATATAATAAAATTTCCCTTCTTTTGGATGTTATGCTAAATTTTATATTAAAATGAAATAAAGAACTCAAACTTCAAGGGCCGACAATAAGAGTCAAATAGCTAGAATATTTTGGTGTGTGTACAGCTCCAGCTGCATCATCGGACTTTCTGTCTTTCAATTTACCTGCTTCATCTTAGCGAGTTTTTTTTTTTTGGCATCTCCTTCCATTAGTTGGCATTCATCCTTTCTTTTTGTGAATCCATTGGAATAGTCATACATGTTGGGGGGCGGGGCAAGGCAAAAAATTTTCAGGAAAGGAAGGAAGTGAAAACTGCTGGTGGACAGGTTGAAGAAATAACAGATTCCCCATATAGAAAGCTGACAGAAGTTAGAGAAGTAGTGCTGCTTTTTTCAGCCTCTCTCTATCTCTCTGCCTCCTCTTTGTGAAGATGTAACATCTGTGGATGTAGGTGAGAACTATCCAGTTTCTTTGAAGCTGTGAGAAGGGTTCCAGGTTTGGAGCTTCTGTGGCTGTCAGGAGCCACATGGGGCTGGTGACAGATTTCAAGGCAAGACGCTCAGGCATGCGCAGATGAACACAAGGTATTCTTCTTTCTTGGATGCCAGGAAGGATTCTGTATTGGATGTAGTGTGAGCTGACATCTTGTCCTGATTTTTATCATGTCAAGGCTGTTTATAAGAGCAGCATATCATACCTGTTTTGTAACAATGTTTTGTTAAGTGTCTCATTTGCTTGTTTCTTGGAAAGGTGCTGTTTTTAGAGGTGTAATCAAACAGCTTTTTCTTTGTGTGACGTCTTTGTGGATTTATTTGCTCTTAAGTCAAGTTTCTGACCTCTGTCAGGCATTTCATATGTTTTTATAGCTCTTTTGTGTTCTCAGCAAATTAATGTCTAGCTGTTTGCTCCCTTGAGCATGCTGTGTGTTACATATTAGCCCAGTATAGAACTTTTTTAAAAAAAAGTCTTTTTATCATGTGTTATATGGAGAAAATTCAGCCTTAAATGGATTTTCTATTGCAAGGTACTGTAGAAGATGAACGTACTTAGCACTTCTTGGTGGGAAAGTTAAATATTCAGTAGGAAACGTGGGAGGAAAAGGGAAGAACCAGGTGTTTAAAAGAAAAGCTACTGAAAATTGGATTAAAAAAAAGTGATACCGTGGCAACTTACAGACTAGAACTTAGTATTTTAATTTTGAGATAAAAATGTCAGAATGATTTCACCCCCCTCAGCTCCTTTTTTTTTTTAATTAAGATCCATGTGTCTCAAGGTAACCTGAGAACTTGAATGCAAGTATTTCAATTATGTGTTATTTGATTTTATGAAGTGATCTGGTGGGTCATTTATAAGAATAAAGTCCATCTTAAAAACAGTAATAGATACACTTGCTGCAAAGGTTATGCATGTATTTCAAATAAAATGTACATGTAATTCCTATATTTTGATGGTATTATTAGAACAGCTTCACTGACGATCTTTTACATATATCTAAAATGGTACTTTATGTATATGCTTCAATTTGTTCTTACCTCTCTTGTCACCAGAAGCATTTTTATTTTATGCTATAGTAGTGTTAGACTAAGTCTTCTAGGAGCGACTTTTTTCTTGCTTTTATAATTGTTGTTGGGAAGGGCAGGGCTCCTGGTTTTCTTTCCTCTTGTTTTGGTGTTGAACCATCAGAGGAAGGCATAATATGAATTGATGCTTTAACAATAGCGATGTGCAAGGGTCAGACCATGTGCTTTTGGGGTGATAATCATGAAAGCTTGCTACACCCAATAAGAATCCTTGCATAGCCTCTTTCAGTTATAATGTGTGCTGGTTGTCACCGGCAAAATGCTAGCTGAGTTTGCTGTAGTGAAAAGTTAGGACCAGAATTTTATATGATTTTTGGAGTACTCCGAGATCCTGGGATTTTGGAGGACTGTTATATAGGACAGCAGTCCATGTTGGTGCAGAAATGGAATTATCACATACCCAGGGCTAATGGGTTGTGATGGAATTGACTTAAGTCTGATGTACAATCATCTGTCTGTCTAACAGTTTCCATACTGAAAGCAATTGCTATACCACTTATGAAAGCAAAAACAGAAACAAAAGCCTTGAGAAAGTTCAGAAGGATCCTGTATGATGTGACAACAGAGTAGGGAAGGTTATTATATACAATAGGAGGTTATTAAATACAATCCAAAAGGTAAAGTTCTGTGTCAAATAAGGAGAGTAGAAGAGAATATAAATCCTGTCAGGCTAGATGCATAGAGGCACTTGTAAAAGAGAGTTTGAGAAACAACTTGCAAAAGGTATAAAAACTAGTGTTAAATACTTTTTATCAAATATATTAGCAGAAGGAGCATTGCCAAAGATTCTGTAGGCCCAGCAGACAATACAGGTATAAAAAGAGCACCCAGAGAGGATAAGGCTCTGTCGTGGTTTAACCCAAGCTGGCAACTAAGCACCACACAGCTGCTTGCTCACTCCCCCCTGGTGGGATGGGGGGAGAGAAATCATATATAATACACAGATATCATTCCCTTAGTCTATGGACCACCCCTGTAAAATGTCTGTAAAATGTCCACTGAGTTCATTTAGTCTATGACTTTGGGCTCTATCTGTTATGGTGGTCACTCAGGACAGGAGAGGTGGCGGGTTATGTAGAGTTACTGGGCACCAAAGCCAGGTCAGGTCACTGCTGCACTTGCACTGCTTCTTGTAAGGCTTGTCCTCCATTGGTTCAGGTGGTACCTGCTGTAGTAATTCCTATAACATGCAACTCAAATCATGGGTTACAACAATTTAAAGGTATTTCCTTCATACTGTCCACCCCTGGTCCCTTTGGGCCAGGTGATAGGGTTTAACATTGCAATGAACTCCTCCCCTTGCTCCTAGCCTGGCTAGCAGCAAGGGGTTCCTGCCATAGTAATTCCCATAACATGCAACTCAAAACCAGGATTCCAACAATTTAAAGGTATATCTACACCTGGTCCCTTTGGACCAGACCATAGGGTTTAACATTGCAATGAACTCCTGCTCTGACTTGGACTTATCCACAGACTGCAGTCCCTTAGGGGAGTACCTGCTCCAAGTGGAGCCTTATCTATAAGCCATGGTCTCTCCAGGGTTATACCTGCTGTGGCATACACTTATCCACAGCCACAGTCACTTTGAGGTGCACCTGTTCCAGCGTGGCCTTCTCCCTGGGCCACAATGCCTTCAGAGATAGACCTGCTTCAGCGTGGCCTTACTCACAGCCATAGTTACTTCAGAAATAGACTTGCTCCAACATGGCCTTACCCATGGCTGCAGTCCCTCCAGGGGTGTACCTGCTCTGTCGTGGGCTTATCCATGGCCACAGGCTTTGAGGTGCTCCAGCGTGACCTCATGCACAGCCACTGATGCTTCAGGGTGTACCTGCTGCAGCACGGACTTATCCATAGCCACAGATACTTCGAGCTGTATTCTCTCCAGCATGGACATACCCCTGGGCCACAATCCCTTCAGAGGTATACCTGCTGCGGCGCAGACCTAACCACGGCCACAGATGCTTTGAGATGTACCTGCTCTGGCATGGGCTTATCCACGGCCATAGATGCTTCAGGGTGTCCTGCTCCCACGTGGACTCATCCACAGGTCACAGTCCCTTCAACTTGATTTCACACTGGAGTGTCAGCCTGTGCAGTACAGCAGCACAGAAACAGCAGCAATGCCCTGGCCATCTGCCAGCCCAGGCGCATCGCCCTTGCTCTTATCAAAATGTTCTCAGGCACAGCACTGTAAAATGATCAGCAGTACAGCAGTACAGCAAGCAGCGAAAGCAAAAAGCAGCCACTAACGAGCACTAGACTCTAATATACAGTAAAGCAAGCAAGCACAGAAGCCGGCCGATTAATATCTAAACAGCAATAACAGCTATAAATTCAATCTAGTACATTCCAATCAAATCTGTCATTATCTCAAACCCTTTGGGCCTCACGTTGGGTGCCAAAATGGACTGTCGTGGTTTAACCCCAGCCGTCAACGAAGCACCTAACAGCTGCTTGCTTACTCCCCCCACAGTGGGATGGGGGAGAGAATCGGAAGAATAGAAGTGAGAAAACTTGTGGGTTGAGATAAAGACAGTTTAACAGGTAAAGCAAAAGCCGCACATGCAAGCAAAGCAAAACGAGGAATTCATTCACTACTTCCCATCGGCAGGCAGGTGTTCAGCCATCTCCAGGACAGCAGGGCTCCATCATGCTTAGCAGTTACTTGGGAAGAGAAACACCGTCACTCCAAATGTTGTGTCCCCCCTGTTCTTTCCCCCAGTTTTATATGCTGAGCATGATGTAATATGGTATGGAATATCCCTTTGGTCAGCTGGGGTCAGCTGTCCCAGCTGTGTCCCCTCCCAACTTCTTGTGCACCTGGCAGAGCATGGGAAGCTGAAGAAGTCCTTGACTAGTGTGAGCACTGCTCAGCAATAACTAAAACATGCCTGTGTTATCAACACTGTTTCCAGTACAAATCCAAAACATAGCCCCATACTAGCTACTATGAAGAAAATTAACTCTATCCCAGCCAGAACCAGCACAGGCTCTGGCAGAGGAACAGAAATAATTATTTAATTTGTGTTCAGCATTCAAGAATGTGGGGAGGTAGTCACTCCCAAATACTACATTATGGAGAATTAGTCAGAGGATCTGTTTCAAATAAGTGTTATGTTGTAAAACAAAGGTGTTTTATCCTTGGTTTACATTTTTACTTCTATGTCCAGTGCTGAGATTTTCTTACAGAAAGAACAGTCCTTTGAAACCCAGTCCCATAGGATATGTACGTTATTGTTTGGAATTACATGACAGCTCAAGCTATCCGTAATTAAAGGAAAGGTATGTTCGTTGCAGAATAGTGTCAGGAATTAAAACTGATTTCTCTTGAAACTTGCCGAAATAAAACATTATTCCTTCTTTCTCTTTAATTTTCAACGAATGACTCCTTAGTTCAGTGAGTCCTACAAGTAGTTGTTTATATTTAGCCTGGAAGCAGAGGTTTCATTTGAAATAGTGCCATAGTTTACATTCTCTTTGTCAAAACTGTCTTTGCTTGGTCCTGAATGTAGAAGGAAAGCTCAGCTGCATCACAGGATAGAAAGTTTTACTAGAATAAACTATATTCCAATTTGTTTGCATAGTTTCTCTCCTTGGCCTTAAGTGAGTTACTTAAGAGTAAGTGAAATTTTTGTCCTGGATGATTTGTCACTGATTTAATTGTATGCTCCACATTTCTGATTCTGACATTAATTTGCATCTTTTCTTGTTTTATGCTTGGTGGTTTTTTTTTTTTTGTCCTTACATGGGTTGTTTTTAGGGGTTGGTACCCATGCTTGTGCATAGATTCCTGTTTGTGTTGAGTTCTGGGGTATAGAGTTGAGAATGACCAGTTGATATTACTTGAAAGTAATAAAAGTAGTTTCTGAGTTGCAACTTATTTTCTATTTTCTGCATATGCTATGCTTATTACATAGTTTGTAAATGATGTGCTGCTGTGTAACAGTTCTGGGGTATAGAGTTGAGAATGACCAGTTGATATTACTTGAAAGTAATAAAAGTAGTTTCTGAGTTGCAACTTATTTTCTATTTTCTGCATATGCTATGCTTATTACATAGTTTGTAAATGATGTGCTGCTGTGTAACAGTAGCCCAAACTTGAAGCTTTAGCAAAATGATTGTGTAAGGAAGTAATAAACTAGTGCATAAGGTGTGTTTCCTTTCAGCCAGACTACCAGTGACACAAATAGGTAAGACCTGGTAAAGCATACTTGTTCATGAATACTGCACAAGGACTAATGGAGCGGTATGATGCACAGTTGGAGATCACTTGCTTTTGAAGACTTGGGGCCTTCAGTGTTGTTAATCCAACACTGGAGCTTATAATCATGTTCTGGGGTGGAGGAGAAATACATATATAATTTGTAGATGTGTTTAGTTAAGGCAGATATTCTCTTTTTTTTTTTTATTCATAAACTATACAAAATACCATTTTTCTAGTGTTGTTCATATTATATGCTTACTTTTCCTTTACTTGTTCTGACCAATTCCTGCCTTTTTGGCTTTTAGAAGGACATAACCATTGATGCTGTTACTTATGATATAGTGCTTGCTAGCATGGAAATTTAATTGACATGGAACCATGGGTGGAATTGAAACTTGTTGCAGATGTGTTAGGGCTGCAGCCAAATATCTAAGCTGCTGACTGCCCTGCTCGGAGGCTGAGTTAATTCCCTAGGGTGTAGAGAACTACTGGAGGCCACATGAGAAGTTCCTGAACATAACAAACAACAGTGTGAGAAGCTGACAGAAGTTATAGATAGCACCCTGTGGGATGCCTAGATGTCACAAGTAGTAGAGGGTGAATTGTGTGAGAAGTGTCCAAACAGTGCTGTTGCATGGAGAGGAGCGCTGGGGCCACTTTGGTGCACAGGAAGGTGCAGTGTTACAAGACCAACAATGCCTAAGTAATCATCTCAGAAATACCAAATTTGAGTTGTAGCAAAACTGGGACCACTAAGGGAAGAAGTAATTGGAGTGGTTTGTTAATTTGGGGCAGAGAAAAGGAGGTAGAAGGGTGGTGGAAAAAGAAGATCAAGCAATGGGAAAAAGGGTAAGGTATGCGAGCAGGTGCTGTCCAGAGGTACCTGTTGGGCAGCTTGTGCTTGATCACCGCAGCTGGAGTCCAGCAATAAACTAAACCTGTTAAGACTGTACAATACAAGTCAAACCTGCTTTGGCTGCCAGGAGGACTTAAGGGAGGAGAGCTTCCTTGGCTGGCAGGAGGACACCTGGATGGGTGGATCAAGAATCCTGTTATCACTGGCTTAGTGCCTCTTCCAGGCCTGTTGTGGAGCTACCACTCCATAACAAGGTGGGTATCGAAATATCTGATTTATCGTGCCTCTGGTCATTCACTGCCAATTCTGTTAGACTGGGTGGTAGTTCTTGCTTTTGACAGTCATTGGGAACTTGTGATATTAGAATTGTATTGTCTGCTTTTGTAGACTAGAAAATTGGAATTACATGTAAATCAGATTAATGGATCCATCTTCTGCTTGCTTTGGGAAAATTGCTAAAGCTGCTATGACCTAGAACTGTAGCATACGAATTTACATATTTGCCTTTTAATTGCAACTCTGTTCTTGATCTCAGACATCTGTTAGGAAGCTGGCTGTTTCTATTCTTCGGAATGCAAAGATTTTATTTTAATTTGAACTTCTTGGATAAATGTCTGTTTAAGGCCAAATGTCAAGATCTTCTAAAGATGATCACTTAATATGACGATAACATAACAATTTCTCTGTTCGGGAATTTGTGTGTCCTTCATTCTGCTGCTCACCATCTCTCCTTTCCCATCCTGAAAAACTAGTCCCTCAAAGCTATCACTATAAAGAACCAGTCCCTGAGAGCCAAAAAGCCCATTCCAAATAGTAATGTACTCAGACTTCTGTTCTGTTTTGAAGTAGCAGACTGTTTTTCATCTTTTCCTGATGAAAAAAAAAAAAAAAAAAAAACCCTTTTTTTTG
>WAAD01025793.1:1444-66981 GCA_013389945.1 Fregata magnificens | reverse complement strand
TTGCTAATCTTTGGTCAGATGTTAGACTGTTTTTGAGTTAACTGGGTTTTTTCCTATACCCTGTAGCATTTACCAGTCTGATGATCAAGATTTCTAGAGCTTTCCTATATCTTAGTATAAGTTCACTTTGAGACAAAGGCTTCTTTCACACAGCACGGTTGTTACGAAAGAGCAGTACCCATAGGAATGCAACCGCATATAAGAATTGGTCTCATTGTTTACCTTTAATGTTGATGAGCCACATCTGAAGTTGGGTAGTCCTTCTGCATACATTTAGGGGCATGTTTGTACATCAAACTAAGTCCTTCGTAATTATTAGATGTTTCTTCAGTCCAAATCATAACTTGGAGCAAGCCTTGTTACAGACTGAATTACTTTATGTGCAGCTTTGTTTCCTGTGCTTTTGTAACGGCTAATTATGTGTAGTAGTGATACTACTGACGGTCATACCACAATTTCAGAGTGGAAGTAGTGCAGTCATTCATTCACAGCATATTCTCAATTTCTTTCTGCTATTTTAAACACAAAAGATGATGTAGCAGAGTCTGATTTACTGGCACTTCTTTATAGTCTGCATATTTTTGAAACATAAAAATGTAGTACTCTGCTGCCTGTTACTGATTCGAAAAACAAAGTAAATTATTTCCTCTAAATTCACCTACAGTATGATTATGTTTAGCCACAAGTCTGACTAACATGCCAGTACAGTATCATCTCACCAAAACAAACTGTCTAATGGTAGCAGAAGACAGGTCCTTCATCAGACAGAGAGATTAAGACAGCATTGCATCTGAATCTGAGGTTCAGAAGGATCAGATTGCTTATCACTAACTAGTCTTTCTTATTTTAAAAATCAAACACATAAAAACTTACAATTGTAACAATTTTGCCTGTGACTCCTGTTTGCTAGTGCGAGTTTCCACTTTTAGATCTGTTGCCTCTACCCCACACAGGCGGTTTTTACTCGAGCAAGGTGGGTACACACAAGGGGAGAAACGCTGCTGGGTGGCTGGCTGAGATGCTGAACCATACTGACCAGCTGCAAAAGACAACAAACATTCACACTTTTTTCCTCCCCCCTCAATTATGTCAAGTGGTAACATACTGAGACTGATACACCAAATGTTTTACTGCACTCCGGCAGTTATAGGCATCAAAATTATCCGATTGGCGTGAACCACAAAACATCAGTTTAGCAGTGTAACGTTGAAGAGAACAAGAATGCATATATGTTAACTAAATGTGTATATGTAAATTGAATTAATGTTTCCTGGCAGCAGAAAGGCAGCTCTCATCGTTGAAACATACGTTGTGCTAAGCGCCGTACAGCATAAAAAAAGATGCTGTTTACAGTCCACTACATCAGACAACAGCCAAAGAAATATATATGTGTTAGGTGTGCATAACATACTCATAAACATGTACTGATATTGCTATTTCTTTATAAAAATACAGACAGGCACAAATATTGTATCTGACGCCCTATGCCAACAATCAGTGGGCTCATTAGGTGCCCTAGTATAATCAGCAGCATACCATAGGAAAGGTAGCACAGGGGACTTGGCCCCTGTCATGTATGGAAGCATTTTACACCCTCAGCTACAGCTTTATCTAATTACAGGCTAGGTTGACTTCAAGACCTTGAAGCCCTTCCAAGCCACTGCATCCAGTACTCCATTACTGCAGGAGACATACCGTAATCTCTTTCACCAGTTAATAAACTACATCTCTAAAGCATCAGTGGTTTTGCTACAAATTGGAAGAGTGTTCGAGAACATCAGTGCCCTAATGGATAGATACTATCTACTAATTTCCAGTTGAAATTTCTCAATGGCCAGTTAACACCCATTTGTTCTTGTGCCAGTGTTGTCCATTAGCGCAGATACCCACTTAGCATGGCAGAAGGCGATCGCCTTGATGTATTTATAGCCCAGCGATATCCCCTGTCTTCAGTTTCCTGGACTAAACAAGCCAAATTATCCTAGTCTTCACTTTTTAAATAGGCTCTCTACTTCTCTGATCATCCTAATAACCTTTCCAGCGTTCATTCTGGGCTTATAATCTCAGAGTTGAGTGATCAGACTTACACAAGCTTTCTACACAAAGCATAGCTGTGCCTTCTGTAATGATATTGATACATTTCTAATTTCTGCTTCTTTCTGCACAAAACCAAGCATTGCTTGTGATTAAAGACTAAAAGGCACTGGCATTCTATGTTTAATGAAGGGTTTTTTAAAAAGCGGCTGTCATGCCAGCTGCATTTCAGATGGCTGCAGTAAGCATGCTTTCTATTCAGTACACGCTTCAGAATTTTCATGATCTTTTCTGGCCCAACTGTTTTTCATCTCAGAATATAAAAACGGGTTAATGCTTACCTCAGAAGTACAGCAGAAGCAGCTCTTAAGTAACACCTCTCTTCTTTCCTTTTCTTCTCTGTTAATTGTTTTAGAAGGCGCTGGCCAAAATTGTCAAACTACAGATTTGTTTGGTCTTGAAATGAAACAGTCCGGTTCCCAAGATGTCTACCAGTTACAGTACCCCGAGTTCAGTAGTATTTTTGAATACTCACCATTTATGTCAGAACAAAGCTTTTATTTTACTTACAGTTGTGGATTTAAGCATGATGAAGTTTGACAATTTTGTCCACTGTATTTAATATTTTTAATATGAGGAAGTTTCCCCATGTCTTGATTTATACTCATCTCAAATGTGCAAAAAGATGTGCATTTCTGTCAGAGGAAACTGAGCCTCCAGTACCCCTGAAAGGTTTACAACTGCAAATGCTTCCGTTCCATCAGGTCTGCCAACAACAGCCAACCTTCGACGTCATGCCATGGTCGTCGGGCCACGCTAACCTGCCTGAAACAAACTTCACTTTCATTGCAGATAAACATCTGCTGTTGTCCATGTTACATTGATTAACATGTATGTGCCATTCATTCATACTTCTATTCATGGTTCATTTTTACTAAGCATGTAATGTGCTATTACTCTGCTGCTGTATACATTTTTGTATACATTTCTGTTCTTCCTTGAAAGACTGTGAATGCTTCGGGCACTCCAACCGGTGCAGTTACATCGAGCTGCTCAATACGGTCATTTGCGTGAGCTGTAAGCACAACACTAGAGGTCAGCACTGTGAGTTATGCAGGCTGGGCTACTTCAGAAATGCTTCTGCAGAGCTGGACGATGAAAATGTGTGCATAGGTCAGTCCCGGGATAACTGCGGCTTTTCTTCTGTGCCTTTTCAGCTACTGGCAGCTGCTAGGGACCACTGCTGCTTACTTGCCAGTTGAGCCAGAATGAGCTTTTTCAATGGATAAGAACATCTGTGTAGACTTTTCGCCTCATTTCCGTTGCCCCTGTAGCCCCAAGGAGGTATTTTGAATCTGTGTATGACGATGAACCTCCCTGGCTAAGGGTCCTGGGAAGACTTTCCCAGGAAGCCCCTGAGAAACTGATTGTGCTGTCCTTCTGCAGGAGGGAGCCACGCTGGAGCTGCGCATGTGAAAACGGAAGGGTTGAGTCATAAATACCTGTTCCCAGTCTAACTTCCGGTATTATTAGTACAGACTCTTGAATACTTGCATGGAGACCTACAAAAGTTGCCAGCTGCATCAACAGGACGTGGGCAGTGGTGTTTGTTAACCCCTTTTATTCACTTAAATTTCATAAAAACATGTTGCAGCTAATTCTGCTCCCAGGCACAGGGCCGTAAATGCAGTGCTACCTCACCTCTCCTCAGAGGAGAAACTGAAATTATGCCCATGTGGTTAGGAGCAGAATTTGTCAAATCAGTTTGACATGATGTCAATTTAGAAAAGGGATTCCTAGGTGAAAACAGTGCTTTAGACCTAGCATCTGCTATAAATACCCAAAATGCAGAATTAAAGAAAATGTCAGAACATAATAAAAAAAACATATTAGGAAAAAATATAAGATCTTTATCACACTAGAGGAGTACGCATTCAACAGTATATAGCAAAAGTTAGGACACTTTAGGCGAAGACTGAAAGTAGTCAATAAAGGAAGCTTCATACCATGGCCAGTAGTTAACAGGTAGACACAAAAGGCTCTAACAAACAGAGGTGGAGAATTAATTATATAATGTTTCTTATAGACATAAGCATCAGTACAACCTGTTCTGGATTTTCATTGTGATTTTTTTTCTTTCCATTTTCCAGGAAGCAAAAAGAAAGAGTAGTTGTAAGATTTTTTTCATGCCAAAATAGACTATGGGTGTATAAATTATATTTTAATATTCTTTATAGTCCATTGCTGAGATTCAAGCCAGAAACTATTTAGGTTGCTATTATTTGTTTCAGTCTGCACCTGACAAATTTACATTTTATTTTGTGATAAATACCCAGATCCCTCTACGCCCTGCATTTTACCTGTCCTTCTTTTAAATTTGCTTGGCAACACATTCAGAAAGTGCATGATCTCCTTTGACATTAATTAGTCTTAGCTAATAAGAATTTTAGTAGGCAAGTCATGATTTTGTATGACTGTGCTGAGGAGATTAATCCAATCAAATGTTCTTGGAAAAAAACCACTGTCCCTCATATTCGTTTGATGTAGATGACGGACATCATCAGTATGACATCAGGGCTGTGTAATTTCAGCTGCGTAAATAGGCCTAATGAATATGACACTAAATTACTCTGTTTGGGATTTTTTATCAGCTCATTCAGTAAATGGTTTTCCCATGTACACTGAAATGCTAAGACAGCAGCTGTAGCTACGTAAGACAAGGAAGTTAATAAACCAGGAGTCAAAAGTAAGTAAATTTTAAATTAATTTGCAAGTGATGTATTTAGAATGCCTTAGTAAAACAACTGTGCACTTCAAAATTGCCCGGACTTGGCAGAAATAAAATTTAAAAACCTTTCATTTAACAAGTCTTTAAAAAAAAAGAGAAAAAAAAGGCAATGTGATGCATTTGCTGACTTTCCCACCTTAATGCAAGCAGAATTCTCTTGGGCTCCCGTGAGAATTGTTCCATGTGAGATGACTATAGGTTCAAACCCTGGTTTCCTACCTATTAGGTAATTTGTTTTAAATGAATAATATTCTTGTTGGACTAAGACAATTTTCAGGATCATAGTGCATACAAATGCTGCACGTATCATGTACTACATGCAAATGTACTGCATACAAAATGTATGTATCCTAGCTGATTTGCCAACTTAAGAAGACTTTTGTACTACTTCTTGTTTAAAGTCAGTGAAGTGAAGCAGATACCTAAGTGCTTTTTCAGAAAACAGAGAACTTTGTGCTTAAAGTGCATAGGAACTGGGGCTCCTAAGATTTAATCCTGCAAAGTGTAGAGTATTTTCACCTCTGAGAGAGCTGATGGATTCACCATCCTTCTAGGTCAAGCACAAAGAGTCTTGCTCTATTGGAAATGCTCATTTCTCTTTTCTCTGAGTTTAAAAGCAGTGTTTTGGGTTTTAAGTATGAGTGGAATGTTGGCATGAACATTTTAATAAGCAGAGTTCCAGTGACATGTGCAAGTCTTATTCCCATATGAAAGTCTCATTTTTCCAGGCTAATTCTTTCCTCTTCAGCCATATATGTAGAAAAGTAAAAAATGTTTGGATAAGCTAGTTTAATGGCAGCTAACAGGGCTTTGGCTCTGATTTATCAAAGCTACTTATATAGTTTTTATAAATATATATGGTAAGTACATGGATCACAAATCTGTGAATCTTAGCCGATGCTAACTAAATGTAGAAAATGTAAAATGTTTCATTTTTAAAACTGACAAGTTTCAAAGACTTGAAATACTGAGAAGGTTTTTACCAGTGAACCAAATGCAACACATTATACAGTGGGCTTAAATCTAATTTCATTATGCCCTTAATTTCTTTAGAAGCAAAATAAATTTTATTACCTAAAATGAAATATCAAAAATCTGTGGATTTGTCAGTTAACTGCAAAATTACCTCATATGGGCAACCGCAGTTTCTAAATAAATCAAGATGTTTTAAAGTTAAAAATCATTCACTTGACATGCTTACAGTGAAAAAGAATTTAACAACTGAAAGAGCTTTTTATTCTTACAAGGTCTTGATAAAGTCCTAATAACTCTTCACTGTAGTGAATACACACGCCGGCAAGCATGCATAGCATGGAAACACCAAGTAGACCCAGAGTAATAAAACACTTCCTTTGCCTTGCAACTTAAATACTGAAATGGTAATTATTGTCACACCTATAAGTAAGTCAACCTTGCAGTCACTTAGGGTTAAGCTTCAGTTAACACCTGTGAGACCTTTAGAAACCCTAATGACACATGGTTAAGTGAACCCTGAGGGTTGTCCTGTAGCCACTGTCAACCCAGACTGGTAAGCAGCAGCCTGCAAGCTTCAGCCCATTTTCCCAACCTTCTTTTTTACTTATTTTCATTGTGGTTTTTTGGCAGCATCACATTAATATAGTGAATCTCAGTGAACAGATGACTACTGTCATCTTCCCATCCTTCAAACAGTCACCAGATGGAGGTTAGGAGGAAAATTCCTTCCCAGTTCAGATCTGCAGGGGTTTTTTTCCCCTCCCTCGAACCTGGTGTGTGGTCTGCTTATTAGGATGACCTGGGAATGTTAATTGAATGTTATTTAATGCCCTGTTGCAAGGGCATTGGAAATACGATACTGACTGCCTCCCTGTGGCACACTGGAATTGTGGCTTTTGAGCTTTTTAATGTCTTAAGTATTTGGCAGGTCTTGGGAAATGTGCCACAGCCTGTGATATTGTGTTGGACAGCAAGCTCGTATGCTTGATGGACCTCTGTAGGTTACATATCGATGGTATCAATTGTGTGTTGGGAAGGATGGAGGCTAGATTCAGTTACTAAAGGTTACCGGGTCTGTGTTGTGATCTGATTTGATCTACTACTTTTAGAAAAGGGCCTGGCTTAACGTTTTGTTTCCACTATCTACTTTCCCTTAAACAGCAAAATATGGGCCTAGTACTTCTTAGGTATTGATGTGATAAGAGTTCAGTAGGAAGGCTTTCACTGATTCAGGGTCAGGTTCTTGTTCTCTGGAAAATATAACATTATGTATCTACAAACATTCAGTATCATAGGCCATAGATTTCTTTCACAAACGCTTGTTTAAATCGCTGTAACTCCATCATCTCCAACTAAGCTATTTTTAATGTACAAGAACCAGGCCTTCTGTTTCTAATGTAATTCCAAGCTTTTTGCCTTTCAAGGTTTTCTAGAAACTCTTTTCAAGCAAATTTTACTTTCTGCATTCAGTATGTATCTCAGCTCTACGCCTGTTTACATAAACATTTCCTACATCTGATTAACACCAGAATTGCCAGCTTTTCAAATGGCACTCACTGTGCTATAATTCTGCTCAGCCTTGCACAGTATTTTTGGCATGTCAGTTTTCAACTTCATTAATGATTGTTGCTAGCTAATTGACTCTATTATTATTGTGGAACTCTGTTTGCCAAAGGTAACTATTCTTCTTCAGCATGCCAAATGTTCAAAGTGCCATCTGTAATTTATAGTTAATAAACACTGAGACAACAGATGACAAATGTCTTCCTGGTAATTTTTTTCCTGTTACGTTTTTTTCCTTTGGATTTTTAAAATATTTTACTTCCCAGTTCACCTCCATTTTGTCATTTACAATATCGCTGAGGTTTAACCTAATGCTAGGGAACGATTGCCAAAGGTAGTCATCAAAGTAGCACTGATTCACGGACATATAAAGCCAGACTCCCAGCAGGTTGCCCAGAGTCAGGGATTGATTTGTATATCTTTTGCCTTCAAGAGCAGCAGAGATCAGATGCTGCCAAAATGTGTCTGTGGTCTCAGCTGACAGTGGAGTTACTCTGGGTCTACATGGGTCTACATACAAATAAGATACAGCCCTTCATTTAAAATAAATGAATAAATAAATAAACTGAAGAACAGGAGTGCCAAAAATGAGCTCTGCTAGCTGCTGTCTTGTCTTCTTTGTTCGGCTAGCTGAAAGCTGAACTGAGACATTGTAATCACGTTAAAGAAAAGGGCTGCAAATGAACAACACAGTAAGAGTTGTGGGAGGAAATGGGTTACCCTAGTCATTCTTTAATTAGGTGAACACACGTGGAAAATATACAGTGGGGAATGACCCTCATTGCATTTTCCGTCTGCCCACTGGGAGGTGAGAGAAATGAAAATGGCAGCGTAAAGCCAGTTGTGATAAGTTTTGCATTACATTACTGCTCACCTCAAGCTTTTCATTGTGGAATATGTAAAAGGTTTATTAACATCACTGATAAATACAATCTCATCAATTTAATGGCAAATGTCCACATAAATTATTATACTACTCAAAACTATAAAGGAAGACTATCTTGGAAATAAGTAAAGTGCATTTATATAGCCCTGTAAAGACATTCAGCACTTCTGAAAATATTGAGTAATATAGATGAGCCTATTTTAATAATGTGAAACATTTCACCCTGATGGCACATTGATATATCCATAGTACACAAAGCTTTTCTAATGTTCATTAAATTGTCAAAAATATTCTTACCAAAAGAGAATCCTACAATCACTTATCCTCAAATAACATGGTATCTTCTGCCTTTATATCTTTTCTGTTTACTGTTTCTCTTCACATCATAAAATGACTCTTCCTGAAATGACATATGCAAACAAATAAATGGACCTGTAGTAGTTATATTCACTACTCTAGATATCCTTAATAGACAGTCTTCCTTTACCTTTAGCCCTGGAAATGCACCCTTTATTGGTATTGAATGAATTATCACCATATGTAGACCTGAATCCAGTGTGTATGTGTTGTCTTGTTTCTGCAGACTGTTATTGTAACCCTTTTGGTTCAGTCCATGATCGCTGTAATGACAGAGGATTTTGTGAGTGTAAGGAGGGAACATCAGGGCCTAAATGTGATAAATGTCTGCCGGGATATATCTGGCACAGCTTGGGCTGTCAACGTAAGTAACTCTGAGAGTCGCCCCTCTCCTGCAACTTTGCTGCCTCTGCGTCTGTATGCTATCATGTGCAGCTACTTAAGAGCAGAAAATGAGCAAAACGCTCTACGAGCTGTAAGAACGCCATACTGCCTGCACCTTTTCAGAGACTCCCAGATGAGGACAGTAAATTGACTCTGCCATGCATTTATTTCAATATCCTTTCAGGGTCCTCTCTCTTTCTCTTAATAATGCCTGGAGGAGCTCCCACTGAAATATGTAAATATGTGTGTCTTGCCAGCTGTGAAGTAAGTTTTGTAAACTAAAACATCAGCACATTAACTCCAAATTTAAAATTCTTACTAAAAGACAAAAGGTGATTTCTTTACGTATTCACTTTTTCTGTACTAAACTTCAACTTCTTCAGTAACTTAACTATGCTTTCACACCTTAAAACCATGTCCCTGGACAATAAAACTGCAAAACACTGGCTCATTACCTGTTATAATTAGTGAAAACTAGACAAAAGCTAGAGGTAAAAAAAATGGAGGTATCCTTAATATCCTTAAAAATAAGCTGAAATTTTGTGTAAATATTGCTAGAGCAGATGTTGTTTCAATGCTTAGTTGTATATTTAGCTTCTGTTCCGGTTAACAGGTCTGGTAAACAAGTGAGTGGAAATACCACATCGGTATATACAGGATTGGACTTTTATTGCAAATTTCTTTTGTAGTAAGTTTTTAAGATTTATTCTTTATAACTGTTTTGATCATCTACTTCCAGAAACTCTAGAGTCCTCTCATGTTTTTCTTTCACGTTTTCTCCCTGCCTCTCTGCATTCTTCCACACACACATTAAAGAGATTTCTACAAGATCTTGCTTTTGATTTTTAAGAGTGAGAAACACAAGAGAGAATGTAATTACTGACACCGATTAGCCAAATATTATAAAATTGGCCATATAGCCACAGAAATGCTCTTAAAAAAAAAAAAAAAAACCCACCAATAAAGCTAGAGATTACCAGTGCCTCTCCAAGTGATGAGTACCTCTGAAGTAGAAAATCTGGGCTTGTGACAATGCAGCAAATATATCTGGAAAGAAAACCAATAAATAAAGAATTTCAGGAAAGATTGTGATAATTAACTGATTAGCATCAAAGCTAGCACATGAAGAGAAAGGAAGTTTGCGTGGGCAACGCAGTTAAATGTTACCCGAGAAAATTGGACTTTCTCAGCTTCTGCCAGAAAGCTCCTGTTTATATTTGGCAGGTTATTTAAACCATACTTTTCACATGTGGTTGTTAACTGTATTCTCGTTTTCTGGATGCTTGCACTTGAGTTTTGATTCACAAAATTATTGAGCACTTACAGTTGCAGCAGAAAGCAGGTGAAGTAGTGTTTCAAATGTTAGAGTTCTCTATTACTAATATTTTGAAAAATCAGGTCCTAGGTATCTCCAAAAAAGCACTCAGAAATCATAGGATCTCCCTCTGTCTTACACCCCTTATGTAGGAGGTGGTTGTCACCACCCCTGTACCTTACCCTGGCTGCTGGCAAAATAAGCATTAGAACTGTGAAACATTGAGATATTGTAGTGACAGGAACCACAGGGGAAAAAAAAAATGAAAAAGGACGTCAATATGATTCTGTGCAGTAGAATGTAAATAAAAGTACAGTAAACACCATGTCCTCACAATGAGTCTAAAAAAGATACTAAGTAGCTGAGATATTGAACAGGTCATATAATTAATGTAATAATATATATACCAGCTTGTCAAACCAATTGCTTACTAAATGCAGTGTTTTCTATCTTTTCAGGTTTGGACATTATAACCCCAATAATGTTCTTTTAATGAGGATTTTTTGAGCCCAACATGTAATTAGCCTGATTGTAGCTGAATCAGAGTATTTGTAAAAGCTTTAGACAGTTTCTGGAAATGCAAGCTAGTGCCTTTATATTTGCTGACAAAACTAATTAAGTTTCCCTCACTGTGTTGTAATTTTCTGAACAAATCTCGGTCTGATTGTGTAACTGTTAGATATTCTCCAAGTTTTAGACCAAATTATCTAATCGAATTTAGTAGAAAAACGACGAGATGCGGTTGTCAGTTTTATGGAACAGACATCAAAATTGCCATGTTTTACCAAGCACACAGCGATTTAAATCTCATTTCAAGTCTTTTCATGGAGGAAAAAAATTCCAATGCATTTAATTTTGTAGTGTAGCAATTTGAGCAAAGCTCAAAAAGATTATTTGTCTGGACATGTAGCATGTGGTTTTGATCTGTTTCCCTGAGCTCGTACTGTACAGAAACATATCTACGTAAAGGTGGATACACACACACCCCCAACAGACCAATATGGGTTTGTTTACTTTTTGTTATACATAGACTATTGGCATTATTAAGAAAATCTATTCTTACGGAGCTTTGTTGCTAACAATCATCGACCTAGGGCAACCAGAAGCTTGACCTATAAATAAATAAGTTAAATCTATACCATAGCTAGTTTAATTACTTGTACGATTGTATTAGTAAATGGGGTGGCTTAGTTTAATATATTAGTAATCCTTTTTGGGGAAAACCAGGGCTAAAGTCTTGTGGTGTTTTCTAAGGCTCACAATATATCATTTGATAAATTCCTGTTCGTAGTCTACCTTATACCACACATGGGCAAAAGACACAGACGCTATTATCCTCGGAAGTATTCATTTAGGTACCTCACTCTTACCAATTTCATCTAAAACCTTTGAGCACCTAGGCAGAGCGCTCATCCCTGCGTCTCTGTGCACGCAGAGGTCAGACGCAATTTTAGACTTTGCCTCCCAGATAAAAAGCACCGTGATAACAGCTGTTATCTTATTGAATTCAGGGTTTGTGCTGCATAGACATAGCAGTCAGCAGGGTCTGGTTGGTACAGGAAGGTTTGCTGCCCTCAGAAAAAGTGGCACAATAGATGCGACTGTGCCTTGCGCTGCTTCTAAGCCCTCCCCAGAACCATTCATGCTGCAGGCGTTGTGCATGCGGGGAAGCTGCTGGGGTTTAGCTCTCCGCCTCCCTCCCAGATACCAACAATGGGTTTCTCACCAGCATGCATACATAGATCAAAGCGCAAAGAATGAATTCAGAACAGAACAGTGTGGTCCTGAAACCCTTTTAGAATTCCAGAAACATGAGAAAATACATAGCATTTTTCTATTTCATAGAAATGAAACTATTTCCTTTAAACACGAACGTAAAAACAGAAGAAAAAGCTCCAAGCCTGGCAAAAAATTTAACCAGCAACTACAGCTGGTTTGGGCCAATCTTAAACTGAACATAGTGCTTTGTGATCAGAGGAACCTGTAACAAAAGGTAGAAATGTTTCCACACAGGAGAACTGCCTGCGTTTTAAAAAAAAATGGATGAAGGCAAAATATTAAAGCAGGAGCATTAATTTGATTTTCTAAGTGTACTGCTCATAGTCTTGCACCTTTTGTATTTCTTGGCCATGACATTTCAGGGGACTAAATTCTGTTGTGTACATACAGGAGCATTTAAAAATAACACCTTTTAATTTCATGCACACAAGAATTGATTCCAAAACCAACTGCATATTTATCCAATCAGGCAAAGAAAAAGTGACTCTTTTGCCAATCTCAGTTTACCAGCACAGCTTGAATTTTCATTAGGCACGATCACCCCACAGGGGAAAAGGTGAGGGAAGGTCCAATGACTAATACTATTCACTATCTCCCTTCATATAGTCAATGAGCAACTAAAGATGTTGAACCTGCCTCCCCACAAAGGCCTAGATCCAGTACAAGAGTTACCAATGGTAGCTTGTACCCAAGTTAAATTCAGTGCGTTATTTATTGGGAATCACCGTTTTAAATCATCTTGGTTCAATGGTGTAAATCTTAAATAATTAGCGAATGAGTTTTCAGCCAGATGCCTTACATCAAGCTCTGAATAGTTTATTTTATTTTACCCTTTTTCATTAATTTTAAATAGTTTTTATTAAAGCAGGCAAAGGATACTTCAATGCTCAAACTGCGGCTCAGTGCTTGTATCTGTCTTCCAGACGCAACTTGTATTACTCTGCAGCCTGTTAGATAATTCATATTCTGTCACAGCATGCATTCAACTTATTATATGGTTATTTAAATATAAGCTTTTTTGTGTGCATTTTATCATGTGTTACAAACGTTAGAAGCTGAGGCATTTGATCAAAATCATCACGTAGATTGAATTGCCAAAGAAAATCAAACCCGAAATTGTAACCCTGTAACTTATATTAACATTTTCTTTTGGAAGTTTGTGTTTACAATTCAGCAAGAAAAGATATGTTACCATACATTTCTTAAAAAAAAAAAAAAAAAAAATCTTTCTTGAAAAAATACGTCATGCACTTCTTTCTCGACAGATAAATACGTAAGTGTAGTGGTCTCCCCCAGTGAACGTTAGTGATCTTTTATACATGTTTGTACACAGATGTATCCTGTGAGTCCTTCAATACCTACACATGGAACTTGTGCCTGGGGAACTATACTCTGTAAAAAGAAATAGAAGTTCAGAACTGGGATGCCCTGCCTTCCAGTTCACGTTTGCAACTGCCTATGTGGGGAGCCATAGATAATCCATCTATATCTTGTTACATCTTTTTACATCTTTTTACCAGCAGCAGTTTTAACGCTTTTAGCTGGTCAGGATACAGTGGGATTTCCGCTCTGCACAGGTGCTGTATGTACTTTCCGTTCTGGTGTGTTTTGGTGCCAGGACTGGTGCTGCTAAGTGCACTGCCACTCTTGGAGCTGGAGGGAAGTAAAACGTAGGAAGAATTTATTGAAAAGGATAAAGTTCTGATGGGACTGAACGTTGCTGTCCCCAAGGAACAATCTGCCCCTGGTCTTTATACATGAAATACTAATTTCACAATACCTATCTTACACGACTGTTATGCAGACTAAAGAAATTGTGTGCGTATAGGGGTTTGGATGTAAGAGGAACAGACTGCTTCAAATGGCTCCAAATTTAAATCCAGAATAGTTCTGCTTAAATCAATCCAGAATCCCACTGCTGCAACTCAAGGCAAAGTATGGCTTACAGATGTAAGACAAGCAAGGGAAAATTACAAACAAAATTACAGCGTTATCGGGCCTGATTCTCAGATGACGCAAAAGACTGATTCCACTCACCTCAGGGGAAGCATGCTGACAAGCTTATACGTGTAATGCCATACTGATATCCTGGTCTTTTAAACCTGAGAAAAGACAACATGAATGTGCATATTAGTGCATTAATTCCAAAATACATGACCCACAGAATAACTGTCCAGATACAGGGATACATAGAAAACTGTGCATCAAAGTATGAATATCACAGAATGGTATTATTGTTTAATAAGATACTGGATTTGAAGGAGAAAAAGAAGGTTGATATCTCTCTGGGGAGAGAGCATATTTTAGTCAGAATAAACATGTCACAACACAAACACTGTATTTAACATAAACGATTAAGGGAAGCATCTTTCCTCTATGAAGAGCACAGAGGAGAAGATGAAAACAGAGGATGCTTCCCCTATATAGTTATTATACAGATCTACATAGTTACTGTAGCATGCCTAGGTTGGGGATCAAGTCTCAAGCTGCTTTTAGTACTGCTGCCTACAAAGTGTGTGGAATACTTTGGAAATGGAAGAACCTGAAGAAGAGATAGAATAGAGGGGCATTGGTGAGAGCTCCAGGACATTATCTCGGCGTCTCTGCACTGGAAAGAAGGCTTCTATGAACAGGATGGGGATTGTGAATTAGGTAACACCTGTGTGTGGGGAAGCCAAAGAAAATAACAGGTCATAAATCAGCCAGAGAATGAGGCACAGAAAAGGGGCCTAGTTAGCACAGTTAACATCTCATTACGAGGCAGCAGGCTCTTGACAGACTGCAGCTCTTCACTTCAGGAGATTTACTCTGATAACCTGGTGATCAGACTTACTTCCTCCAAAGTGAAAAGAAATGGTTCAGTAGCAACATTTATACACCTGACCTTTAATAGAACAATTTTTCCCCAGCAAGGTGAAGGATTGGATTGGAGAAAAAAGGTTGTTCTCCTCTTGATCTTGCCCAGGTGTCAGCTTCAAAGCTGCTGTTCCATGGCTGTCTACACTGCTCTAATTGCAAGTGCTGCAATCCCTCTTCTCCCAATTCCCAGCTATTTAGTCCCACACCCCTAGCAGTCTCTAGGCACTTGTTTGACCTTTCATTGAACCATTCCAGATCTAACTCAGCAGGACACTAACCAAAAAAGAATAGTTTTCTGCTGTATTAGTTCTGTGATATGAATCAGCAACGGGTTGAGCAAGCAGGAGCACCCTGGGAGAGCATAACCCGCTCAGGTGGGGAGTGGTGCAACCCTCCAGCCAGCAGCTAGGCTGGACTAGGCTGCCATCCAACCGTAGCACATCTGTGGGATCAGTATTATCCTCTTTCCATCGTTAGATCATTCATGTTACAGTCTAGGAAGTTGCTGGTGTTTTTACCAGACAAAGCCACATAATTTCAGACGGATGAGCAGCTGGATAATTAGGGAAACTTCCTAAAAACTTCTTCCTAAACAAAAAAAAACCCAAACAAACAAGCAAAAAGTTCTGTACTCTCCCAAAATAGTTTAAAAAAACCCACTAACCTACAGAAAACCAAACAACTCTCTAAGATCCTCTTGTACCGAAGCAGAATCATAACTTATTGCAGATGGTAAAACTAGGATTCTGCATGCAGAGCCGAAATGAACAGTGGTGACAGACGTGAGCAGAGTGCATTTCGAAACAGCCCAATTTAAAAAGAGTGAATACAATTTCTGGGCTCTTCTGTATTTTTGGTGCCGTATCATGGGAGAGTTCTGAAAAACTAAATATTAGGAAATTCATGAAAAGTTAAACAAGTAACATTATTTGTTTTCTTTAGTCAGATGATTTTTAAATGGTTAATATTTGATAGCACAATGATAAATATTTTAATATAGTATATTGCAGTCGGTTAGGAATAGATCAAAAAGATACAAAGTAAGCTCTGCTAGATAAACTTTCATTATGTACATGAAATAGAACATAAAGCTTGACAGCAATCACCATTTAATCTATGCATGTTTGGAAACGTATTGAAGGGAAACTTATAACTCAGTTAGTTGTTATGAATTATTAAATGTTCATTTGAACAGTGATGAGCAGGACTTCTTTTCCTCTGAAAAATATGTCACGCTTTCCTTTTAAGCCTGCTCGGTGGCCATAACTTCTATGTAATTTGCCTGCTCACTGCCTTTTTATGAGGAAAGAAATAAAGACATCAGTAGCACCACAGACACGCCCAGATGGGACATTTTTATGAAGGGGCCTTAAAAGGATCATTTAGGAGTCAGTAAAGTAATCTCCATCCTACTTAACTGCAGATAAAAACTACTGACCTGAGGCAATTAAATATAGTCAACACTTCCTATCTTGACATTGATACAACTGATGGCATTGCTGACACCTGCGCATGCTGATTATTAAGACTTCAGTAGTTATTGTTTTAGCTTCCTTTACACATGTGCAAATACAACTCTCCAAAGAGATCTTTCTGTTCACAACGATGGCAATATGAAAACCAAAGTTTAGTTTAGAAGGAGCTGATAGGTTTTAACTTGCAAGGTGCTGCCTCCCCTAACAGAAGCTAAGCTCCCCCAGTGTTTAATTAAAGGTAAAAAAAAAGCCTTTTAATATTATGCATTAATAAATAGATGCCATGGAATTAGGTATACCAAGATTCAGTCTACCTGTAAATTTAAATTTTAAAAGACTAGCTTCCACCTTTAATGGATTTCAGAGTTATTCTAGATACAGGGGCACACCTGATGTTAAGGGGTGTGTCTATCCCGAATTTGAACGTGCTGAAAGGATGTAATCCTAAAGTAGTCAGCATTTCTAACTCTAACAGAACTGCGTATTGTAGTATCTAACAGCTAATGAACTCAAGGCTTTTTAATTACATACTACTACTATTTGCGGTACTTTCCAAAAGATTTTAGATGTCTTTACTCATTGACAGTATTTGTTATGAGTAAGCTATAGAGGTGAAAAGAACAATAATCTCAGACTGAAGGTTTTAAAGAAATTTAGTTGAACTAAAGGAGTTATTTTTTAGTATCAATAGGTTGAGTACTTCAGCAATGAATTTCTGAAAATAAATCAAGACCTTTCAAGATCTGAGCTCTTAACTAAAACACTTAACAAAAGTGCCTTTTTACATTTCCCTATTCCCACTTCACCCCATTGTCTGCTGACCATCTTATCTAGCCCATTTTAGAGCTGGTCTTCAAAACCTTTCACTCCTGTGAGTCGCGTGTTTATCTTCGTGCTTGCATGCTTATAGACAGTATAACATCTTACAGTAGAAAATTAGAAAGCCTGCACTGAGTTAGACCAGGGATCAATTTACCCCAGTGTCCTCTATTTGACAGTAGTGGGCCTGAATGGTATTTCATTCAGCATAGGCATCCAAACTCTAGGAAGCTACAGCTTACGGATTTTCCTAGTCAAAGAGTTCATCAGTATCTTCGCATTTGTTTGGTCTCAATGAGCTTTTCATTCACTAATTTGCCTAATGACTTCTTGAGACATTCACACTTTTGTTATCCAAATGTCCTGAGCACAAGTTCACGATTATGCAAAGTGTAATAATAACAATATTAATTTCTTTGTTTTAACTGGTTGGCTAACAGTTCATTTGGTACCTCCTAGTTCTTGGGAGAAAGAGACAATGAAAATAAATTATCATTTCCAATTCACCTTTTCCATAACATTTCTGATTTTATAGATGTCTATTTTATTTTCCTTCAATCTATCTACTCTTTCTTATGCTGAAGAAACCTAATGTATTTAATCTCTCCTTTTACAGGAACTGCTTGTATCTATGATCGCTCTTCATTCTACCTTTTTTGGTAGTACTATATAACTTTCCAGTATGCAGGACTTCATGCAGCGTTCAAGAGATGGGCGCATCATGAAGTTGTATGGTGACATTGTGGTGTTTTCTGTTTCATTCTTTTTTTCCTGCCCTAAAAAATTCAAGAATCTATTTGCCTTTTTGGCAGATGAAGAGCATTAAGTCAACATTTTCAATAAAATACCCTGAACTACTCTTAAGGTCCCTTTTCTAAATGGTAAAAGCCAAGTATCTGTAGCGATGCATTACTCTTGAACACTGAATTTCATCTACCATTTTATTGTGCTGTCGCCCAGCACCTTAGAATTTCTTCTGAAGGTCTTCACAGCCACAATACTTTTGTAATATGAGCAAACTTTATTACATTACTCTCCACTCACTTTTCTAGCACAATTCAGCATGTGTAAGTCCTGACACAGTTCTTACAGGACTGAGTAGTCATCTCTGACATTTATTCTTACCCTGTTCCCTATTATTCAATCCATGATTATTCCATGGGAAAAAAAAAAAAAAAAACCAAACCAAACCTCTCTTATTGGTTTCTTTGAAAAACACTGCTGAGGGATCTTGTGAAATACTTTTTGGAGATTCACATACATTATCAACATGATCATTTGCGTCGATATGCTTACTGATTTCTTAAAAAATCATCTACTAGCTTTGTACACCATTCTTTCCCGCTACAAAAAGTTCACTCTTCTGTGCTCATCATGCTCATTCATCTATCTGCTAATTCTATTCTTCATTACAATTTCCATCAACTTGCTTGCTGCAGAAGTTTTATTTGCTAGTCTTTAGTTCCTCTCAACCTCCTTGGAGCTCTTCATAAAAATCACATCTGCCATAGTCCCTTCCTATAGTTAATCAAGCCCATCTTGGCAATTAAATTAGTAAAATCACAGGTAACAGTCAGAAATATGTTTCTGCATTTTTTCAAAATTTTTGGATCAATATTATTTGCTTCTGGTGATCTGATGCAACAGACTGTCTTCCATTTTTTAAGAATGGTTTGTACAAACTTTGAGACACACCTCCAGAGCACGCCCCCATCAACATAGGCAGTAGCCTGGTAAGCTCCTAAAGCTCTTCCATAGCTAATACTTCGTAGATTTTTCCCTTCCCTGCCTTACCCTGCACCATTCGTTTGCCTTAGAGACTTCCTAGAAAGTGTCTGCTTCTGATGTGTTTTGAAAAAATAGATTAATTACCAATTTTTATGACTTTAGTACTTTGCTCAATCATTTCTGGCCTTCCTTGGTACTTTAGCATGTGCTTATAGCTAAATTCTGAGAGTCTGTACTCTTTCCATTTTTCCTTCATTTTGTGATAATTTCAACATTTTTCTTCACTGTTTTTAAATGTATTTCTTTATAAAGTTTTCTTTTACTCTGCTGCTAACAACGCAATTTTTATAAAAATCCGTTTAAATACTGATCTTTTTTTTTGACACTCCCTTTACTCTGCATCTCTAATATGACCAGCTCACCAAATCATCTGCAAGCCTTCTGCCCCTTTAGCTTCTCCTTGCATTTCTTTCTAATAAGTGCCTACAAGATCATCTCCTCTTCCCCTAGATCCATACCTCTGAGACATGTACTAACGCTTCCAGTAACTTCAAATTCGTCTTAAAATTACGCATGCAAGTAAATATTTTGACAAGGAACATGGGTATGATAAAATCAAGAACAAAAGCTTGATCTTACAAATGTCAGTCCAGCTTTTTGTCAGATCTTTGACTACTACCCTTTACGGCACAAATTTTAGTGCCGTTATTCATATGAATAACAACTATGAAAGTGAATACAGCTTTACAGGATTCAGCCAATATATATTTAGAGGGGACTGATAGCCCATACAAAAGTACCATGATGTTCTGTAAAATATTAACGGTATTGTTCTTTCAATTTCTTTCATCCCTGCACAATTTTGAGATATGATTTTGTTGATTACGAACTGTTCTCTCACATTGGTCAATGGCAAAATCATTAAAAGAGACTTTTAATGGAAGCCAAGTCAAGCCCATTATAATTGTCTCGGCTTCTAAAGAGAATAATTAAATTGTTAATAAAACTTCTACCTGTAATCATCAGGTGAGAAGAGAAAGATGTGACAGTGCTGGACGTCTAAAGATTTCTACAGAGAAGGGGAAAGAGAGTTTGATCGTAATTCAGTTGTTGGTAATTAATCTCTATAGAAGATTACTTAAAACTGACATCAACTTGAAATAATTGTGTTAAAGAAACTGTGTTCATTAACATCACTGATTTCAATATACAGCTGGGGTCCACAGTGATTAAAGCATTATGCCCCAAAATGTTTTGTATTTTTATAACTACAGCTTGGACAAGTACTTCTTTATATGCTATTTTTTTCCTTTCCAATGACGATCTGGTTTTTTTTCAGATGGAAGTGGAAAACCATGTAATAACAATTGCACTGGTGCCACTGGCTGAATCTAGAGACAGTATTTTGATTTGTACTTCTGTTTGCAGATCAGTTTACCCACTTCATTCCCTTTGTAGAGACTGAGCGGAGTAACTTTCCAAATCTTTCACGCTTTACAGACATTCATGAAACCCTGTGTATTTTCCAGATGTACAAAGAACAAAGCATAACAAAATCTGTCTGTGGATAAACCAAAATATTGCTCCAGCTTATGGAGCCAGTGGCCGAGCTGTATGTTGAGCATATCTGAACAGCCGAACAAAGATACCTTTATCTTTCTAGGACACCTATGTGCTAGCCCCTGTTCTTACTCTATTTCCTGCTTACATTTGAAGGCTTTTCCAATGGACCCAAGAATCTATTCTTGCACTTCAAAACTGCTAGATTATAAGGAGCTCAGCCATAATCTCTTTGGAGGAGGAATTCTCCCTTGAATAGTTATTTAGGTTAGCCTTAAGAAATAGCACCAAGCAGCTATAGATCAGGGATACACGAGCACTACAATCAAAAGAGCTACCAGCTTTGTTACCCACAGACACTAACCAGTCCCCATATACGCTGACAGGTGCAGGAGGAACAAATGCCTCCAGTATCCTCAGTATAGAAATAGCTGTCCATAGGAGACAGTTTGGCAGGGTGTTCTGTTAATGAGATGCTGCATCACTGAGCTCTGAATGTTACACACACTTTAAATGGGAAATGAACTTCCCTTTTAAGCCAGAAGATCCTTGAAATAGGACTCTTACTTTGAAGAGTTTAGAATTTCATTTCCAAGGAGAATAAAGAGAGTTTCACCACAGGTAGCTCTTTCTTTAAAGAGCTGAAGCTGCATTTTGATAGTGAGACAATAAGCGCCGACTAGCATCCAAGGAGAACAAGTTATTCTCACAAGGTTCAAAAACCTGGATTACTTCCTACTGATTTCAAGAACAGGAGAATCCCACAATGAGATTTACACTGGGGCCGTTAGTGCAAGGAATTTCATACTGAGGGCAAACATAGCATCCTTAAATCAGCCCCATTGTTGACATTATGCGGCAAAGTGCAGCTCTCTGCAAGGAGGCTTCAGTTCTCAGAAAAGGCATCCTATTCCACATATGTTTACAGACAGATTACAAAAGTGGATTACAACGCAAATGTCTCAAAAATTAAGCCAGATGTTTTGAAATGCCTCAAATTACATAGGCAGACATGCCATTTGGTACACAACTGGGGAGAAACGTGAAAGGCTGCAATGTACGCACCATAACTTTCGCAAAGGTTTGAAAATTTGAGTCAAGATTTACACCACTTATCAAAATAAAGCCATATACTGCTATAATTTTTTCCGCAACAACCCAAGAGCTTTGCTAGTTCATGCAAAACTATTACCGATTTAAAACACAGCTGAAAAGATGCTTAGAGAAGTGCACTCCAGTTATATCTTCTCTTTTATTCAGTGGCAACATGACAACTTAGCAATGATGCTGCAGCCCACGCTGCTCTGCACCATTAGAAGACCTTGACTGTTTTGCAAATACAAAACACTGAGCCAGCCAAGATGCACTGAGCACCTCCCTCACCTCCTCCCACCCGTCCTGGCTTTGGCCCAAACCCCTCTGTTCCAGTTCCAACCACTTCCCTTTAGCACTCATCATTCTCTTTCAGCCTAACAGCTACTCATTCTGTAAGCTTTCTTGCAGTCTTCAGAAAACCATCATCCCACTCAGATCTGCCCTGTTACCACTTCAGAAATGCTGTCTCACAAAGGCAGCATAAAACCTTTGCATTTCCCACTCCTCTCATGCTCTTACTTCGCTGGGCCTGTGTTTCAAACCTGAGCAGAAACCACGCTGGAGTCTCTGCTGCCCAAGCCGGCAGGTCTGTGCGGAGGTTGGCCTTACGTGCTGGCTAGCCATGCTTGCCACGTGGCTTCACGGAGCGGGAAGAGGCTTGGTGTTTAGCCGCAGTGTTTGACCCCTCACGAGGGTCCAGGCATAGACCAGTCCTACAAAAAGTCATCCTACCTGGAATTGCAGCCTTTGCTCGTCCTCCAATATCATGTGCACCCATCAGCCAGCACTCTACACAGGCATGCAGCAAACACCGACTCCCACCGTAGGAGGCAATGTAAAGGAATACACACGGTTCTGGAGGAGTTGCGATGGGAGAAGTCAGATTTCCCTTGCCATTGCTGCCAGGGCTGCTGAAAGAGAAGGTCAACCATGTGATAGGAGTTGTGGGGGTTCAGGTTATGGAAGGTAGGGGTATACAAGGGGGGATGGCTGCGGGCAGAGGACAGGACTGGACCCAAAGAGATAAACTTGTCAGGAAATACAATTTCATCATCCAAATTCTATTTAGCAGAAGTCTGTTTCCATTTTCTCTGAGAGTTCTACGAAGAAATATACTCAGACATTACGTTTTAAAATATACTCAGACATTATGTTTTAAAGTGTACTCAGACATGTTTTAAAAGAATATACAATGTTCTAGAAGTATGTTTTCCTAAAAATTGAGCGTTTCTTGTGTGACCCTTCCTTCTCTAAGCCAAAGGCGAGTATATGAGTTTGTAACATTGTTATATGCACAGCTTCTCAGGGGTGTGAGAAAATGACCAAGGTCTTGGCTTTTCAGTCCTAAGTGTGAGTGGAAGACTAACACAATTATTTCTTTTCAGTGTGAAGTTTAAGGGTATTGATACAATATATCTTTAGAAATATATAACACACTGATTATAGAGGAATTTATTTTGTCTAGATTAATGGAGATATCTTTATGTTTTTTCAACTCTGGCATGACTTGACAATCTAAAAGTTGGAGAAAATAATTTTAAATAAAATAAAGCAAGTACTGAAGTGAAATCATATTTTGCAGTTATCTATTCCTTGAGGATCTCAGGTTATTTCAGTCTTCACTAATAATTAAATTTTAACACCTTTGTGCATCAGGATTGATAAACAGAAATATAAGTATGTTAATCAGTGTCTCAAAAGTAATACAAGAACCATATAAAGCACAGAGGGAAACAGTTCTTACTCATGAGAGTCTTTTAACTCTGGACT
Organism: Fregata magnificens; assembly: GCA_013389945.1. Classification (NCBI taxonomy): domain Eukaryota; kingdom Metazoa; phylum Chordata; class Aves; order Suliformes; family Fregatidae; genus Fregata; species Fregata magnificens. The sequence goes on along the minus strand of WAAD01025793.1, from coordinate 43,594 downwards.
TCTTAATATCCTGAATTACCTTAACATTTTGTCATAGTAAGTGATGTTAACATCCATGTTTAGAGGCGTTATCTCTAGTTCATATGCACATAGAAAGAACTTTTCAGACATTAACCCAAACACACACATGTTGAGTGCTCTCTTTCTAAGTCTAAGCCAGGTCTGTTGTTACTCAGATGTTTTCTACATTGTAGCAAAACTGTAGAGTTGATAAAATGAGATTAGTGCAATCCTGTTACTATTGCAATAACTTATTGGTAGCCGCCTGCATAATAATATTGTGAAAAATATGTAGGCTGCCTGTATGCAGTCTTCAGCTGTATTGGTCAGTGAGTAATATTGAATTATGAATTCTAACAGCATACTTATCAAAACATCGCTTTTGAAAAGACAAATAAATAATCAGAGACTTTGAAATTTTGTTAAGAGGCAATATAATTAGATAAACAAGGACAGTTATTTTGTGTTTTGGTGTGAGCATCTTGTGGACATTTTTGCTGAATGATGTGATACTATAAATGAATTTTGAAAGTGTTTGCAGCTAAAACACTGGCTAAGTCTAGCACGTTGGTTACAACTGTGTAGCACATTGCAGAGAAACTAGTGTGCCTGAAGAAGATTGTGTTGGAAAGCGAGCATCTATTATCTGTGTTTTCCCATCTAATGGCTGCTCTGTCGTGAAGATAAACGCACAATGATACCTAGAGTAAGTCTGTGTGTAGCAATAAATAGTGTTGATGAAAACTATCGTGAAGCAGCTAATAGCTTTAATTATTTGATACATTCATTTATTAGTTCTCATTTTTGCTGAGTGCTACATGCCAGCTGTTTGAGTCTTCTTATTGATATTCTGAAGAAAAGAGCGGGAAGGTAAAGCATTACACCAATTAAAACCCCACTTGCAAGACAGCATATTATCATCCAGTGTATCTCAGAAAGGAATTATGATATCAGAATCTGCCCGTGGAGTGTCTTTTTTTATTTTTACTGTAATAATTAAAAATAGACAATTACAGATAATATTTTTAAAGGCCAAGATAGAGCAGAGGGGATAAAAAACATCTGCATATCTTTACCATGTTCCTGATACATGAATATGAAGCTGCTAAAGTTCTGACTGGTGAGATTAGAAAGAGGTACATACATGACATCGGTATTGCTAATTGTCAGAGTATTAGCAAGGCCTGTTGTGACAGGGCAAGGGCTAATGGTTTTAAACTGAAGGAGGGTAGATTTAGACTGGGTATTAGGAAGACATTTTTTACTATGAGGGTGGTGAAGCGCTGGAACGGGTTGCCCAGAGAGGCAGTGGAGGCCCCATCCCTGGAAACATTCAAGGTCAGGCTGGACGGGGCTCTGAGCAACCCGATCTAGTTCAAGGTGTCCCTGCTCACCGCAGGGGGTTGGACTAGATGACCTCTAAAGGTCCCTTCCAACCCAAAGCACTCTGATTCTATTTAAACGTCTTATGCAATTGCATGTGACGCTTAAGTGGACAAGATTGCATATTCCCTTTTTAAACTTCACAGCTTATAAGCCCTTTTATAGCTGAGAGTCTCCAAACTCCCTTGGAAACAGTAATAACTCTGCTGTTGCATTTTTCTAATAAACAGTGCAATCTAGCAAATAGACCTGGAATTCACAGGACCTGCATTCGTTCCCTTCTTTTGTTAGCACAGGCAAATCATTTGACTTTCCCTGGCCTCAACTTCTCCATTGTTCACCGGCAATAACAACTCTTACTCTGAAGAGCTTTGAGAGACCTACAGGGCAGTGTTGTTATCCCCATTCTAGAGCTAGCTCAACAAAAGCACTCTGAAGCACTTCATCCATATTCAAAACAATAAGTCAATGTAGATTCAGATAGAAGATCTCCTGATTCCCAGCATCATTGCTTTAACAAAAAAAAAGTATGCCTCACATTTCATTTGTTTTGTAGGAACTATATAAATGTTTTACCTTTACCTTTGCATTGTAACTAATGTTCACATAAACTCTGAATGTTCATCTCCTGAGAGATTCTATGCCGTATATTTTGCACATTGGTGATTTGGTCACCTATAGTAGAGTATTATCCTGGTACCTTAAATATCTCTGTTTTCAAAAATGCACACAAGAGGAATACATAATGACATATAAATATAAACCTGGCTTTTCCTTTACTTGTGGTCACTGTAGCATAGCTGATTATAAGTCACACTTATGTAAGTGTGACTCCCTTCTGTTAGTTACATACCCATTCCATTTTAATATCTTTGATATTTATGATAGTGTAATTAAAGATTGCTGATGTTTCCATTACAAATGCTATTCTACGTAGTTTAGAAGTTGATCATAACATATATTTCCAGTAGATTTTGTTACTAATTTTTCAAAATGCCCCATGCAATTGGCTTTAAGCCAAAGTAGCGAGAAGAAAGTTTGCAACATTCAAATTATTTTAGATCACAAATAACTTTAGAATAGCAGTGTTCAAAATTTAACTTGACATGGATATAACATCTTGTGTGTAAAAAATAAGTACAACTAAGTCTGCTTTAAAAAACTAGCCATTACAATGCAAAATTATTACTTTGAATTCAAAGAATTTTTCTACACTATGTTTGCTATACACAGCAGGTATTGTAAAATAAAATTTGCAGAACCAACCTTACTCCATCTGAGTGATACTAAACTGATTATTAAAAATTTAGCTCTTTCTTAACACCAAAACCAGGACAAATGTTATTAAGCTACAACAACTATGCTCCTTTGGGCAATAAAAACTTTAAGTAAGTAACTCATTAGTCTCCTCTTCTTCATCAAACACATCATGAACACTTTTGCTCCAATTGCCAGAGAGTACACACACATGCACAAATGTATCATATATTTGGGCAGCAAAAAATTAGGAGATAATAAATTTTTTAAAATACTGCCATTAAATAACATAAGATTACAATTTAATCCTAAAATTCGCACTCAGCCACTCTCTGAAATCCTTTTAAGTTTTGTCTGTGAAGAACTTCAGGATCCAGGGCCATGCAGATGTTTTGAGGAATACCAATACATCCAATATTTCTCCTCTGATTAGTACTATTGTGGAATTAATGTCATTATTAATAGAAGCCACCAACACATTCTCTCGCTCGCTCGCTCTCCTTCCCTAAAAATTTTTAAGAAAATAATTATTAGAATAATTCTAATCCCCTAAATCATTAGGAAGTATTTTCAGTTGTGATTATCTTCTCTGGTTTTGCTGCCAAATAAAGCAATAAGTGTGGGGGACTATTTCATGGGTTTTGAGTGTCTTCAGTGCAGCATTCATTGGGAAGAATGGCAGGAAGAGAAACTTTGGTCTTTGCAAACAAAGAGAAATTATTTGCGTTCTTTTGTGTCCGAAACATTATTGCAAGTCAAACACCCTAGCAGCTAAGTATGCAGGAACATTCAGCCTTTTATATAATTCATAATCATGTACTTGAATTACCGACCTTTGCACGCTTCTGCTTTGGTTTGCTCTCCAGGCTTTCTTCCACCTTTCTGTGCTCTGTAAAAGCGATACTTATTGCAGCTCTGTTTAATAGTTCTTGGGAACTTTTAAGACGATGCTGTTGTCATGCATGAAGCTGAAAATGCTGCTGTTCAGGCAAAGCCACCCTGCTTTTGGATAGGACAGGACTGCCTGACCATAGGTGCCTAGTGCCACTGCTAAGGAGCAATGGCGGTTGGTGGTTCCACAAGGAGACAGCAAGCCAGGACCAGGAGGGGACCGGTGCGGGGGAAGGGGAACAGGGGAGCGGCAGGGCAGGCAGCTCCCCAGCACAGCACCCCTCCCACAGCATCCAAGCCAGGCGGGCCGAGCGGCTCGGGTGGCAGTAGCAGGGTCAGTCACAGCCTGCAGGCTGCCAGGTAAGCCTCCAGCAGCGAGGCAGGTCTGGGGGCACACCAGGAGGTCAAACGTGCGAGGCCGGGATGGGCCGAGCCCACCAAGGCAAGGGCCCGAGTCCAAATGCGCTCCCAGGTTGGTGGGCAGACCTCCTTGAGTGGAGGTCACAGATGAGGCTTTTCACAGCTCTTGCCCACAGCTTAGGGGTTTCCACAGGAGCCACGTCCAGCATTGCAGGGCTGCACTGGATCAGAGCAGACATCAAACGCAGGCAGGGAAGCCATGCGCCGGGTGGAGAGCCTGCAGGCAGGAGGGCTGCAGGCTGCCCGCAGCAGTCAGAGCCTGCCAGCGCACCCAGGGGCCCAAAAGCTGCCTGAGACAGGCAGGCATCCCCTCGGCAGGCCTCCTGTCACCACTCCCACCAGCCTAAATCTCTCATAGGTCTTACGAAGTACCTGCCAGCTCCGTGCGAGTATCTGAAATGCCCTCTGGCACCTCTAATGGCAGTAGCTGCTTGTATTTAGGGAACCAAATCCCACCCTCCAAGTGTTCACAGGGCCTTTTGATGACCACTTCATCTTCTGTATCTGAGGAGTTTTTGTGCTTAACCAGTTTTTATTGATAGTGGTTACATCCAAACCCTGACCTTGCTGTTGGCACTAAACAAAAAAAACCCAGTAGTTTCAATTGCTTCTTTTCCTAGTTAAGAAAAGAGAAGACAGATCACATAAGAATGTTCATTTATCTCCAGGAAGATAGAAATAATGGCACTGCAGCGTACAGCTTTATTAGTGGAATATGAATGATAGGGGGATGTAGTCCCTTTTGAGCAACTAAAGCTGTGATGCAGCTCATTGCTCTCCTGAGATTATCCTAAAATACGATAAGGGTCATACCAATTCAGTGGTGCTCCTCCATAAGCAAAGCAATAAAAAGAATGGGGAAATTTTTTCCCCCACTTTGGGAATCGTCCCCTTTTGGAGAAGTGTGAAATTGAAACCATCAAAATCAGAAAAATGAAAGGTCAATCAATCATTTCCTGAAACCGAGGAGGATTGGAAGGTATTATCTCAACCATAATTCTTAGATAACTAAATCTGGATTTGTTTTCAACCATTTTAACAAGCAATCTTATGGCTTCTCTATCATGCAAGAGTATCAATTCCAAAATTCAGTTCTCCCCCTTGTCCTTTTGACAGATTTGATGGATTTCTTCTCATTATCTTTTATTAATTAAATCCAAAGATTTTAGATTAAGAATAGAGATGGAAAATGAGAAAGCACAGACACAACCTGTGAAATAGAGTAACTTTCTACCTCTGCTATCCTTATACCGTGGTTAAAATAAAATTTGTTCTGTAGAGGATTTTGCGCTTTCAGTAGTGAAACGTAATCAGCTGAGCTTACCCATGTGGATGCTAGGATAAATTGGTACCTATTTAGAGGAGAGAGGAATCACCATCCATTCTGTGGCTGTGCACTGGGGAGAACTCTGAATAGTAGCTGTGTCGTCCGGCAGAAACTCCGAAGACTCTTCCTGCAATTTGATTAGAACTGGCTTAGCTTTGAAGTGAGAATTGTGCAGAAAGAACAGAGATGACATGTAGGCAAACAAACTAAAAATTCTACCAGAAATTTTCAGCAAACACACTACCTCCTTTACCCACCTATTCATTCACTCCCTCATAACTTAATAAAACTGGTGTGATAAAACGTCAAGTGTCATTTCAATTGTGCCTCTAATAGGCATTTCTAAGACAAGTCAAGATGGAGATGTCTGCCTTTAGAAACTGCTCTCACTTAGTCAATGTTTATTTCCTTGTATTGTGTATTTGCTTGGCAATAACATTAATCACAACATTGTTTCAACTTTGCACCGGAGATCTTTGTATTAATGTTTGTCATTTTATGACCGTAATTTTGACACAGTAAGATATGCTTTAGGCTCGTACTTGTCTACACTGATTTATTTTGTCTTAACTCCAGAATGTGCCTTGGTAGATAAGCACAAACCGGTTTCATTTTCATGCTATCAAAGCATCTACCTTGTCTTGATTTGACAGTATCCTAAGATAGTTTTACTGATCCCACTCCAGCACATGTTGAATTAGTGTCACTTCAAAAAACCAAGTCATTATTAATATCTCGTTTAAAAGGGCAATAGCTGTTTTTCATATCAGGTATGTCCATGGTTTAAAACCACTGAAGAAGTCTGATCAACACTGACACATGTATTCATGGTAGCAAAACATGTAAAAACCATTTGGCAGTAACTGTAACTGGTAACAATAAATTAAAGTCTAATAATGATCTAACAGTAGATCTAATTGGAAGACAGGCAGGGGGAGAAGTCTAAGTGACAAAACCCCCAAGTCAGTTTTTAGCCACTGGTTATTCAAAGGAACAAGATACTTAAGTTATAAAAACGGGAGGTTTTGTCGTGTGCTGTGCAACACTAATTGTAACAGCAATAGTTGTAACCTTCCAGAAGAAGCCTGACTACTTACAAGTTTTCTGCATGCCCTTATGTCCTCATTCCTAATATTTACTTTATATGGGTGAAATCTCATGAGTCAGTGGAGCTCCACGTAGAGATCTTTAACACATAACAAGGATATATTGTATTTTTAGGACTGTTTCCAAATAATGGAAATAATTTGCTGTTGCTAACTCTGGAAATTTGAAAATATTTTGATTGTGGTCACTTATGTTCTGATGCAACTGGAAACAATTTTCAACCTTTGCATCTGAATGAGACTAAGTGTTTTGCATTCCATTAATGTCTATTTGACAAATTGTGGGAAAAATATTACTAATACCTTCATGGCTGCAGAGGTTTTCTTGTGCACGTTTGCTATATGTACGTGTAGATGTCCGTATTCTTATTAGGCATACACACAAGCTTCCGCATTTGTTGCAACTTCTTTTATATCCTGTGATTGTTTTTACCATTTATTGATTAAATGATCACATTTTTAGAGAATAATGCATGTAAGTTACAGAATCTTTATAGTATTCATAGGAACTAAGTCTGTATTTGACAAGAAATCACTTGTGCTTGGCCTCAACTTACTGAGCTTATTTATGTAGTGAGATGAAACCTCCTAATTTTTTCACGGCATTTCAATGTGCTGTTCACAGCTCTCTGTATATAGACAACCACTGCATATATTGAAGCTACCTATGAACATCATTACTGAAAACATGAGTTTCACTATGCTTGGTTTTTCACTCATTATGCTGAGACAGAATATTCTGTTAGCATGTGTGCTGAAAACTTCCTCATAAATGAATTCAAGTAACATTCTTTACTAGATGAGAAGTACCAAGGAAACAGATGCATTAGAGAAGAAAACAGCCAAGAATAATTTCTTCAGCCACTAGACCTGCACGCTTTCAAAGTTATGAACAATGGGTGGAGGTCAAAAAATTCTCATGATTTCAGTAGCGCCATTCACACAAACTACTGACAAACAGTATGGAAAATTCACTGCAGCAGAAGTAGGGTCAAAGCTTGCATCAGTGCTTTAGAAGAGACTAAAATGTTGTGTAATACATTCAGAGCTGTCAACCTACCAACCTGTCCAGGGACTATAATACTCACAATCTGGGAGACAAAAAGGAGAAAAGTGAAGAGATGGTTTTAAAAAGAGAGGGAGAGAGAAGGCTCTAACAAATGATACCACAAAAGAGCACACTGAAGAAAAATAGTGATGGGAGAGACCATACAAAACATTTCTTGAAATGAAAGACGTCAGAATTCAAGAACAGAAGCAAGGACCTCTAATAAAAAGTTTTCTTTCTGTGACTTTATCATTAATGGTCTTTATGCTGTTTCCACAAACAATGAAAATTTCATAATAAATCGAGATTTTGATGCAGAAAGTGAACACCACCTGTCCCAGATCAAAAAAGGTGTCCTTTTGAATATGCTCATTTCTTTTTTTTAAGTCAATAGCATGTCCTTTCTCATGCTCATGTGGCTGACCCACCTGAATAAGATGCTACTGTAAGCAAGCTGTACAAAAATTAAGGTAGCACAAAGAAAGGTACAAAATGTATTTTCCTCCCCTCTTGGGTGGCCTGTGGGAAAGGCAGGAGGCTAAAGGAAATTATGTTTAAGTCCAGTAGCATATCGGTTTTCTGTCTGAGCAGTAGGCAGCCCAAAAGCCCTGTGCATGTGCTCTGAAGCTGCCCAGACACAGTAACCAGAAAGAACACAAGCCAACAGCACAGTGCTGTGCCTGAGGTGGCCCTCCAGATCAAAGAGAACAAGACTTGCGTTTGTGTTACTGTGTCTATATTGCTGCTTCGGAACTAAAATCAGCCACAGTTGTCTATCTCTCTTCTTTCAAGAAGCTGCAAAGGTATTAAAGTTGAAGGTTTGGACAGACTCAGAAGTTTTCATGTATTATCGAGATCTGAACATTTAAGAGGAAAGTAGACATTTGTCAAACAACTATGCTACTCTCAATACAATTCATTAAATACCCAATATAAATTCTGTGAAACACTAGCACATCACTTAACCCTTGAACTGCTTGAGCTGGTTGAAAGACTGGATATTTTCCCCTTGTTTTCCTTTTTTATTCCATTTCCAAATGTAATAACATTGGAATTACAAATCAAGAATATTTTGCGACTTGTGGCAAGGCATCTTTCATCATCATTCATAGAGGTCTTATCCTAAAAAAGAGGCTTCAATATTTTATTAATTATTACTTTGGAAAAGATGTTTATATTTTAATTCAAAAAATAATAATATCTCTTACTAGTTGCAGGGGTTTGTTGGTTTGGAGGGGGTGGGGGGGTTGCCCCAAGGACAGGAAAGCTTCAGATAGCTATCCATTTTTACATGTGGGTTTTTTCTGTCTCCTTTGTATAGTGTTTGAAGGATCCCATAATCGGACCATAGCTTAGATTGTAAATTGATGAATTATGAAAATAACATTTAAAATTTTCCTTTATTTTACTTTAAATATTTCACTTCCTGCAGCAGCACAGATCTGGAATCTGTGCTCAGAAATATCCCCCAAAAAGGCCTGAAAAGCTCTCCAGAGCAAATCGGTTATCTCTGTTTTGTTCCTTAAATGATCAATTTGATGTTCTGTCTTCTAATTAATGAAGATCTGCCAGCAAACCCACAGCTAGTTCAGCCACACAAGTCTTAATAGTCATGTGTGATTACTTCAGAATTAGTTCTTTTACTTGCATCACTTCTCCGTGTTTCATTCTTTGATCAGAACTTGATACCTGATGCCTTTCAGATTAATTCAAACTCCTTTTTCATTATTGTTACTTTTAATGACGAATATAAGGCAGAGCTGGTTCGACACCTCTCGGCACTGGAGGCAACATTTCACTGCTTGGAGTATAAGAAGGGGCAAGGGCATGCAGGTAGAAGGTAGGAGGGGTACAATGGGCAGGAAAGCCCTGTATTGCCAGGCTCGCTGCTCCTGATGCTTGAGGAAACGAAAAGGCCAAGGGCCAGGCACATGCTGGGGCTCCACCAGCCCTACCTGCACCCACCAGCACCAGTTGCAGCAGCTCTGCTTGGGCTTCAACACAGACCAAGGGGTCTGCAAGGTCCTGGCCCTTCCTGCCCTGCTCAGCACCTCCCAGGTCACTGCCTTCTCTGAGTAAAGCCTAGAGCCGCTTCTGACATAAAATGTGTTGTAGTACGCATCCTAGAAAAATACTGTGTTAACATTAGAAACATTGTTAATTTTCATAATACTTACTACACTTGCCTTGCTTTGGTCTTGGCAGCACATCGACTACTTTTGTTTAAGGCATAAATTTTGTTTTAAATTCCAGTGAAAGTACTTCTCTTTATGCTGCTGATGTGCTACACTCATTAGCTATAGCTAATCCAATTCCTAAACTGAATAAACATAATTAGTTAATATTAAAGTTTTAAAAGTAATCCTGACCATGCTTTCAGGAAGGTGGAAATGGTATTAGAGTTGGTCAGAATAAAATTAAAACAAAATTGGCAAAAAAATAAATAATGGGATGTTATAACATTTTCAGAATTGTTTCATTTAACCTCCAAATCACCACAGTTGCTATCTACATGATACATATGTGTGTGTACATGTGTGTGTGCAAGAGAAAGAGATACAAGGACGAAACTAAGGAAAAGAAAGCTGTGACAATACAAGATTAACAATTCAAGAATTTTCAGCTGCATAGTTTGCTGAGAACATTAAAATCTACCTGTTTCTACTTTAATATGTTTCTGTGGGCAAACTTTTAAAAGCATGCAAGAATAATGGAGAAGTTTTGATCCATCCCTCCTTTGAGTACGTTTTTAAAACTTCCTAATGAGAAATAAATGGTCTGATTTAAAAATCAGCATCTATAACATTCTATCCAGAAGTTTGTAGACAGCAATGATTAGCGGCATTTGATAGCAGCCTGCATCGGTGTGTCAGGCAGAACAGCCAGCATGTAGCAAAACGCCACTTCAGCCACCCATCTCCAGCAATCGGTAACTACAGATCAGAATCTGGGCTGATGGCCTCTTAAAATAACAGCTATGGTTGTCCAAATAAGTTTTAAAATAGGAAAGTTATTGGAAAATAAATTTGTTTTACTGAATCCTTGGGAAAATTTGGATAATATATTCCAGGCCAAACACAAAGTGAAATATCTCATCTGCTGTTTAAGAAGTGGCATTTAATTAACTATTGAATTCCACTCAATTATTCAAGGCAAACAATGGTCAGTATTGATGGGACAGATATTTCACCATTTTCATTGCCTGAACCGTAGGAAGCATCCCAGCAATGAGTAGTCTAGAACAAGCAGATTCAGTAGGTGTACCATCAGATAAAGTATTTTGGTTTTGCCTGTTGATACAGCTAAATATATACAATATGACTAATGAAGTCAGCTTTAAAGATACATAGCCTCAGTTATAAGAGATGTAACTCAAATATTGACTTTTAAAATACAGTTCATTTTTTCAGCCTGTTATCATTCTATTTTTCTGGGTTGTTAATCTCATCATATTTATTTGGTGGTGATTTACTGTTCCTTGTACATAATATAAACACTTTTTTGTAATGTATATATAGAACATTAAAATTCAGGCATATGGCTGTCATCAATAATATGCGTTGTTTGTTGTACCTTCATATTTGAATTCTGACATTACAGTTCAGAAAGTGGACAACAACGTTAAATCCGTAGCTCTTAGTAAAAACCTTTGACTGCTAAAGGAATCACTTTAAGAAGTTATTTAACTGTTCTCTCTCAATTGCCTCTATGAGTTTCTAACACACTGCATTATTATTTGGCCCATTCGGATGCAGAACATTAGAGAGCAGTTTGCAGAGAGTCCTTCTAGAGTGAGAAAATTATTTTTCTGAAAGCAAGCCAGGACAGATAAGATTACCGTAAGGTTGCTGGTGCACAAAATTGTACAGATTTATGTAGAACTGCATCACTTAAGAACTCTGACTGTTTCAATTTTAGTTCTTATAATATTTGGGTTGCTTTTAAAAATAAGTAAATTAACATTTATAAAACTGTACTTCTTTGTAGCAATAAATAGCAATGTTTAAAGTAAAATTAACAATATATTTTCCCTATTCTGAATTAGTTAGGGTATTTCCAGGCTAAGGTATGCATAAACAGCATATAATGTTGAGTCTGCTTCTAAACCAAATAATCTTCTCCCTAACTCTCTGAGCAAAAGTTTTTACTGTTATGTTCTGCCTAGATAGTAGATGCGAGATCTTTACTAAAATTGCCTCTCCTATGGGAGACAGAGCTATAATCTAGCACATATTCTACTAGTGATACCATCTGGAATAAAACACAGATTGACACGTTTAAGTAGTATGTTCCTCGTATCTCTACATATTTACCCAGTGAAATATTTCAGTTGATATTAAGTAATACAAAGTAAAGCTGTCAATTTTTCAACTACGGTAATATTATGCAGCTCTAAAACTCTTGCCTCTATTATTTTCTCTTAACTCTTTTGTCAAATCTGACTTCTGAAGTTATTATATCAGGCTACAGTATCTAACTAAGATAGTTTTAAGAAGCTGGTTACCCTTGTACCCAAGTAGCAAATCTAATTAAGAAGAAATATTTGATCTGTAATAGAAATAACATTATCTTTTATTTCCACATGTATATACCGTATAATCCCCATCAAATAGCATGCTGAATTTTCTTCCTTCCTGTGCTTGCCTTTTTTGCATAATTTTTTCAGATCATTAATACATGCAGTTCTCGATTATAAAACCCTGCCGTCTCATACAGATCTTTTTACTTCAGCAAAGCCATGTTGCATTTTTAACCACCATTCATGCTTTCCAAAAGCTCTAGATACATTGCCCCTTTCAAATAATAACACACCCACCTGTGGTTCCAGTTCAGTAGCAACTATAAAAATGCAGACACTGGCCCAAGGCAGGTATTAATATTCATATTATTTCATTATTAATCATTGTTCATATTAAATCATTAATTAATATTATCATAGTCAGTGGTTTGAACTGACTGATATGGTTCTCCAAGACTACAGCCTAAAAAAAAAAATATATATAAGAAAATAGCCAACAAAACAAAAAATTCAAACTTGAAGTGTTTAAAAAACACATCCCCTGTTTCCATGTCTCAGGAAGAGGGGGGAGGGTAGCGTTTTAATCCTGGTTTTAGTGCAGAGTTTCTCCTGTAGGTGAACTTACATTTATTCTGCTTTTCTTTCCCTCCCTCCCCTGCTATCTTTCAGCAAACGTATGTGACAATGAACTACTGCATTGCCAGAACGGAGGAACATGCATCAACAATGTGCGATGCCAGTGCCCTCCAGGTTACACTGGCATTTTATGCGAGAAGCTGAAGTGCGAAAGGGATCCAGGAGGCTGCAGCCAAAACTCCGGCCAGGGGGCAATGTCGCAGGGGCCTCTCTTGCTGCTGACTGCTCTACTAGGAGCAACTGGGCTTTGCACATGCTAGACTCCGTATGGCTGGCGGCATCACATTCAGACTGCTTCAAATGAACATGCCACATGAAAACAAAACAAAATCCAAGCGTTTGCTACTGAAATTTAAAAAGGAAAAACAAGAGAAAAAAATAACCACATACAAACTAACAAGGCCCAACTGAACTAAGCCATATTAATCGGTTATGGACAGGGCTCTGAGTCAAGACTGTTCACCTCTGACTCGAGACAAGCTGGCAGCTGCCTGTTCTGTCAGATCAATGCTAGCTGCAAAGCTTACGCAGGACTGAAACGGCTTTGTCAGCCCCCAGAATCGGAAGAGAATTTAAAAAACATTTGCTACTCCTATATGGTGCGCTACTGTACCTCCGCCCGGTGTGTGGACCGACCAAATAAAGGCATTCTTTGCTGTCAGTGCATTGTGGGCATAAGGAAATCTGTAAAAGCTGCCATATTGGCCTGCTTCAGTCCCCGAATCCTTTCCAACCTGTGCTTTAGTGAACGTTGCTCTGTAATCCTTGTTGGTTGAAAGATTTCTTTGTCTGATGTTAGTGATGCACATGTGTAACAGCCCCCTCAATAAAACTCAAGCCAGTCATATCCTTGTATACCTTAGCAGCACTGCATCAGTAAGATGCTGTGTTCACCTACTGTACAAGAGTGGCTATAGGACAAAAAGTGTATTTATCCTTTTGTATTCAAATGAAGTTATTTTTCTTGAAATAATGTACAATGTAGATTTTTTGTATTATTGCCTATTTGTGTTACCAGACAATTTAATTCTAATCAGATAAGAGAAAAATATTACTTTTTATTTAGTCCTTTTCTTTTTCCTTTCATTTAATTGTGCAGAGATTTCTCTGTATGGGCAACGTGCTGGCATCAAAGAATATCAGTTTACATATATAACGAGTGTAATAAGATTCCACCAAAGGACATTCTAAATGTTTTCTTGTTGCTTTAACACTGGAAGATTTCAAAGAATAAAAATTCCTGCATAAACAGTTCCAGGATGACGTACTGCTATTTCTTAAGGCCTTTTCCGAAAACAAAAAAATGTTGATCATTTTGCCACCTCGTATGTGGAAGAAAAACAGATTCAACAGTGGAAATTACATCATAACAATCTAACCTGGTTTTGTTATTACTACTGTCATTATTTTTGCAAACAATTTTAAACGGAAAGGGCATCATTTGTTTGAGGAAGATTTCATCAAATCCCAAGCTTGGAAAAGGTATGAAAAGTTGAGTAGTTCTCAGCTTTGTTCTCTCAATTCATCACAGAAATTATTCCAAGGCTAATTTACAAGGTATTACAGAAGCTAGTTTTTAATTCCTACATTTTTGTGGATTCTGGCAGTAATGGAGTAGATATAGCCACAGCTCATATTGTTTCTCCAAAAGCTTCATTAAAATCATATGTTTATATAGGTACTAGTCTGCCTAAGAAACTGCAAAAACAGCAGCAATCACAAAAAACCCCAAGATTTAACTTTTAATAAAATCAAATTTAATATTTAGAAGGAATGTCAAAATATACAGCAGCGAGTAGATAAAAAATGCTGCTCCAGCAAATAAAGTTTGTTTCAATTATTGCCCAAGGTGTAATAAATTCTTGTTTCTGCCTTTTATTAGGCCAATTACTGAGTGTGACAGAAAAGGATAGCAAGACTAGAGAGGCAAGCCAAAACCACAGCAGTGTTTCAAAGTCCTGGGGAAAAAAAAAAAAATGAAATCAAAAGGTAGCAAGACTGTGAAAATTCATTTCCTGGCAATTTTCATCATAATGGCTATAAATATTTTACCACCATAATAGCCTAGCATGGAAAACAATTAATCAGCAAACGAAAAATTCCTGAGAGAAATAAATTCTACCTGGCTGCCTCTTCCAAATGGTGAACAGAGCAGAATTTAGGGCACTGCCTTCTTGAATAAGCTCCTTCCGCCGGGCAAGCAATTTTGCAGGCCAGTACCCAGCCTCCAGACATGGGTAGACAAATCAGGTCTTCATTTCTAAAAGAATCCTGTGAAGATGATGATGATGAAGACAACAAGCTGGTGCTTGTTCAGGCTGTCACCTTGGCCCTCCATGTCGAATGTTTGCTACTCACACTGCCACTCTCTTTCAGTGGGCTAAATAAGATAAGGCAAAGATAAATTAAGAGATGGGCTGGTTGCCAGCCATGGCCTACGTGAGACTGCAGGTATATATTAGAGGGATGTTCATGACAATAAACAGAAAATTTTATTGCAGACTCAATGAGGAATATAAATGCTAATACAGGTGACATGCAGAGCCAGAGATTACTTATAATTAAGTGGATTTCTGATATTAAAATGTGGAATTTAAGTTTTCTTAAAGCTTATTAGCACATACCAAATTCAAATTGTGTAATTATTGGAAAAGATGCACTTTAATTGTCATTATAAACTCAAGGCTTTGTGAAAGTGCTAAGAAAGCGTGTTATGCACGTTTGGTTAGAAGGGATTCTGCCAGCAGTGCTGAAGTATAATGAATATCAGATCGCAATCAATTCAGCTGCATTCCAATTTCATATACTTATGATCTTCTAAACCAGGGCAGGGTATATGGCTTTCCACGTATTTAGCTACCATTTCGTGCATTTTATCCTTCCTCACCTATTAATAAAATTACAATTTTTTTACAGGAGGACATTCAGTGGAAAGTTTTCTTATCAGTCATCCTTTTCTTCAGCTTCATTATTTTTTCCTCTGAACTCCACAGAACTTCACTAATTGAAAATTTTGAATATAAGTTTCTGCTACTGTGTTCCACGTCGATTTGTAAAATTATGTGTGCATCTTTGAGAGAGGAGGAGATTTACATCACTGAGCATTGCTTTACCTGCTTTTTTATTTAATTCAGTGGAAAATGAAGGCAGAACCTCTTCCCCATTTCAGAAGCTGTGAAGAAAAACAGATTCCTTTTCCTGAAGATATGGTAGGATCTTTCCATGATAACATGCAGTCACAGTATCTGCTTTATTTTTCACCTGAAGATATATATACCCCTTCCAATATATTATAGTTTTCTTGGAGTGGGTATCCTGTCCCTGTGAATGCCTGTAAAATAGCAAACATATACGTGATACTGAAAAAATAACAAGAGCAACACGATTACTAACCTAGGATTTTGGTTCTGTATCAAAGCGCAGCAAAAGGAACCTACTGCGGCATTATTATTTCCTGTATGATATTTCTTTCCTGGAAGGTTGAGCATCCAGGAGCTGACCAGGCTTCACATTGCTTACTTGTCCAGATTATAGTTCAGAGTGCAATAACATTAAACCTAGCATTCATGCAGTTATATATTCCAGTTGTTTTGCTGAGTCAGTCAGTCGTAGTCAGCTTGCAATTCCTGTGGTTCTAACTAGAGAATTGGTTCTGATCCAGGATCCACATGTGTTTAACTTCCGAAAATGGGGCAGCTTATGACAAGGTGCTGCTCCCTGAGAAGGGAGCTGCAGAAATTTCCAGTTCAAGCTAACCATCTTTCTCAAAGGGACATTAAGAGAGAGGCATCTGTCTTAGTGCTGCGTAACTGTTTCAAAAACAAACTATCCAAAGGAAAAAAAAACCCTAGTCAGACACAAAATGACCCCAGATATTGCACTCAAACGATAATTGATCTAGTACTTTATCATGACTGAGCCACAGATAAGAAGTTATTTCATGTAGTGAACAGAACAAAAAAATAATGTGCAAAAGACTCCTCAAATTTAGAAAGAGCTCTTCTACTTGCACATAATCTTATACATCTTTCTCATAACTCCAGGATGCCAGGGGGATTTGTTATAGCCTCGTCGGGATTCTGGGTTTATTAAACCATTGAATTAACTAGATTCATCCATGCATGCGGTTTATTCACCTGTGAGAAATTTGAGTAATATTTTTCAAAGAATATGCAAGACCAGATTTTCAGCCAACCTCCAGCCCAGCCTTCATGTTTGTCCTCGCATATGCGAAGTTACAGATGTAAATATCAAGACATAGTCAATCAATTCATTCCTAAGAAAAACTGTAAGTTTAATTATTTATGGATGCAAACATTTGTCCACCAAAATGCAGATCTGGCGTTATAAATCAGAAATTTTATATTAACCAACTTAATACCTTTCCCACCATCATACAGTATCAGAAAGAGGAGGATGTAAGAAGTGTATGCAAAACAAACAAGCAGAATAGCAGCTTTTTGCACCATATGGTGCATTTCATTTAATTAAATGAAAGTTCATCACCAGTACAGTATGTTCACCAAGACACCATTTTTGCCACAATATGCAATAGATAAAATCCCAGTAAAAATGTTTCCCTTCATTGTTTTTCTGGTCATCATTGTCTATACAGACCCAAACATATACATGATGATACTGCTCAAGAAATTTTACAGCCTCAAAGAACACAGAGAAGACTAATGTTACGCAATCCGTAGACCTAAACAGATTGTAAAGGCTTCAGGGTTGAACTCCTGCATACATTGCTAGCTAATACTCATTTCTGAGAAGGACCGGCATAAAGATCACATCATGCAAGTGCACTGAATCAGAGTTTCACAGCAGTCGGCAGAACCAAAGTGACAGCCTAGTCACAGAAAGCACAACAGGACGGTGTTAGCCCTGCACCTGTCAGCAGCGGCAACCACATCTCACCCTGGGACATACCCAGGCATCACTTCCCCATCAAAACTTGTGTGTGTGTGTTCACAGATGTGCACGCTCTAGTTACAGTTGCTAGGACACCTGCTACTCACAAGATGCTGCTGAATGGAGTTGCTGTACACATGTTCAAGTGTACCGTTGTCACTGGAAATACAGTTTTTGTACTAGAAGTGAACCATTGTTGAGAAACGTTAGTAATAACTGTATTCTGGGAAAAGAGGCTCAGGAGCGGGTTTGGGGGCTGTTGCTTTTTTTTGAGAAAACGAGACTGGTTTTGGATGAGCATTTTCTGTTTCTCACATAGGGTAATTTTCAGTTGAGTACTCTGTGCAGGTCTTTGTGACATCAGAGAAACAAATTACTAATAAGTTAATTCTGACATTTTTATGTCTGAACAAGATCTCTCAAGAATAATGACATCAGTTCAATCTTATATATTGGCAGTCTCCACAGTTCAAGACTGCAAGATAGGCTCAAGACAGAGTACTCTTCTTCAAAGAGAAGAAATATTAGAAGCATTGATAGGGGTGAAAAGGACTTGAGAAGTCCTACATATAAGTGTAAAAAGTTAAATATACACACACACACACAGACACTGAAGCCAAAATCTCCCCAACATGGATGCCTTAGCATTCTAAATAGAAACTGCCTGATTTTCACAAGTACTTCATGTTCACAATTCGCAGAGGTTGTCCCTTATTACAACAAAGGTAGAGTGAAGTGGACTCTTCTCTGTTTTAGTGGAAGAAGAAATGAAGGTCTTTCTACATCGTAATGTAATTTGCAAAGCAACGTATATGATAATCTACAAAATCAGTGCAATTTTAATGTATAGAAGAGTTATGCAAAGTTTATGGTAGAAATCTCAAGTGTAATATTCTTCAGACAGTAAGTTATAAAAAAAGGTCACATTCTATTATTTTGGAAAACTCTAAGTATAATTAAAAAACAGGTTTTTATTAATTACTAACCTAATCCAAGTGATGGAACTTACAGAGCCCACAGCTGCAACCTGAAGACAGAACTCAGAAAGGAGTTTAAGCTTAAATTTCTTCTCCAGAAGAAATATTGCAGGTTCACAAGTCACGTCTAATAGAGCAGAACTGAATTCCAGCACCTTCACTGCAGCCTAGATCTGGAAGTACTACAATCACTCCTGATCTAACAGGCATGCTTAACTGTTAAGTTTGTAAATATCTCTATAAATTCAACAAGCTTTGAGAATTCAGATTATTGGCCAACAAAGTTTGAGTCGCTGTAATGATCATGGTGAGGCTTTTTAAATTCTATCAAGTTGTCTTTAGTTCTCTAGTCACGTGTGTTCCAAAATACCATTTCTGGGACCACTGGTCACTCCAAAAATCATTTTAACACTTTAAAATGGAGTCACCAATTTTACTCAAGCTCTAATCAGACACTTATGACAATGCCATAGTAGTTCTCCCTTTTTAGACTGTAATATTAATCGGGTAACGGAGGCAAAAGGTTAACATTGTCCTGTACATAGAATCATAGAATCATTTAGGTTGGAAAAGATCCTTAAGATCATCAAGTCCAACCGTCAACCTAACACTGCCAAGTCCACCACTAAACCATGTCCCTAACTGCCATGTCTACACGTCTTACATATTTTTGTTCTTCCCTAACGCAGAGGTAAATCACAACTCAAGTCATAACACAAGTGATATTTTCTTTCTTTCATCCCCTCCCTTTTCAGTGGTATCCAAAACTACTTCCCTCATTCATTCCACAGAAATTTTAGTGTTTTCCAGTTCTTCAATGTATTGCCCAAACCAAAATCTTCTTAGCTGTGTTGCAGAAGGTAACGTTAGCAAACCACAAAATTAAAAAAAATAAAATCTTTACATTAATCTCTTCAAAATGAAGTTGACAAAAATAATATAAAATCCCTTCAAACCATTTTGCTGCATACAACTAAGCAAAATATCTTAGCAAATATTTTCTATTTAAAAAGTCTAAAAGGGGTTATTTACCCACTTGTGATATCACAAACCACTTTACATACAATTGACAACCCATGAAAGTCAAAGAGACTCCTGCGTGATCCCAACAGAAGAACAATGTTCATAGATAGTTCATAAAAGTGGTTCACAGCAGCTATACTATATCCCAAGTTAATTAATGTAGTGCAGCAGGATACATCTGGAGGACAATATTGCCTGTAATGTAAAGATCAGTNATTCTGCAAGTTCTCCAATTTCTGATTCAGCTCTAGAGCATGAATGCATTTTTTTTTAGAAATTTTTCTGGTTGGGGTATCAGTTGTTTTGAGATTAATGCATTCGCTACATTCAGAAGTGCAACATCACTCCTCCACAAAACTAGCAAAACCACATCGAGATGTGCACTCATTCGGGCCCTTACTCTGCCAGTTTGTGCAAGCCATATTTTAAGTTCCCTCATTTTAAGAAGCCTCGATCTAGCTGGTGCTTTCACACCTCTCAATGACTGTTTTCTGTTTCTGACTGAACAAGTAAATGAAAACATTTCAATCCTTGCACATCTACTGGGAACACAGTTCACTTTGCACCTGCAAATAATTGTGGATGCAAAATTAGTGGCTGCTGTCTGTAATTGCTGTTTATAATTCACAGTACCAAGAGATCTCGTTCAAAGGCTTGGGCTCTCTTGGACTAGGTTCTGTAAACATGTTGAATGAAAAGATGTATTCGCTTGCTGTAACTAAATAAAACACAAGGAAAATCATTCTTACAAGAATCTTATGATACTCGAAATGTCAAAGCCCTTCCATTTATCACAATTGAGATACTTGAAAAACCCTCAAAGAAGAGACAATAGGCTAGGCTGTTATTCTCTACAACCTATAAATGCTCAGATAACTTTGAACAGAAATTCTGTATCATTTATCTCTTAATAGAGATGAGGAAACTGTGACCCAGAGAGGTAAATGGAGTTGCCTGAAACAACCCAAAAAGCAACTGGCAAAGGCAGGGAACAAGTTCAACACGCTGAAGCTCCACATCACATTGAATATGAATAAAGTGTTACACTACAGGAGCATTGAAAACTTCTTAGTAGCTTTGGTTATAATTACCACTATATATAGCATTAGCATATATAACATGTAATATTATTATGCATAACGTATATAACTATTTACAAAATATTACTTCACACCTCCTCGTTTTAGAATGGGAATCAAACCAATATGTGTTCTCACAAGTGATGTGCAGGACAAATGGATGTATCCCAGATGGTGTGAAATTATTCCTTGCCTGAACAGGTAACTATGACACTTCATTAAATGTTATGAACATCGAGGTCATAAGGAAGTTAGTTTTTCTATACTGTTTTTTTAATGAGAATTAATAACATATAGTGGATGATAATTTAAAGATAGCAATCATGTTTTTAACTATCATGATATCTCATAAATGATCTCCTAAAGCTTAACAGAAGTCATTTTAATGACAGGAGAATTTAATGTATTTACAAAAATGCACTAATAAATTTGGACCTCAAGCACTAAAATAACTTAGTTTATTATTTACTTTTTGCTAGTTTTACTGACGTTATGGGTAATGTCTATTAAATTCTTCCTGCAAAACAAGCCTGCTAAATACATGCCCAGCTAAAAGCTGGCACATATGCCAAAAAACAGTAAGCTAAAACATAATACCAATCACATTTATAAGTTGAGATTTGCTCACCTAACAGAGCTAAGAAGCATTCACAGGAAATGGGATTCAAATACTAAAACAAAGTCTTCAGCTTCACAGTGTAGAAACTTAAAAGGTTAAATACAGAAGTGAAGGCTGGAGCCCACACTGCAGGAGCAGAGGTTACTGAAAAGAAAACGTAGACCAAGACAAAGTAGAATTAACAATTCTGTTCTCACTACCAGTCAGACACAAATTCTACCTCCGTCCCAAACAGAAGTGTATGTGAAAGGCACTGGAATCCAAAGGCAAACAAAGCAAAAAGCAAAAAATCCACTTTCCCCAGAGTTATAATATTTGGGGGAAACCCAATCCTGGGAGAGTGAAAAGAAAGAGAACATAGGTTGCCCCCAGACTAAAAATATACTAGGATCTCAGGGAAAAAGCCAACCTAGATACTACATACATACTCATCAATTCATAGACGCAGCATTTGGCATTGTAACCTCTGATCTGGAAACTGCAGGACTCGAGCCTCGCAGAGACAGGACACTCTCCACTTGAGGATCTCACCTCCTGTCTAGGTGAAACACTGCTCACTTATCTGCTGGAAGAGCCTAGGCCTGTCAGCACCACCTCTGCTTTTTCTTTGGCTCCAGCGGTGAATTTAGCAGCGCTAGTCTGGCCATCTACTCCAGATATTCGTGAAGCAGCTGCTTTTCAACACCTTTTGAGAAACCACGTCACAGGCCTCCCTCAGGCCAAAGCAGGGCAAGCTCAGTGCAGGAAGAACCCCATTGCCAAGATCTGTGCAAGGCCAGCGGTTACATCTGCTCTTCGCCATGCACCTCCTAAATCATTAAATGGAGTTCTTATGAGGAGATAACAAAATAAAACGTGTTCAGAAGAGAACATTTTCCCTCCAGGCCTTCTATTGGCATCTGCCATCACCACGTTCAAGACAGGACTGAACTAGGCTCTGGATGGCTACACTGACTCATTCAATGCATTTCTTGTTAACGTTTCTTACCTCTAATTACTGTTCCTTGGTAGGATGGGAGAACCAGCGTGTAGAGCACTCTGGCAATTACATTTATTGTACTGCTTTCTTTTGCCATCCTACAGCTTGCTTTCTTCCCTCATGTCAGAGTTTTTCTATGCCCTCATAAAATATATTTATTACTTTGCTCTAGAGATCTCCCACAGGCAAAAAGTAGGTGGACTGGTACTTACGAATTAGTCTTGGCAGGGCTCTTTTGCCTCCCTAGATCTGGTAGAGAGTCATAACTACTTTTACAATTCTCTCATTGAGTAGGATGTAAGGAACGATGACTAAACTATGTAGATTTAGTGCTGAACAATTTTTTGACAGGTTTCTCGTTTACTGACAGTATCTAGCATCTGAATATCTCCCCGACTTTACTGAGGTTAGCCTCATGACACTACTGCAAAGCAGGGAGGCATGCTATTTCCATTTTATTCATTGGGACTGAAGCTTGAAGATGTTGAGAGACTTACAAATTAATTCTGACACCTCATCCACTGCATTACGTACTGAGACCTACAGTTCCCTACTCCATCCAAATTACACAAATCTGAAGTTCAGTAGTCTTCCATCTGCATGTATTTGCCACCCACTTACTTCAAATTATCTTATCCAAGTCTATTTTACATTACACCTCCCAAAACATTGTCTTTGCCGACCATGCTTGGCGTTTCAATGTTGTGATATGTAACTCACACATTTGATTTTGCTGGTTTAGCTTGTTCTCTTGCACTTCAGTCTAAGGCTAGAAGGAAACCACAACTACTGTTTTTTGAAGGGATGTTATATATGAGTCAAAGTAATTGGAAGCATCGTAACAGTCTGAGAAATTAAAAGACATGCATACAGAAAACACAGTAAAACACTAAAATCTTCTTCCAAAAGAAAGAGATGGCTATGGGTGTTTTTTCCCCCTCCTTGTGTGATTTATTCTTTATTGGATGTATTAAAGCTCATATAATAATAATATTATGACTTTATAAATTAATATATAATATCTTTTATAGCTTGAAATACCTATAGCTTAGGCATTTCATTTCTTCCATAAATGTCTAGATACTGACACAGTTAGGTTTTGATACATAGATACTTCTGCTTACTGGAAATCTGGTAGCAAAAAGACGGTACATTTTGAATGGGCTCATAAATATATATTGAATTTAATTTTTTAATACACAAAATCCATTTTCCTATTGTTTGCTTGGTTTGGTGGCTGCTTGAGAGAAATATTTTCTATAAATATTTTTGTTTTGTACAACTAATTAGTCCATAAATCAGTACATTGTAATATGGCAGAGATTACCCTCAAGCCAATAGAGAACTGATTGAATGTACTTACTTTCTTCATAATTCATCTATCTCTAATGTCTCTGCATTTTCTTCTGCTGCTTTCAAACATTGTCTTGCCACTTTTTTCTCTCTTCCCATTCTTCAAATATATACCCCAGTTTAACCAATAAGCATACTTTCTATTAAACACCAGATTTTTTCCTGTGTTTTGAACCAAGTGCAGTAGGCTGATGAAGTACATAAGTAAACAATAACCAGCTAATCATAGATTAATCTGTTTGATTGTGTAGTAGGAATTTTCACATACTTTCCATTTTCACATTATTTATTAGGGCCATTTACTTATATTAAAAATGTGTCAACTCTCAAGCAAAAACACGTCTCTAAAAGACGGGAGAGGAGAACTACAAATGTAAAATTCCTGTAACAGATGTCAACGAATAATTTAGAAGTCAGTTCAGGATGGCAACAGTATTAAAAAAAAAACAAAAAAACAAAAAAAAAAAACAACCTGTAAGCACGTGCCGAACTGGGAGCATGTACTTTAATGACACCGAAGCCCCCTTTATGGTGTGTTTTTCTTCCTAATCTATAATGCCTACTTTATTTTCCTCAAATGGCTTGCAATGGCTAAGAAGATGTAGGGTTGTTCTCAGGCAGTATCACATGTGAGTTGCATGCTATTAGTCATCCAGCCCTCTACAAATTTAAAAAACAAAAGAAACAAACAAAAAAAAAAACAAGCAAAGACAGGCATGGCTTTGTCATTATTTGTGCTGACTTAAGTTCCTGAGTGGTAATTCTTGTGTGGCAATTAGTTGGCAGTCTCAGTACAGCTGCTAATGGAGATGTGCACACTGATTAACAAAAGCTATCAGTGTTTTTTCCCTAGCTGTCAATCTTGGTAGAGGAAGCCAAGTGGAAGTGGAATGAAGATGAGCTAGCCCCACATCTCTCAAAACCAGGCCTCAGAGAAGGAGGAAATAGATTGACAAAACAGTATTAGAAAACATACAACTTCAGTGTACGATGCGTCTGTTCTGTGGACAATGAGGATTCATTCTCCAAGGACTGACCAGTTTGCATTCGTTAATGACCTGCTCCAGAATCCACTAAATGCAAAGGAAAGCCTCACCTTGATTTCAACAAACCAGAACCAGGTTTTAACTTCGATTGAAAAATAATTTCAGGAAAGGAAAAAGTAATCCCTTAGGCATTATCTCTCTGATCCTACTATAATCTGCAACATTTGTACAGTTCCATGTACTATTTATTGTGCATTATTCTATTGCAGCACTTAAATTATTCTCATTTGAATGTTTCCACAGACCCAGCACTTCTGGTGACAAACATCTTAATTTTAAAAGCTGGTCTGCATGGCAGGCACCATTTCTATCCAACAGAGAAAGGAACTCCCTAGCTGAAGCTGTTTTCACCAACAATTTGTTTGCCAGCAGCATGTTTTCCTGTTTAATCCATGTTAACATTTTGTTCAGAGTTATCCTAACTGGCGTGTATTCTATCTGATAAACATCTCCTCTTTTCCCTCACGGAAACATTATTTATTTATGGCATTATTGTTACAGACAACTAAACAGCCAAGAGGGAAACACATTTGCTTTTCTACAAATACCTGCACATGCTGTTAAACCTGCATCATTTTTCTTACGGAAACATGTAAAACTTGGTAAAAGGCTTCCTAGCATGTCTTTGGTATCCACGGAGAACAAGGAACAGGGACAGACACATGCAGCAGTACAAAATCAGCAAGGGTTCAGGAGAACAGGAGGAAAATAGTGACATTTCAGGTTGTTAGGCTGATATACGAAACTTTCTCCTTTCCAGCCCAATCTGTCATGACTCCGAGACTAAATGAACCTGTATCTTTGCCGACGTAGGAACTAGCTACCGTATTATCAGGAAACCAGTACCCAAACATACACACAGTGAGCTAACACCAAATAATCTGTGTCAGGGTGCCCCCGAGGCTGCTTCATGACTGAGGCTGAATTAAGAAGGAGGAAATAGTATAAAACAAAATTACCAAAGTGTCTGAGAAGCAAACACCCTCAAATTCCCTGTCACTTCACCAGTTGGTACCACATATTGGATCCTTGGTGACAGAAACACATATCCATTTACAAAAGGACTCGAAGACCTACATCTGTTTCGTGAATGACACTGGAAGTTGTAATGGGTCGTCAATTTAAGTGACTACTCTGCACCAGATTGGGACTGGCAATCTCCCACACCTTTGAAGATCCTGTTCCATCCAGAGTCTGTACTTCTATCAACATATAAAGATTTTAGTATGTCTACCTGTAGGTTTCCCACAATTCTCTCTGTATGATCTTTGTCTCAAAGTGCAAGCTTCTTTAGCACATACACATCTTCAAACTATGTAACACAGCTCAAGACAGAGCACATATTCTCAGTTATTATTAACTGGCATATTCTTGAATCTTCTCACACTGGGCTGAGAATTTCTCGGATAGAGAAAGGACAGTCTCTGCAAAAAGGCTGAAGTCAAAGGAGCAAAGAGACAAAAACTGGAAGAAATGGAATGCATAGACTTTGCAGGACAAAGGCAACCTTTAAAGATGAACTCAACTGTTGGGGTACTATTTAAGTAATACATACTTACATGCATTGGAATTACATAGGTGGATATACATACATGCTTATGTGCTTATAGTGTGTGCTAATCAAAGATTTTATAGGGCTTTCCAAATATTTCAATTCTGTTACGTAGGAAAGTACTTGCATATTATGTGAACATACATGGGTAATAATTGTGTTTGAGTATCTACCCACCTGCTCATTTGCAAATTACTTTCTAAGTTAAATCATTATCCTCTGTACTTTTTCTCAGCTAAAGGACATTTTTCTGCCCATTATCTGCTTCTTAGTATAGAAGATTTAGAGACCTTCTGGAGTCCCTCATCAACAGAATCTGTTACATCGATATGGTCCTTTGCAGCAAAAAAGCAACGCACCCTGGAAATATTAAATACAAGAGTCACCAAATACGCTTTTCCACCCAAAATGATAGCCACAGCATATAAAGGCATGATAGCAGCAAGTGTAAGATGAAACTCTGTGCAAAACCTGAGCGCATCCCATGATCCGTGACAGTTTTATGAACTGATGACTCTCTCTCTCTGAGCTGTGCCTTGACTATAGTTACCCACATTAATTAAAACAGAGAAAGAAAGGGGTGCTGATCTGTGCAACCAAAGCTGCGCTCCTCAGAGGCTAAGCCTGTGTAGTGCAGAGGAGCCACTGCATCACCTCTCAGCCAGGGAGCACAGGAATCGCCACCAGCAGTGTGAGGCCAGGGGGAGGGAGGCAGGGAGAGCAAGCACATAGGTGAAAGAGTCGGTAATGTGGACAGCAGAAATAATGGTTATTGGCAGATCAAGGTGGGAAATGGGTATGCTTTTCAAAAACATCACAAGCATCATTGACTAACGTAGAAAATGTTTCGTTTAGCCCCCAGTTAAAATTTTTTGCTGCACACCACTACTCCTGAGAGCAGGTCAGGTTGCCAATTACTAAGTCCTGCCTGCTTAATGTTTCTCTGCTAAATTAGAAGAGCCGTGGAGCAGGTCTTACAAAAACTCAAGAAAACCCCAAAAGAACTGCCGCCCCGCCCCACACAATCTTCAAAAACACATCTGGTTTCTGATACACCTTAGAACTTTCTAAGCTTCTTACAACAATGCTGAGCAAGTCAGGGGTGAAGGAGGGGGGTGGTGTTTATAAAGCCTTCTTAGAACCATGTGTTGGTTGCATTTTCAGACTCATCATTTGCCTACCTCCACTCCCAACTGAAGTCACTGGGGCCATTGACTCAAAGGACAACAGGCCAAACTCAAAATCCTTGCATTCAGTGCACAGAACTCGGCACTATGCAGACTTTCTACCTAATTGTGTCTTAGCACAAAACAGGAAGGGCTGAGGGTTTTAAGTCATTCTAAGGAAAGTGAGTATCAAAGTCTTCGGGCTTTAGAAAGAACTGGTTGTCTGGCTTCTTTAGATGCCTTTAAAAATCCAAGATTTAATCATTATCTTCATCATTTTTACTTTTTTATATATATATATATATATACACACACGCACGCATATATATAAATATATATGCATACCAAGACAGGCACTCTAACCTCCGAGTATTGCTCCTTACCCAGATTAGCCTGACATCTTGTGGCTACAAGGAACATAACACTCCGTTTAACCAAACATCTGAATACCATCCGGATGCACGTAAGCATACTAATGCCTGTATAATTCAGGCAAATACAAAACAGCTTTTGAGCAATGCAAGACAATTATTTCACTCAATTAGATGTGACGTGGTGTCAGCATCGCGTTCCGATAAGACGAGCTGGCATAGAATTGTAAAGGCAAACCACAGCTACAAATAACGCAGAGCTTTGGTTCACTGGACTACAGCAGATAATATTTTGCTCAAAACTATATGCCTATCTAATCTGAAATAAGAATTGCCAGGATATCTGCAGTTGTTCTTCTGATATTGCCATGTTAAATATTGCTTTGATTTTTGTCACAGGAACCAAACCACTCCTGCTGCAAGAGCAGAACATTAGTGCAGCAGACTACACGGGGGGAAAAAAGTCTTCTCGGACAGGAAGATAAACGACTAACAAGGAAGAGTGTGTCTGCCTATAGACACAGGCATAGCATGGGTACATGTGTGTCAGGGGGGAAAGGGGAAACACCCACCCTATGAAGAGTAGCTCGTTTTTCTTTTCCTAAAAAAAGTTGGTCTATTGATTCATTTTGAAGAAAAATAACTTGAATGTCAGGGGAAGAAAAAGATTCTTCCTTTTAGGAGGATTTGCTGCACTGTCTGAAGAGGTTTGACACTCGCCTCCTGTTCTCCTTTTTGGCATAGAGAAGAACAATCAAGCAATAACACAGAGAAAATAATTTGTGCAGTTTGATTAGTTTCCACACCAGATGTTCCCACATATATTCACATCTCCCCAACTCTCTTTCTCCAGCCAAGAGTGTGCGCAGCTGGTACTTCTGTAGTCAACACCAAAGCTATTTCACAGAGCTATTAGCAGGGGGGTTTACATTATGGATCCCACCACTCTTCTCTGGGGGCCTGCTCCTGTTCCCACTGAAGTGAAGGCATCATCACGCTCATTGTCTTTGGAGAGAGCCAGAAACAACAACTTCTGTGTCCTGTTGCAGAAGACATACATGTGGGATTCTTTCATGAAGGATTTATGCTTTCCTGATGCAAATTAAAGGTGATCTGAGGTGGAAACATGCTAGTGGAAGCATTGCAGTAAGAGCTGGGAAGAAATCATCCTATATACCCACAGTGCTGTCCATGGAGATTTTTTGCTACTAGGTTCTCAGCATGTGCATCTGAGCACCAGTCTTTTCAATGTGGATGGTCACTTGGAAAATAATGTTAAAGACGACTGAAGGGCTCTGGTTATTGGCTGAAAGCTGCTACTCTCCAAAAGGAACATTTTAAATGTTTAGGTGCCAGGTTAGCTAGATTACCTTAGACAACTAAAAGCATAAATAAGGAACACTGCTTTTAGAAGGCAAGGGATTGCAGGAAACGGTCAGTAAGAAGTATGCCATTTGAGAAGAAGGAATGGTCTGTACCTACTCCTGAAGTCCCTGTAAAGAGACAAGATGTGGTACTGCACTATACCAGCACAGTAAGACTGGGTGAGTGCTGACAACAGACTGTCAAAAGGACAGCATGGCCTGGGCAGGTACTACTGGGAAGTAGGAAGGTCCATAAAAATAGGACACACTGATAAAGTAGTCAGAGGGATCGGGGATGTGCTTCCCTCAAGCAGCATACGGAGATGCAGAAAGGAGGATTAGCAAACGCAGCCGTCTCACTCTGAAAAGGACAAGCCGAAAAGCAGAGGATCTCTTCAGAACAAAGAGGGCGGTGGGCATCATATGGGTCTCCTGAAGCCTTAAGGGGAAGTTACAGGTACAACTTGCTCAGATAATTAGATATAAATGATCATACTGTTCATTGCTGGTTTGGACTTGAAATATCACAATGTTTAAACACTCTCCTGTGGTGACTGCTACTCTAGTATAGAAATCTTGTGTAAAACCAGGCAGAAAATGAAAAGGACCCAAAAAGTAAAGTAAAATAACCCATTGTTCTCCTTCTCTTTGTTGAATGAGATGAAGAAGGGCAAAGCAGAACAGAATTAAAGGCAAATTACATGGCTAACAATGTCTGCATACTAATCACTGAAAGTAGAATTAACAAACACAGGCATCTGTATTTAGTGTGTGAAATCCTGTTTCCTGAACTTTGCTGATTTCTGCCACTGACTTCAATGTAGCCACAATTTTATCCAGAAAATGTATCAAGCCAAACTTTGTGAGAAAATGGAGGCCTGCCAGTGCGTTAAGATGTGAGGAACACTGCATACCTCAGTCTTAAAATAAATAAGTAAATAAATCTTTGCCATGAGAATTTTTCTCTTCGTAGGGAAATAAAATATATTTGCATCATACCAGCACAGTAGCTTATTCCCCTCCCTCATGCACAGCTGATGCAAACTCCTACTCTTCTGTTATAACAGAGAAAACACCTGGGCCTGTTTCAGCTGTGTTAGTGGAACCTGATTTTCAAAGCTCCAAAGATGCAGATATGACATGGGATTCCCAAATGCATCTGAATACTCTAAAATCTGGCCCCAGGTCCACTGGCGATGAAACAAAACACAGGATGTTTTATCAGGTTCCAAAACATTCTTGGGAGGTAACAAGTGAAAGCAAACATAACATGAACAGAACAGTAGGATCTAGCAAAGCAAAGGATATCTTGCACAAGCTGAAACGATGCAAGAAAATATCATTTGGACCCTTCCTCCCAGTAATCAGAAAGCTTTCTCATCACCTGAGGGGTGGGATGCCATCCAGAGGGACCTGGACAAGCTTGAGAAGTGGGCCCATGTGAACCTCATGAGATTCAACAAGGCCAAGTGCAGGGTCCTGCACCTGGGTCAGGGCAACCCCCAGTATCAAGACAGGCTGGGGGATGAAGGGGTTGAGAGCAGCTCTGCGGAGAAGGACTGGGGGGTGCTGGTGGATGAAAAGCCGGACATGAGCCGACAATGCGCGCTCGCAGCCTAGAAGGCCAACAGTACCGTGGGCTGCATCACAAGCAGCGTGGCCAGCAAGTCGAGGGAGGTGATTCTGCCCCTCTGGTCCGCTCTGGTGAGACCCCCCTGCAGTATTGCGTCCAGCTCTGGGGTCCTCAGCACAGGAAAGACATGGACCTGTTGGAGCAGGTCCAGAGGAGGGTCACAGAAATGATCAGAGGGACAGCACCTCTCCTATGAAGAAAGGCCAAGAGAGTTGGGGTTCTTCAGCCTGGAGAAGACAATGCTCCAGGGAGACCTTACTGCAGCCTCTCAGTACTTAAAGGGGGCTTATAGGAAAGATGGGCACAAACTTTTTAGCAGGGCCTGTTGCAATAGGACAAGGGTAATGGTTTTAAACTAAAAGACGGGAGATTCAGACTAGATGTACGGAAGATATTTTTTACAGTGAGGGTGGTGAAACACTGGAACAGGTTGTCCAGAGAGGTGGTAGATACCCCATCCCTGGAAATATTCAAGGTCAGGTTGGACAGGGCTCTGCTGATCTAGTTGAAGATGTCCCTACTCATTGCAGGGGGGTTGGACTAGATGACCTTTAAAGGCCCCTTCCAACCCAAACTATTCTATGATTCTATGATCACAAATGCTTAGAGAGACTATATGGCAACCAAATGCACCCCCTTGCACCCCCTTCAGCAAGCTCATTTCAGTTGCAGTTAAAAAACACAAACATAAAAAAACTTCAATGAACCCAGGAGAGAGCAGATGTTAATTATAGCAAAATGGTATCAAAGCCAAACTGAAATTTGTTTTGGCTTGGTTTTGCACGGTTAGTTCGGCAGCGCTCCCAAATAGTGTAAACTACAGGATATGCAAACCCTGATCACTTGATAAAGATATACATATGACTTGCCCATCCTATGTAACCGAATGTCACCTATGTAGTTATTAGCAATTGCCCTTAAGCTAATGCATCATATGTCTTTTTGACAAGAGCAACAGCTGGGTTCTGACAAAGAATAATTGCCATTTCAATTGAAAATGTTAAAATGTAAGTGAAATCAAACATGAAATTATCAGTGAAAAACGTAGGAGAGATGACAGAAGTGTATAACTTCGCCCGAATTACCAGTAGCTTGACTGACCTTAATTTAGTTCTAATAAGCATTCAATGCAGTACAAGCCACAAAAGCAAATGGAAATAGCAGTTACAGCGCTTTGAGACTACAGTGCCCCTCAGAGCCCATGGAGCTTCCATGCTAACCAGAGAACAGCAGTGCTCCTAGGCAGTTTCTGTTCCCATCAAATCTAGGCCTTAATGGCCTAATTCTTCAGTTTAAAACTAATCTTAAACTGTCAAGCTATTGAAAACACTGAAGCTATACAGCATACCAAAATGAGGAATAAGGCCATGCCCTCCAGGGTCAGCTGCCGTGCTCCTCCAGCACACCCTTTCTGGGAAGTAATGAAGAGGGCTGAACAGTAAGTACCGCAAGTCTCTCCTTCCAAACCTCAGACTTCTGCGGTATGCCATTGTCTCACTTTCAGCAATTGAAATTAAGCTCTCTAAATATTCCAATCAGTTACTTTTTGATTTACTGCCTTCCATGGCATTTTCTTCTTTCATTTATTGGTGCACTTGCCTTGTATTTCCTACGGGGACATTGCGTGCTAGAATTATATGTCACTCTTTTAAAATGTCTCTTGCCTTCCAGTACAAGTTTAGGCTGTCCCCTGTAGGGTGCCCCTGAACTAATCTCTTCTCTCCCCAGTCCTAGCAGAGATCTCTGCCTCTCTGGCTAGCAGTTTTTCTCACCACAGCAATGATTAGAACATTGATCAAAAACTTCCCCTGAATCCTGTCTCTATAGGACTGCACTAAGCATAACAAGTTAACAGACTTAAACATCTTCTAGCATGCATTTATAACACAGTAGTGTCTGATTTCCTACATTCAAATGCACTGGTTGTAGTCCTCATCTCCCTCTGAGGAATAATGGATACCAATCGTGAGCGGACTTTGCCCGCGTATCTGTAGTACTGGGCAATCCAGACTTTGGGATTGTTCTTGTTATGCTGGCCACTAATCATTGCCTAACAAGTCAGAAGATCCTTGTGCCAGCTGTGGGGCAAATGCATGATGGAAATATCATTAGGTCAGCTTTTCACAACCCACTGACTTACACACCACCTTACTGATCAATTGTTATTTGTTTTGCAGTAGTTGGAAACTTAGGTGTTTTCCTAAAAGTGAATTTAAAACATCCCTTTGCATTCTACCCAGCCTTCAAAATACTCATTCAGGCCCATTGCTTTGTCATTTTTACTCACATAGATAATTTTTCTTGTGCACACACAGCCCTCACCCCACCCCTCACAAACATTATACTTTTCTTTAGCAATAGAATTCTCAAATTCTCTAAATCAATCCATTGCCAACATTATTATTAAGAGGGAGACCTTAAAAAATAAAAAGCCTTTGGGATAGTAATCTCTTCACTACAAGTATCTATTTTTCCCATGTATAAACATTGCAGAATATATCCTTAAGTCTAAGTATGATGTTACGTGTAAAGTACCAGAAACTAATAAGGAAACCATGCCTACGCCGTATTGATAATTCACAAGGCCAAAGAAAGAGACAGGGTGGGGATTTTTCTGAAATTTTAATTAAATCTAAGAGAATCAATAAAACCATTTGTTTAGTTCTAGCACCTGCTCTTAGGCGGTAATATCTTCATGCTGCTGCTTGTTTAGTGATATTAGAAATTACATGATCTGCTCAGCTGCAAAAAGACTATCGATTTGTATGTAAAACCAGGCAGAAGTACTGGCTGTTTACAAGGGATTCATAGTTACTGTGAATAGTGTCCATAAACAGTCACCCGACTCCAGTCTAACATATCAGCATGCCTCAAAGAAAGCAAGCTAAACAAATCAACAGTTCATATAGCACATAGGAACCACTAAGCCACTTTCTTTGTCAAGTAAGAAACTTTCCAAGTCTGACAATATAAACAACACAAAGGAACACATGCTTTTCAACAGCTCCTAAGAGGAAGATTAGGGAAGGGGAAATAAGAGAAGAGAAGAATAAAAGAAATTTGATAAACATGATCACTTACCATTCAGGCAGCTTTCTGCTATATTGTTCTTTCTGTATACATACTAGGAATTCTTAGGTACGTGCAGAATTCTAAAAATATGAAAACACTTCCCTACCTAGTAGTGACTAACTACTACCAGTGAGCAGTCACTGGTCCAAGGCACTCCAGGGAGCAGCACTCACTGGTCAAACGTTTTTTGCCACTGAAAGAATAATAGTCTGCCCTTGACCCCTTCTGCCCATACTAGAGAAAGGAAACACAGTCAATGCAAGCGGAATCTTTGTCACAGCCATTACCCTGGAGAGTTTACAACTTTTTCTCTAAGAGATTTAAACAGAGCATCTTAGAATCCTTGTTTACCATTTCTGCAATACCCATAAATTACAACTTCCCAGCAATATTTACTATGTCTTTAAAAGTGAACATCATCTTGTCTGAGACTACAATAACTGCAGTATCATAAAGAAATCCTGGTTCCATTCAAGTCAGCAAATTGCCTGAGCACCTGTAGATTTCAATTGTCAAGTTTCATACTTCTGTTCACCTGGTTACTGTGTAACATTTCTATGAATAGACCTACAGCTCTTTAGCGCTGGTAACTGCATGTTTTTCATTTTAGTATGGTTGGATTGAGGTGTAAGCTTAATTTGAACCTCCTGACTTTCTTACACGTGGGACAGCTGTTGATCATCTTTTATTATTATGAAAGTAGACGGAGGATTGCCTTCTTTTTTTTTAATTCGTAACACTAACATATTTAGTAAGGATGACATTAGTTTCTCAGTCTCAAGAATTCAAGAACAGAGACAGAGCAGTCTCTTTTCAGCTAACAGGGCCTTGTTGTCCGTTGGATAAATTGTAACTGAATCCAACAAATGTGAAATACATGGGTTTCTTCTGCATTTACTGTTGGAATCATAAACCCCAAGCAAGTTATACTAAACAGGGAGGAGGCAGTCACAATTAATGCTCCGCAAACTTTTTTCAGCAGATTCTTCATCCTAGGGAGTTTTATAAAAAATATAAGGCATCCAAATTCCAAAAAGCTGTTCTCGAAGCATTTCCTTTAATGGACAACAGAGCTGGGTAAAAGCAATAGATCTCGATTTTTGGTCTACTTTATTTCTGACACTCTAGGATTACTGCAGCTTTTAGACTCAGGCTTACGACTGCTTAGCTCCCACTGCAGTAATTGAAGTTGACGCGTCTGTGCAACTTTGGGGTTATGCCTTTAACCTCAGCTTTCATGCATGTGATACAAGGATGCTGACGTGTTCCTCTTTATGCACTAAAGATCAGTTTGCTTGAGATGCAGCTGGAATATAATTTTCTGGGCAGTTATTTTCTGTGATTACCAGAGAACTATGACTTACTCTAAGACATGTCCTCAGGCACCATCACTGCTAAAACTCATGCAGCTGAATAATTCTCAAGAGCACACATCTTGACTGATCCATATGGCTTCGGTTTGCACCAGTCTGTGGCCTTTTGACAATGAAAGGTTCACAGTTACAACTGAACTTATCAGTTCTGATCAAGCTTGAGCTGCTTATGAAGTTGTTGGCTATATTCTACATCCCCCATGGTCGGTGCTTCAGACATTCAGACAAGATGAAAATCTGAGCAGCTTAAAAAAAACATAATATGTTTTCTGAACATGAGCCAACAGTGTGCCCTGGCAGCCAAGAGGGCCAACCGTGTCCTGGGGTGCATCAAGCACTGCATTGCTAGCTGGGCGAGGGAGGTAATTGTCCCGCTCTACTCTGCCCTGGTGCGGCCTCACCTTGAGTACTGTGTGCGGTTTTGGGCGCCACAGTATAAAAAGGATGTGAAGCTACTGGAGAGTGTCCAGAGGAGAGCCACGAAGTTGGTGAAGGTTTTAGAGGAGAAGCCATATGAGGAGCGGCTGAAGTCACTTGGTCTGTTCAGCCTGGAGAAGAGGAGACTGAGAGCAGACCTCATTGCGGTCTACAGCTTCCGCACAAGGGGAAGAGGGGGGGCAGGCGCCGGTCTCTTCTCCCTGGCGACCAATGATAGGACCCGAGGGAACAGCAGGAAGATATGCCAGGGGAGGTTTAGGTTGGAGATTAGGAAAAGGTTCTTCACCCAGAGGGTGGTGGAGCCCTGGAACAGGCTCCCCAGGGAGGCAGTCACGGTGCCGAGCCTGACAATATTCAAGAAGCATTTGGACAACGCCCTCAGACATATGGTGTGAATTTTGGGGTTGTCCTATACAGGGTCAGGAGTTGGACTCGATGATCCTTGTGGGTCCCTTCCAACTCAGGACATTCTATGATCCTATGATAATATGATTCTAGTGTTATGCTAGAAAGTGTAATTGACAGTTGGACTTGATGATCTTGGAGGTCTTTTCCAACCTTAATGATTCTATGATTCTAATAATGAATTCTGATCTTGAAAGTAACCCGATACCATTTAAAGGATATTTCAGTTTAGAGTTTCCCCCCTCCTTATAACAAGCTATTTTGTTGCACAATCACAATAGGATCACTTAAGTAGAAGAACTGTACAAAACATTTTGAAATAATATAAAATCTCTGGAAAGTTCCATTACTTGACAGAATGTTGTTAAAATGAGTGTTCAGTTACAACAAACTTCCAGCCTCGCAAGAAGCCAAACCCAGACTGTCCTATGAACTCTTACATAAGAAAATGCCACCACTGAGTAGGTGTTATGGTGATTCTATTTTGGGTTCTGTTCTTACCAAAACGTTCAATATAGAACATTAATATTTTTCCAAAGAAATAAATGAACAATACAAGATCTACAAGAAATACTCATTTTCAAAAAAAAACAGAGGAAATGTTGATCGTACTTGATTGCGTGTTTTGCCACTGAATTTGCTACTACCTGTATTCCACAGGGTTTCTTATATTTTATATATATGCACCATGCTATGTTACTGTGTTGGAAAGTGTTTCGAGCTGCTTTAATATGTATACTTCAACAAGTTGAAGTTAATGCTCTACTAAGCATTTTTCACACTGACTATATGAAAAAAAAAAGTTAAATGTTTCTTGCACTGGTAAGTATAATAAGAAACCACTGCCCAAGGCAAGATACTCCTCGTGAAAACTTAACACAGGCTGGCAAAAGGCCTCTCTGGGTATTGCTTCCTAAAACAGGGCTGAGGGTTGGCTGAAGTGTTCTTTTGTTCATGTCATTAGAGGAGAGGGAGAGGAAGAAAGGAAACAAAAAAGCATAAGAAACCAGGGAAGCAATATACAGGCATAGAAGAAAGCCACACATGAGACTAAAAGGGTGTTTCTTTGAACAAAATATTCACCAGAAACCTCGATTTCTGCAAAGAAAACTGATTCTTGGTCTGGAAAATGGAAAAATCTGTATACTCTTTGTAAGTATACTGGCTGCACCAACGAAATACTTTTTTTTTGCCCCCAACTTCTTCTCCTAAAAGCAGCAAGATTCTAAATACTGGCTAACCACATAGACCACAAAGAATATTCTGTATGCACATCTGAATGCATACTACGTAACACAATCTTACACAGATATAGTTGTAACTTCAGTGTCTAGATAATAGTTTTTAGAATTTATTAAAAATTAATACATCAGTAGAGCAAATCCTGACATTTTGCCAACTCTTTGAAGGCAGGGTGGAGCCACACAAGGACCCATTAATACTAGCTCCAAAATAAGCAGCCACGATGACAAAAGGCTCAACCACCATGTCAAAGCTCAGGCTGATGCGTATGCTCCAAACACCAGTCACGTTAACAGGTTCTGGATTTTGAACCCAGTTTCATTTTATATATGGAGACAGGCCAAACTCCAGTGACACAGGGAAGAACGAACAGCGGCACATCGCATGCCAGTTGTTCTCCAGGCACATTCTGTTATGTCACAGGTTAATCATTGTCACTTCATGCAGCCACACATCACATGGTCTATTAATTATTACTTAATGCCACTATGCTACTAAATAGTTTGATGAATTCTATTAGTAATTAGAACTGTTCGTGCAGTGACATTCAAATAAAACTCTTCTCTTCACAGAGCACTACTGATGAAGAGCCAGAAAGAGAAAATACCTAGGTTTATTAGTCTTACTGACTCGATGCATTTTATTTGGACTACAGCTGTTTTCTGTGCTTGTTGATTTATTTCACTGGTAACTACAAAACACTCATGACAATCCAAAAAATGAGACTAAATTCAGCTGCATCTAAGACAAACCATTGCATCTCTGTATACACATGCAGAAGAGAGAGAAAGGATGCCATGCCAAAAGCTAACACAGTTATTTGTTATTCATCTAGAAAAAGTCAAACAAGCAAAAGATGCATTCAAACACCAGGTAGAATTGATCTTAGCACTAGTATTCAGTCATTTGGCCTTAAAGATTGCAGTCATGCTGATAGCTTGTTTGCCACTCTCTCTTCTATGGACAAATTTTAATATTATAGTACTTTTGCAAATTCTGCATGAGAACTAAACGAACTGGTTTTGTTTCATAGAAATGTAGTTTCTGATGATTTGAGGGAAGGATGCTTGAAGCAAAGTCATCTCTTTCTCAGATCTTTCATTTTCCGTCTGTTTGGAACAGAGTAGGAAGACATGGTACCTGAGCTGCCTTCCTCGTTAACCTTCCCTGAAATCAATGCATATTTAAGAAAAGTTTTGATTTTGACAATACTGCATATGTTGCAGCAACAGTATGTTCTATCAAAAATAAACTTATAAACTGTTATAATGCTGTTTAGCTCATACTTCCCGTTGTGAACCAACTCTTAAGACTGTGGTTTACCACCATTTTTACAGTACTGTGAGCTAAATATGAGCCAATTGCATCTCCTGAAGACACTGTTTTAATTCGTAAACATTCAAACTCTGCATATTTAGCAACCTGCTAGCTCTATGTTGGATGTTCATCTTATTACCTTTCGTGTATCTTTTCCTCTCTATGTTGGTATAACATTTCTATGGGATTTTGGCAAATACCAGCAGCTGATGGAAGCACTGCACAGCTGAAAGGCAATTACAGAAATGTAGTATAGCAGGAACTCCAAAAGAACATGTGGTATGTACCTTGGGCATCTTTAACTATATATAAACTATCCCTGACATACGTTTAGCTAACCATATCTTAAAAACCTCCAGTGGTGGAGATTCCACAATTTCCTCAGACAATTTTGCGTCTAGGTAACTTGATATTCAGAAAACTTCCCTAAAGACTAAATCTCCTTGCTCCAGTTTAAGCTTGGTTTTTTTCTGGTACTATTTACACTGACTATGGAGAACAGTTCAGTCTCTTTAGTTACATAAAGCCTTTCACTTATTTGGATGCCATTACACATAACATCCCCTTAGCCTGTTCTATAATTTGGTTCAAACAACTCCAGTTTCTTCCTTGTTAGTCTCTTCAGGAATATTTTCAATGAGACTACACCTTATACAAAATTTAGTGCCCAAAGCTGGACAAAGTACTTTGGCTGAAGCCTTACCAGAAATGAACTAAATGATTACTTCACATTTTATAGATTATGTTCCCATTACTATACACTGAGGCAGTATTTACCTTCTTCACAGTAAAATCCTTTTATGTTCTGTCCATGATTCGCTTTTATTTTTCTCCCTCAGTCCTTTACTACAGTACTGCTGCTTAGCCAGAAGTTGCCCAGTCTTAACTGGTGTAGACAATTCTTTCCATCCGTAAATATAACTTCATAGATATTCTTATTTAATTGCATCCTCTTTTCTAAATTACCAATTTATCAGTATCTGGGTGAGTTAAAACCCTATCGTCCAGCCCACTTGCAGCCCATGCTTGCATGACATCACCCGAAAATATTTTAAATATGTTTTCTAGACAAGTAGTGTTTGTCAAGAATTTGTTTGCTGGGGGAAGGTCACGTCTGAAATGGACATCCCTGAGCACGGTATAAAACTTAACTCCCTATAGACAGACTGAGACCCTCAGAGATTTGCAAGTGAAGAATGTGCAAGCAGGGAATCATTGCTTTTGGAAGCTTGTTTCTTCTAAAGCCATGTGGCTCTTTGGGGTAGTAGGCAAAAGAAATAATGTGATCAGAAATATTTTCCATAGAAATCTTTTGCATACTTATATGAGTGTTCACTAGCATGCCCCAGAAGATATAAAATAAAAAGTGGGTTTGTGCATCTGCTCTTATTGTATAAATCTGAGGAGTTGTACTCACACTCTGGTGACAGGAAGACTAAGCCTGCATTCCCATGTTCAGGAGAATGTAGAAAAAAAGGTATGTTCCCCCAAAGGGTGAATCAAAGTTTGAAGACTGAAAAGCTGTATCTAGATTTTGTTTAGATTGCTGGGGCTTGATTCTCCACAACTTACCATCTGGAAAAAGTCACAGTGACATACTGATTTGGAGAGCAATCTGCCTTTTAGTCTTCTAATTCCTGTCTTTACCTGATCCAACTGGATATGCTTACATTGCAACACAATTGTAAAAACAATAAATCTCTCTTTTTAAAATAAAATATGAATAGAAGACCTGCTATTGCATCCTTTACTTGGAATTGTTCTTGGGAATAGAGCAGTTGATATATGAAATGTATATGAAAGGTAATGAAAGTCCCATCCCACCCTTCTCAACAATAAAAATTAATATTACCAAAACAAAAATCAGGCATGATTGCTTTTATGATCTGCCTGTATTTTTCCTCTCTCCACATTAATATTCCTGATGATTTACATACTTATGGGATTGGGCATGTTGACTTGTACCACACCTCAGTTGAATTTATAACAGTCTTTGTGATTTGGGGGGAGGGGAAAAAAAAAAAAAAAAGAATGAATGAAAACAAGCCTATGAAAATAAGCCTCCCTTTCAGCATGTAGTACATTCAAGTGTTCTTTCAGCCAAAACACTCAAATCAGATGACACCAAAGAGTCACACCCAGAACATTACAGAACACACAGTTCCAGGGAATTTAATCTTTCATCCACCACAAACACAAGGCAGTCCAAGTTTAATGAAGCTATATTCGTAGAAACATCAAATTGAGAGAATAAAACTGGCCTACAAAATCCTCCGAGGTAAGCGTTCCCCACTCTTACATTAAAACGAGAAGTTTTTGATACCATCCTTACAGCCATTCTGAGTCCATCTTAAGCAGTAGGGAAGCAAAGGAGAAAAAGCTCCCAAGCCGCTGCGTTCACACTTTATTAAACTAACTGGCCTTTCTGAGATATCAACTTTAAATAGCATTTGACAGGAACGGGAAGGGAAAACAAACTCAAGATTCAAAAACCAAAATGTCTGGGAGAAGAGGTAGGAAAGGTGTTTGTACATCACCTGGTAACTTAGTAGGGTGGGGGCCTCCTGGCACATTCCACATTATTAACAGCTTACAAGCTATAGGGACACTGATTGTAAAACTACCAGAGAAGAAGGTTCCTTCAGTTCCGCAT
Source organism: Fregata magnificens (assembly GCA_013389945.1). Classification (NCBI taxonomy): domain Eukaryota; kingdom Metazoa; phylum Chordata; class Aves; order Suliformes; family Fregatidae; genus Fregata; species Fregata magnificens. Next base: position 2,434 of record WAAD01025793.1, on the reverse strand, counting down.
ACTTCCATTAGCCTTATGCATGAGTAAGAATTTTAATCCTAGGAACAATATTGCATCTCCTTGAGGAAACCTTTTAATTGCTTTGGGAAAAAATACAACTAATTGAAGACAGATTTATAGAGTTATCTGGTAGGACTGGGACCAAGTCCAAGGGTCCTTGATCCCTCTACCACATTAGCAAAGTTTTCCCACAGAGAAGAAAGACTCCCATTAGAGAATTTCTGTTTCCAGTCCAATGCTATCAATAGACATATAATATTTTGGGCAATCATTTAGAAAAGTTATCACACACCAGGTTGTTTCTAACGCATATGGTATGGCATCAACTTTTTAGTTCTTGTTCTCTGATCTTCTCTATTTCTGTTCTTCCTAAAGCCACAGATTATGCTATTAATATGAAAAACAGTTCTGAAAGAAGTGAACCAGCCTCATGCCCCTTGGCAAACAGCCACTTCCAAACCTGCCATTCGTTGTAACTATGGGTTTACTTAAGGTCAGATTGCAATGTTATAAAATGAACTCAAATATTTTCTGAAAAGCACATTACCACGTAAAAAATTGTAACCCAGAAGAAGTCACCAATAACTCAAACATTTCAGGAGGCTTATTACATAAATATCTAACTTTACAGTCATGTAAGCAGCAGAGATCCTTATAATGAATGGGCAGAATACACTACAGCAGATCAGGAATTATAAAACTAAATTAGAAACCCAAATCTCATTTGCTATAAAAACAAACAGTTCTTTGTTCTTGAAAAGGAAGTTGCTAAGATAATGCAATGAATCACCCTTCTGCAGTCAATTTCTGATGCTTAAACCTGTCTATATTTCTATTAGCTAATTATACATGCATCATACATTTCAGCATTTTGTGAAAAAGTGGATAGCATTAACATCTCATCTCACAGCTTTATGAAGCTAAAATTACTCAAAACTACCCTTCCTCCATATAGTGGACATCTAGGTAAAGAGCTAAAATTCCATGGCA
>WAAD01025791.1:2291-31833 GCA_013389945.1 Fregata magnificens | reverse complement strand
GCAATTGTGCCTTTTCTTCTGTTGTGGCTTAAAAAAAATCTCTTGGAAGTTTTAATATCCTTCCTGTATTTAATTACAACCAGGCTCCAACAAATACTGTAATAAGTTGGTTTCTCTTGGTTTGAAAATCTGCAAGAAGTATTTTACTTTTAGCATTTCTGCAATTTTGGAGTGTATTTTTTTTTTCCCAGATTCCACAGACAGCATAATGTGGTTAATATTGTTTGTATTATATGATTGTTCATCAGACACTTCTCTGCTTCTGATTACTATGTTTTAGTTTGTATTTGCCATAGCAAGCTCTTAATCTTCTCAAAATTTTGAATTGACCCTAGAAAAGCCTGGCAAATTGGTATAAATTGTTTTCTGTATTTCATCTTTGTGCTTTAGTTTGGCAGTTAGTTCACTGATATAACGGTGAGGTTTAGAAACCATTAGTTTTTGTTTCTGCATCACTTTTTCCCAAGATGATTGTGTTTAAAGCTTATCTATTTAAGGTGCTTTTAGTGCTCTCTATTCAGGGCTTTCATGACATGTCTTTTACAAATTATTGAGTATAGATGAAACTGGTAACAATTACATACTGCCTGTAGGATATATATGGCATCACAGGATCCCTGAGCAGTGAGTTTTCTGAGAAATATCAATATTGGAACTCAAATACTGTTCAGGTGTCTTGACTGTATCTTGTTGCTTCTCTGCTTGCTAACTGAGAGATGCGAGTTGACTGAATACAGAAAGAAAATCTGCTTTTTTTAGAGGTCATTGCTGCTGGTGATTTTGGAGGCTGGCTAGGAGCACTGTTACACAGTTGTCTTATTTTGGGTATGGTTGGAATAAGCAGTTCGTTTTTTTACAAGGTTATAAAGCATCATCTTTGCAAAACATTGTATTCTTAATCTCCGTCATGATAAAAAATTGTGTATGCACTGTAGGGACAAGTTGTCTTTTTCACTGCATAGCTCTGATACGGAAAGATAATAAAATCTGAATTAGTGTGAACATTTCTTTAAATATATACTGTGCATTAAACACTTTTCTTGGCTACTATTCTTGATAATTTCCATTGAGAACATCAGTATAACTAAGAACAGAACTTAGCCCTCGGGGTTTTAAGTAGCCAGAATTTTATTGAATAGACCAGAAGACCATACTAACATGACAGCAACTCAATTTAATATTGGCCTCTGTGGGATGTGTGTTGTGATTTCTAATGATTAGTTATGCAAAAAGTCATTGGTAGATCATACTCCAACTGGATCTTGGATTTATTTAGTGGCTTTCTTTACTCCGTAAACAGTACATACCCAGATTGCAAGGGAATTTCTTCTTTAGCTGCTAACTGACAGTAAATTCTGTGCTTTTTTGTCTTTGCTACTATTGTTCTTGTGCTAATGAAACTAAATCTGGCTGTGTTGCAGCTTCATTTTCCTGTGTTGAGCTACCTCTGTCATCAATTAGAGAAAGACCAGGAAGGAGATAGGAAAAATACGCCCCTTTAATACATAGAAAAAATGGCTGTCTGGAGTGGGTAGGGGAGAGAGTTTGAAGACAAAGGTAGACATTTCTTTTAATGAGTTTGTTATTTAGATGACCTTTGGATAAGGGTATAATTCTGGAAACGGAATCGAGATGTTTGTTGTAGTGTTTACCAGCAGAGCATATTTCGGGATCATGCTAAGTATTAGGAGAAGAAGAATAACCTGGGTAGTTCAAAGAAATGGGAATGATTTAAGCTACTAGTAGCAGAATAAGCACTTTTAGTGAACCCCAAAAGCTCACCCCTCCCTCTAAAATCATGGAAGCCTTCAGAAATCATTGTGTAAATTGGTCAAATTTGGATAGGGCCTTTCAACACCTTATGTGCTATTTATTTATGGAAATAGCAAGGAAAAGGGTTGTAACTTGATGGAAGAGGTTTCAATTTTATGTCATGGAAAAGTTTAAGTTAGCAAAACAACTGATTTCTATGTGCTGTTGAACCTCTGGAAATCTAATAAACCTTAACAAGTATGTCATTTTTGAGTATGCTGATGGAACGCTAGCTAAGGTTTTAACACTGCTTGGTTTAATCGCCTCAGACAGCTCTGATTGAAATTTCTCTGTAGATTATAATTTATAAAAAAGGTGAAGTAAAGGATGGTGCTGGAACAAATTTGGACTAATGACTTCTTTTTGGTCTGATGGAGTTCTGCTGCCATGACTCTGTGTTTCCCCATGTTTGTATTATTCACCACTGTATTGTTTCTAGCGCATTGATTAAATCGCAAACTCTTTGGAGTAGTGACATGTGATTAGGCCAGAGGTCATAATTCATGAGTTATGTATAATATTATAGTGAAAGCTATAAAAATAAGTGTTCAGACTCTGGTTTAGGACTTCAAAACCAGGTGTCCATTAAACTAAAAGTCAGAGTTCAGTTATTTGTAAAAATGCTTTGTGTTCTTTGGAATGAGTATTTGTAGTACTAGATTTCTCTGATAAAAAATTATGTGAAATTATTTTCATTCAAGCTTACTCTGTAATATAACATTTTGTTTTTTTGTGGTACTATTTAAATATTTTTGTAGATTGATTAAAGGAAAACTTCCTTCTTCAGAGAATCATTTACAAATTTGTCACTATTCAAAATGCATTATCAGGCAGAAGTGCCATATTTTGACTCCACGGTCATTGGTAATACTAAGCAATTTATTTCTCAAATCAAATAGAACTGGACCACACTTCTCTGACTAGTATGTTGTCTATCAGCTCAGTAGATGAACCATATCTGCATTGCGGACAGCATTAAAGTGCTCAAAAAAACATTGCGGATGACGGAATGGTGGGCGTTCATTAATGCTGCAGAGGCACAGTAATACCATCTTGTGCAGTGTAAAACATCCTATTTCAAACATTTCATTCAATTGCATGGGTTTGTTTCTTGTGTCATCCCTGTAGTGCATTAGCACGTAAGTACTTAATGGGCAGTGTCTAGAGATCTTTCAGTGTTACAACTAATGCCAGTGGTGTTCTGCTGAGATAACTCTTACGACCAGAAGAGATTTGGCTGTGATAATAGGGGTGGAATATTTGCACATTTCTCACCCAACCAAACAGACATGGCTCGTTGCTGTACGTGCCTCCCTATGTATCAAATGAAAAATCTAAAAATCTACCTGCTTGCACTGTGACAGAACAAGCTGTTGAATTTTCTATTATTTTTGTGGAGGGACAATTCTCCACAGATAAGATGAAAATGACATTGCCAGGAGCAGACAGACACCCTTAAGATTCTTTTTTCTGTGCATGTATTAATGCTGATAAGTGTGGAGACAAAAAGGTGAGTGCTGTAAATGGTGAGATGTATGCATATTTTCACTGTAAATGGCACTGTTTCTCATCATAAGATCAAAAATGAAAAGTGCCTTAATACAGCTTCTTTTGGATGTTGGCAGCTTTCCATGGAAAAGCATCCTTATTAGTGATTAAATAAAACAACAGAATCCTTCATGAAGTGTATGTGGCATCCAAATTGGAGCCTCTGGATACTACCCTATTACAAATAATAAGAAAAATTCCTATAGTTATTCTGATGTCTGTCCTCACAGGTAATTAATTTTTATATGAGCAAAATCTGTTTGGATCTTATCTGTATGTTTTGCTCTTTTCATTCTCAGCTGTCAAATATAGCTACCATTTTTAAACTCAAATTGTTCTGTGTTTTGCAAGTACGCTTGCAGTTCTTTGCATGAATAGAAGCCACTCTGAGAACTTGATCTGTGCTATTTTCTAAACAATCAATGAAATACAACCAGACATCACTACACAGAATTAAAAAACAGATAAGTTGTAATTCATATTAAATGCATAGATTCTTGGTGGGAAAGGCTATAATTAAGGAATAATATAAGAAAATGAGTTATAGTGTTAAAAAAACTGTATGAAGTGTAGCAGAAGAAACTTTTTCTAAGTTGAATTTTGCCTGGACTTAGTGAAGCGGTGTGAAAATACAGAGCGTAATGCATTTAATATTTCAGTGGATATATATTCTTTCTTCAGAGAAGATGGACACTTGAGGAAATGATTGTAGAAGTGTCATTTATAGTTAAGGTTGTCTGATATGTCGGTTATCAGAGTCTGATTTTAGTTTTTATAACTTTGCCAAAGTTTTAACTGTTTTGACTGAGTTTTCCATGTAATGGAATTTCCAAAAAGCCATTTGTTTTCGAAGTTACTCTTAAAATGATTCATCTGTTTCCAGGAACAAGTTATGGGAAAATACGTTGATGGGCTTTTTTTTTTTTTTTTTCCCCTCCTCCTGAGAAACTCAGTGCCTTCATTCTTTGGAGTGGAAACTTGAAATCAGGCAGATGAATCACCCTTGTTTCAGGGAAGTGACTTTTGAAAGGAACTCAGGGTGGCAGAAGGTGCAATGTGTATGACATACGATGTGCATAAAGGCTGGTAGGGACTCTCTAGGAGATTGGGTGGAGCGTTTGGGCTGTGTATTCCCAAATAAGTTAAAAGTAAATATTCCATAAGTACCTACTAATTAAATGAGTTAGAAGTTTGATACAAATAATAGTATAGGACCATATGATTAAGGTTTGTATATAAGTGCACCAAGATCTTGCACAGAGTGTACAAACTAACTTTGGAGTTTTCAGGTTTTTTTAACCTGAATATTCTTTTCAATAGACTTCTTTTTTTAATTGACATATTCCTTAGAGCTGGTGCTGTGTTGTTATGAAGCTGAAACAGGAATTTTTCAGTGGTTGTAGGTTTGTATGTTTGGGGGTTTTTTTTACACTTTCAGAAAAAGCTTATTAGTATTTTATTTTAATCAAGAAAATGTAATTTATTCTTCATTTTAAAATGTTTAAATTTTAAAATGTTGCTTGCTTCAACTGGAGCTCATTTAAAAGAAATCTTTTTTTTGTGTGTGTTTTTGTTTTTTGTTTTTGCTCTTTCATGCCAGTGCTGCCTAATAGATACTATGGTCAGGATTTTTATTTCTGATCCTTCACCTAAAATTCATCTCTGTGTGTATAGGTTTGTGTTGCTTTGTTTTTTTTAAAGTGGAGACTAAGGAGAGATAGGAGTCCATTTAACATTTACTTTCTCTTGAAACTGTGTGCTGAATAATATATATTTTTGAAATTTCAAGTCCTACATCTGTTAGTTGCGTCAATCTTTGCTATTGTTAATACTAATTGAGCCTTAATCAGGAGATGATCTCCATGCTGTGGGAAGCACAGAAGTGTTCGTTCTGGTCTTTTATAAGCTCTAAATAGCTCATTAAAAAAATCATTTGTAGATCAGTTCTTTTTGTTGTTGTTGCATTTCACTGAGCTCAGCAGTTCTCTGGTACGCAAATGTCTTGTGTTTCTGAAGATGCCTCAGTTTCTCTGCATTTATATAGTCTCAACTTTATTTTTTATAAAGCAAAAATTGTTTTCAGCCATCATTGTAGTTATTTGTGATGAAGGATTTGATTTTATCTTTACAAGATTGTATTTGTGGCTGGGATTATACCATTTGCTGATGCTTCAATGCCAGGAGTTTTCTTTTGTGAAGGGTGAATTCATGATCACTTCCTGAAGGTTCACATTAAAAGAAATCAGCATCACTGGGAAGAAAATGCTTTTTACGCGGAGCACAGTGTTCATAACGTGACCACAGACATTTTCTAAAGGGGGTGTAGACTCTTTAATAGTAAACCTTGGCCTACGTGATGCTAGTCTTGCTTTTCCTAGTTAGCTTTTGCAGACCTCTTCAAAGTCATTAATGGAATTTCCTGGTCTGCAAAGCACTGGTTGAAAGCAGCTACAGTACTACTGGCTCTTGAAGGGGAGGGAAAAAACTATGTGGAGAGGGGTTATGGGATAACAGTTGTGAATTCAGGAGAAGGTCAGACCTGCTGCCTTGCGCAGATGTAGGGACACCACTGATGCATTTGTAAAATCTTGCTCCTTTGTGGGCTATGGCTTTGTGTACTTGCAGGTGGGGATGCCTGCCCGGCCTATGGGTGTATGGCACTCTTGAGCTGATTTTTAGCTCCTGCAGAGCTCTCAAGTCCAGGCTAGATGGGAGGCCCTTACATGCCCAGACATAAGGTGATGTTCGTTGACAGCTCCTGGGAAGGCTGTGGCTTCCTGCTGGGCCCCTGTGGAATGGGCTGCCTTGAATTGTGGTAGCTTTCTTGCCTCTGTGCAAGGCTGTGGTTCCTGCTGCCCAGTTCATTCTTGCAGGAGTTTGAAACACAGCTGCCTGCCTAAAAACTGGTAGAACAGCACCATTTATTGTGGTGTGGTGCCACGTCCTGAACCAGTTGCGTCAATGCTTAGGATGTAACATAAAACATGCGTGCACTGTCTGTGGCAGCAGTGAGGTGATTGCAAACTAGGAAGAATTTATTTCTACTCTCATTAAGCCTTGTGGCTAAACGCAATTAGACTTCAACTGGAAGAGTGGGGTTTTCTTCTAAATGGAGTGGGGATTTCTTGGTAGAGATAGAGGGTTTTGGTTTTGATGGCTTTGTTTTTTTAATTAAAAAAACCACTCAAGAAGCAAGAGCTGAGGGTCACCCCATGCACATGTCCATGGAAGCAGCTTCAATACAAATATACAGATGAGAAGGGCGATGGGGGGTAATTGCAAAAGCAAAATTAATCAAACTTGAATGTTGATTTATTGGTGTCAAACTATTTATTGCAACATGGTAGAAAGAGGAAAATATGTAAACCAGTAAAATCAGTCATTAGGTAAATATGAGCATAGGATCAGTGATTTTAAGAGAGCTTTGTTAGTGTACACCAGCTGAGGATTGTGGTCTTATGTTCAAATTTTTCTCATGTAAAGGTCTTTTTTCCATGTCACGAGAAGTATGGAAAAGGTGTAAGTGGAAGATTATTGGCCTTTGCACAACAGAAGGCACTGAAATTTTCCAGGATGATTTTTTCTACAAAGTTATAAATTAATATTTGGGTTACTAGTTCAGTAGTATAGCATAAAATAAGTTATCTGTGCTGCTGTAAAACGCCTGTGTCTCAAAGTTTCTTAAAGTAGGCATGTAGACTGTCTTTTAGGAAAAGTAAACAAAGAATGAGGAAAAAAAAATAAATTAACTTGGCTAAGAGTCAAAGCCTTGTTAAGATGCATGGCAGGAAAGTGGACACAAAATTGGTGGGAGAAGAAAGTAAAGAATATAATTAAAATGTTATTTCCTCCTCTTTCCAGTTACATGTCTGCTTTTGTTCTTAATATACACTTGTTGAACCTGCATGTAAATGATTGATTGACTCAGTGAACTCATTGTAATAAATTGTTTGATGTGCTATCTTGAAAAAAAATCTTTTGAAATTCTGTCTCTTCTCTTTGTCTACTCACCTTGTGGCTTTTAATATCTTGTTTCCCATCTGTCCGATTCCATCATAAGCTGAGCATAACTTTCCAGACCTTAATGCAGCTCTCTTTTTGTTCTGGTTTAAGTAAGTATGTAACACAAATATGTGACTTGGCTGTCAACAATAATGTTGGAAAGGAATGTTGAAGTGTGTGTTCCCTTTATTGATGTGAAATAAAGAAACACTTATCTGTAGATATTTGATAATACATATTCACGGTGCATAGATCTGTCTCTGCAAGCAAATGAATACAGAGATGTCTGTATCATTGTATTACATCTGCTTTAATGTTACAAGTCCAAAGGTTACTTTTAAGGATTAGTTCTTAATTAAGGGAGAAAAGAAACGGGTCTATAAAGTTTCAGGAAAACAATTTTAAATATAGATTTAAAAATACTTAACTGAATATGTAATACAGATGTACCCAAACTTCATTTTGAGAGATTGATGGTACCATAGATATTCCTACTGCAAGAAGTGTCTCTAGCAGTGAGGTCCTGAGTCTTGAATTTACAGGGGAATTTGGAGAAATAGACTTATTTTGTTAAAAACATTTTTTCTAGGGGGTATAATGTCTGTAGAAATGTTGGGATATCTTTTTTTTTTTATGCTTATAGTTCAGCAGTTTGCTTAACAACTGTAAGATACAGGTAGATAAATTCTCTGTGTTCTTTATTAAGGACACAAAATGTATATGCTGAAAGATTTTTTTTTTTTTTTTTTTGATAGTGCCTTTTTAGTGAGAGTAAATCCTTGGAGACACCAGAGAGAATGGACTGAGCCAGGAAGAGAGTAAAGGGAAAAGCACAGTAGTCCTGGACTGTCTATAACAGTTTCATGGGACAGTAGAAACAGAATCATCTTTTAGGTCTGCTGAATTAATCAGAGTTATTATGAAGGGGGCAAAAGGCCACAGAGTTCACTCAGTTGAATGTGTTTATACATAAAACACAAAGCACTGAAATATTTACTTTGATGTGGTCAATATAAGTTTCTTTGGATGATGATGATACTACTACTAGTACTACTACTAATTCTTTTTGTCTGGCTGATTTGATTATGAACAAGGTACCCGACTCAGAGAAGGAAGTCAAAGGGAACCAAATGCCTTTTTCCTTCATGATTTATTGACAAAATAATAAGTAAATCAGTTTCTGCAGGATACGTAGCCATATTCATTCAAGCATTGACTGAAGTGGAATTATTCTTCAGACTAAGTATCATGGTGAACTGAGGCCTTGATATAGTCTAAGCAACTTCTAGTTCCAAAATTGCTGTCTTTATTAAGCTTCTGACTTCCCTGGCATTTGCTGTGTATTGCTACTGAAACAAGTCTTTGAGCAGAAGCTTTAGTGGTGCAATTCCAATATCTAGTGAGTATTATGTTTTAATTCTTTTTTTCCTATGGTACTGTGAACAAGTGCTGTGGAGAAGTCTAGATGTGTATGTTTTCCACCATTGAAAGAATTGTATTCATTTCATCAAGAAAGCTGAAGCAATTTTCAACACTGTGTTAAAAAGTTTTTCTTTGACGGATGGAAGTTTTCTTATGAAACTTCTCGTGAATAATTTTGTTTATGAAACTCATAGCTCTATTTCTACAGCATAGAATATAAACAAATATATGGAATGAAATCTTGGCTCCATTATATTTAAAATCAATATTTTAGGATTTCTGTTTCACTAGGTTTTAATTCACTGTGTCCTTCCCAGAGTTAAGTTTGGTATAGTGTTTCCTTCCAGAAGTGTGAAAAGTTAAATGCATGTATCACAGAGGGCATTCTTGTGTCTTTAAAAGTAAAAGCCCCTTGTAGTGGATGCATCTCACCTGTCAGTGAAATTTGTGTGGAATACAGCAGCTGTGTAGTGTTACACACATATGCAGAAGAATATCTAACGATTAATATTTCATCATCATTACATAGCCATTTACTGTGGTAGAAAAAAATATGACTATGGAGTGTGACCCCAAATTGAAAAATGACAGGACTGATGGGTCTAGGGCATGTGTTATTAATAAATAACACACTTTTGTGACTCATTAAACTCTCTGTGTAATAACAGTGTGTTTCATTCTATGTTGCTGAGGAAAGTTGCAAACCAGAAGAAAAAGTCCTTTCTACGTAAGCCCAGATCCATTTCCTTAATTGCTGAGATTTTCCTGGGGACTGAAGGACAGACTAGACATTGTTCAACATTTTAGCTGAATGAAGTGACACTGGGCTATAATAAGCTGCAGCTGAAATCCAACTACAAAGTGTTTTCCAACAGTACTGAGGAAAAAGGCATTGTATTTGTAGTTAGTATATATGGATATAGTTTTTGGCAGCAGTTAAATTCTTATTTGCTGTATATTTTCCTAGGTTTTCTGCTGGGCTAAATCACTGTATCCATGATTTACAGTTAAATATTTGCTTTAAACATGAGAGTGACACATTCACATTGTCTTTTCAGCATATATGGAGAAAGACGAAGAAAATGAAATGGCATTCTTTTTCTAGGAATTCTGATATAATTGACATATTGGAATGTGAATGGTGGACTCTGAACTAATTACTGCATGTTTTGATGTAGATTAGACTGATTAGTAGGCACAGAATAGTGTAAACACTTGGATCATCACAGCAAATTTCTTCCATCTAGGGGAGAAATATGAAGAAAATAATATATTTGGAAAAAATGGTCACATGGCCTATTGTTTAGGCAAGCAGTTGCACTTACTGGCACAACTAGTTAACAGCATAAAACAAGCATATTGTATCTGGTGCATTAGTGATAACCTTGCATGCTAACTGTAATGCTTTCTTGTGTTTCTTGGCTTCACATACAGTCACACGCTGTATTCTCTCGAAGAAATAAGAATAAAGAATCTGCCATTGATTATAACAGAACGACTTATTTTCATGCATTACTGCATCATAAATGTTCACTTTTTCCTAAGATATATTCGTGCTTACAAAGTATATGTTTATCCCCTTGAATTATGGTTACTAAATTAGCATGCCATATTTTCCACGAAATTAATCTTTTTCTAGTTTTGTGTGTCTGACTAATAACTTGATAAATCTCTCCTTATCTTCTAATGGCAGATGATTTATCAAGGCCTACCACTTAATTAATATTACAGAGCATGTGGGGAGCTGAAGAATTCATAAGTGTTTTCCATAGCTTGGACATGTAAAATGAGAAGCATAGGAGAAAACAGAAAGATAATCTTGTAACTGAGAAAAAGCCTTTGTGATTTAAGCATGGGATTGAGGTTCAGGAAATAGTGAGTTCTATCCCACAAATCCATCATGCTTCCCACTAGACTTTGGACAAGACACTGATTTTTTTTTTTTTTTTCTTTGCTGCAGTTGACCATTCTGCAAAATATTTAGGGTAATACTGTCTTACCTCTTAGGGTAGTTTAATGCTAGATTCGTCTAGCATTACTAGTGTTATAGGACACATATTATTTTTTTTTAGTTTATTGAGTTTTACTTTTAGAAGCACTTCCATGATATAGATGTAGCCTGAATTTTTTCATATTAAAAAAGTATACATAATATGTAATATATAAAGGATACTTTTGTGACATAAATATTTTAACTTATGTATCTGAATCACATATAAATAGACAGAAATCTCAGAAGTTGTCAATGAAGTTTTGGCTTTCCTGAATACTTTACTTTTTCTCCATTTCCAGGTTGCATGTCTCACTCATATAGCAGCTAATTATCTTAATTCCAAAATTGAAGCAAAACGCTGGGGTACTGCTCATGGGAGTATTGTTCCGTATCAGGTAAGCAGAAAGCATTAGGGTTTTTTTGTTCTTGGAATTAATGATTTTATGTATTATGAGATTGAGAACTGACTGACTTTTCCCATGACCTGCTGTAGTCTGTAAGGTGTCTGTGTCTAGTTAGGACAAGGTTCTGTTGTTCATTGTCATTTCTGCATTTTGCATATTTCTTCATCAGCAGTAGACTAGTAACAGAACACTGAAATAGATCAAAGGTGTTTGCTGAAATTAGATGACTTTAAAGCTACCATGATGACTTGATTGGTTTTCACCTGACAGAGAAACCTTTTTTTTTTAAGGGTTACCTGACTTGCATACCAGTTATAAACTGAAATCTTTTGCCTCTGAATTTTGGTTTTTTATCTCGTGAGTCTACAAGAACAATCTAAATGGCCATGAAGTTCTGGGAGTTCTACGTATTTGTCATTTTCTGTTGATTTTGCTACAAATCACTGTGGCTCAGTGAGACAACAGGTTGGCAAAAGGAATTAACCAGACCTCAGATCTCCCCAGTGGAATTCATAGTCTGCTACATCTAATGAAGGGTTGAAATTCCTTAAAATAACATGACCTTCATCACATAAACAAGCACAGGAAAAAAAAAATTACTGCAAGTTTTATCTTATTTCTGGCTAGTATGGGAAACTTTCTTTTCTAGCTGATCACTTTGCATTCTTGATGGAAGTCATGCTAACTTATGGAGACTTGGGCATGTATTTAATTTAAAAAAATCTATTCTTCATAATTTTTGGCACTTCTCATCAAATGGTCATGTATGCAACTAGGTAGGCAGAGCCTGGATTTCCTAATTTCTGGCTGAAGTCCTTTAAATCCTGAGAGGGACTGTTCCTAGCATTTTGTCTGGGAGAACTGCACCTAAACAGCACTCAGTTTCTTTACCATCTCCTTTTTTTTTAGAGAAAGTAGGGGAAACTCGATGTATTTTCTTCTTCCCAGTGGTGAAGATGGTGGTGATCATAACGTTAAAAGATTTGCTGCTTGTGGCCATGGAAACTCTGATGCAAAAATCTTCCATCATTATGCAGAACACTATCACTGCTAGTGTCACAGCCAAGCCTCCTCAGTTCTAAAATCCAAATCAGTTGTTTTTGTAAAAGCTATGTCTGCTGGAGCTAGGAGAGTGATACACTTTTCAGTACATACCACTGCATAGTCAACTGTCTTGTTATTAATTAGCTAGAACAGATTGCAAATTACCTCAGACCTATGGGGAGATGTTGTGGCTTTTTCTGCAAGGATGAGTTTGGTCCTGCACTATTCTTGTCTCAGGTGTAGTGCAGTACAGTTATGGCTGTGCTACTCTCTGGTTGGCACAGTGTAGCAGTATGACCATGTTTTCTGGAACCAGCTCTGCATCACCCAGTGTAACCAGGGATCCACTACACAAGTAGTTACATTCTGCTGTGTTTCTGTGATGTGACCTATTGGTGCAACCCTTTTTGAACTTTGGTATGTTAAAAATATAAAACAGATCTGAAGTGTGTGAAGTTTGTATAAGCAAAACCAAAAACCTGACTAAACAAAACATTTTATCTTCACTGTACTGCATTTGGCTAAATAACTGAAACTTGCATTCTTTTATGTCCTTTTGCCTTTGTTTTTCCACAGTCAAAATGAAAACAAAAGCATACATTGAGTATCCTTTGTTTCTTGTTTCATAGACAGCTCTCTAGATATACAAAATTCGAGGAGATTGTTTTAGCTATCTTCTGGTTTAATCTAGATTAGTCAATATGTAAAGAATTTTTTTTTTTTTAAATCCTATCTAAACTATGGTTTCCTGTGTTTCTGTATGCTGTTTCTGTAGTAGGTATTAGAAATATTCTTTTCTTGTTCATAAACCGGTAATTAGGATGGATTTACTATGGGTGGAGTTGTTTGTGTGTGTGTTTATGGCTCATCTGTTAACATTCCATCAGCTCGCATGGTTATAATTCTGATTGTAACCATAAGTATATTATGCTTTCTAGTTTATTTTTCGCTTTACTAACATAAGCTATACTTAGACTGCAAAGCTCTTCAGAAACTTGAATTAACCCTCACTGTCGCTATTGTACTGCTTTTATAGTTGCTTCCATAGCTCATTTGTAATATAGTTTAGAAGAGAACTCTGAAACCTGGCTTTCATCCCTCATCCTAGTTATTGAATATACTGTCTTTTGCTTACTAAACTAATATGTGACTATCACAGTGCTAATTTTTACAAATAAATGTGGGGATGTTTTGTTTCAAGATATTTTGTGCAAGTGAACTATAACTTCTTCAAATAATAAAAATCACATTTCAGAAAATTGAACTCGTATATATTTCAGAACAAGTATGTGTTAGTGAACTGTTGGGTTTTTTTCTTATGTCCTCAACTTTATTTTGTTTTCATTTGCTGTGTTTTGAGTTTTCACACAGGTAGTAAATTATAACTTTGAAGTGATACAGAGCCTGCAATCCTGCTAAAAAGTGTCAGACTATGTTAAATCATGGAAGACTGGGTAAACATGAGAGCCCTTTACAGATATTAAAAAGGCAAGATCTAAATGATTTACATTATCTTTCTGTGTGACAGAACTCTGATCAGAGTCACACTAGAGTACTGACCAAAATTTAATAAAAAAATGTTGAAGGCATCTTAACTATGTAGATAAATAGTACTTTTTTTTGCTTACAGTTGTTACAGTGAGTGTTCTAGTGCTCTGTTTAACACATTCAGTAGTGTATACTGGAGGCTATTGTGGCTTTTATTTCATTGAGCTTGAATTGAATAATTTTGTTCAGAATATCTTTGCAAATGGCTCTTTTTCTATTTACTAGGCCAAATTTAGCTTTGAGTATATGTCTGTAATTTCACTGAATTCCCTGTTGCTTCTTGACTGAAAAACTAGCGGCATAATTTCTCCCTGAATGTGTTCTCTGGAATGATGTTTCTTACTTTTCCTTGTATTTAAACACATAAAAATTGAGCATTAATGGGCAGCTGGGTTTTCTCTTTCCTGAAACTACCAAGATGTATAGCACCTTTGAAAATCTATTTCTGGTCTGAGCAACAAGCTCTTAATAAAAGAGATGTAAAGTCTGGTGTGCAAGGACTTTCATACTTTTTTAAGGTTTTTCTCATTTGCTGATAATGTGCTGACTTTGTGGCATGACCATCTGAAATATCTGAGTTTTCAGTTCTGTGTGCTCATCACCAGAACCCAAAGGAAAGGTTTTGAACTTCTTTTGAGTGTACAGTGTCTTTCAGGGTTCCTGTAAATCTGTCTGTAAAGGTTTGCCATAGGTTTTCAATGGAGGTGAACTTTGCAATATGCCACAAAGATGAAGAACTCTAGATTCTAATCGACCAGAATCAGAAATAGATTTTTGAGTGCTGAACTCTTCATGAGAAATTACCTACTTGGAGCATACCTGCTTTTTAATCAGAGTGATATAGTTTGAATAGGTCACTCCTGTGATAGTGCTTGTAATCAGATCCCAATTTGCTTGGTTTCAAGTGTTAAAACACAAACCTTGAGTTCTGGGCTGTATCTTAAATGTAATTAGTGCAATTTTTTAAAACAAGTTTCTATAATGAGACACCTTGTTTATCTACAGCTGCTCCATGATTATCCAGAGGAAATCAGGGGCTTAAAAGCATCCGGTTTACATAATTGTGCTGAAAAGTAAGGTTGTATTATGTGTTTCATTTGGGGTGATAAGGTCTTCCCTCATTCTTGTGGTTTCAGCGATGTAGCTATCTTGCCTGTACCACGTATGAGATCTAGACATTCACTTTTTCATCTTCCAGTTGGCCCACTCGGAATGATACTCATTCTCCTGAGAAAGTCTATGGTAACCTGCGTGTTTACAGGATGATGTTTCCTGTGGCAGCTTATCAGCCTGCCATCAGACAGCTGGACAACTTGGCAGCACTTTCAGAGGCAAACTTTCAGCAAAAGGTATAGGGCTGTTTTCTCTTGGCCCATAATGATGAAAGTCTCTTTAAAAACTGAGAAACACCCCCCACCCCCAATAAATATATATTATTTCTGTTCCAGATTTTGTCCTAAGACTCACAGGGTCTTCTCAAGTATACTTCAATATATTTTCAGAATATGCAAAGGGCACAACCATTCTGCACAGAAGTTGAAACCACAAGACAGGAAATAAATTATTACTTTAACCAATTATCTTTTCTGTTGACTGACCTGTGCATTGTCATAACTCATCAGACCCAACATTAATGTTTTTTATATTAGAGCATCACTTAGAGTCTTTAAGTATCAACTTCTTTTTGTGCTAGGCATAAAATTTCCTTCATATGAGGAAACTGTCTCTGTGTCAAAGGCCTTGCAGTTGAAATGTGTTATGAAAACCAAAGTATAAGCTCAGAAGGAAGTAAAAGGTATGAGGTAGTAGGAAGATGAGTATAGTCATAAGTACAAATATCTCTGCATTATTTTCAGCATCTTCATCTCATACTTTTTGCTTGTGGCATTCCATCTTGTCCAGGAGTCTTACAAAGAAAATCCCACTCATGTCACTTGTGTCTCATCACAGGAACAGAGAAATGCAATAAGTTATTACTTACCTGATTCATCTGGCAGAGATGCTTTTCATACAAAGGCACAATGTGCACCAACTTTCCTAACTCAGCTCCGGAGAATCTCACAGAACTTTTCATTACTCTTTTTTTTTTTTTTTTTTCTCCCAGTGGAAAGGGCAACAGAATAATGTCAATTGTTCAGAAATTTCAGACTGCTTATTTCACACAAGAATGGTGATGTGTAGTCATTTTCTTTTCTGTCTTTATGTGGTTCTATTGGGATACTTCTGCAGTTAAGGTGTCTTGGAATCAAAATCAACAAAGAATAGAACTTGGATTGTTTGCAAAGTTTTGTTTTGTCCATGAAACTCTCCTTCTTAAATAAGTCCAAAATGGATGTTATGGGAGAAAATCCTTCTGCTCTGTAGTGGCTTAATCTAGGAGAAGATGGAACTTATGCACAGGAAAGAAATAAAATACAGATTTTTGTGCGGGGAGTTCTAGATTCAGGAAATGCAAGATGACCCTTCTTACTCTGTGAACCTTATCTACATAATACTCACCTGGACTATCTCACAGAATCATAGAATCATTAAGGTTGGAAAAGACCTCTAAGATCATCAAGTCCAACCATCAACCCAACACCACCATGCCTCCTAAACCAGGACCCGAAGTGCCACGTCTACACCTTTTTTGAACGCTGCCAGGGATGGTGACTCCACCACCTCTATGGGCAGCCTGTTCCAATGTTTAACCACTCTTTCGGTAAAGAAATTCTTCCTGATGTCCAGTCTAAACCTCCCCTGACGCAACTTAAGGCCTTTTCCTCTTGTCCTCTTGCTAGTTACTTGGGAGAAGGGTCCAACACCCGCTTCGCTACAACCTCCTTTCAGGTGGTTGTGGAGAGCGATAAGGTCTCCCCTCAGCCTCCTCTTCTCCAGACTGAACAACCCCAGTTCCTTCAGCTACTCCTCATAAGACTTGTTCTCTAGACCCTTCACCAGCTTCGTTGCCCTTCTCGGGACACGCTCCAGCACCTCAATGTCCTTCTTGTACTGAGGGGCCCAAAACTGGACACAGTATTCGAGGTGTGGCCTCACCAGTGCCGAGTACAGGGGCACGATCACTTCCCTACTCCTGCTGGCCACACTATTCCTGATGCAAGCCAGGACGCTGTTGGCCTTCTTGGCCACCTGGGCACCCTTCTGGCTCATGTTCAGCCGGCTGTCGACCAGCGCTCCCCTCCACCCCCCGCCAGGTCCTTTTCCGCCGGGCAGCCTTCCAGCCACTCTTCCCCAAGCCTGTAGCATTGCATGGGGGTTTTTTTTCAACTTCCTTGGGGGCCCATCGTCCTGTATTGTTGTTCTGAGCAATGAAATATCACTGCTGTGAAAGTATTGCCCATTTGACATGAAAATTAAATGTATTCACAGATCAACTGAATAGAAACTTTGTGCTCTCAAGCAGCAAAGTGTGCGCTCTCACCCTGTACGGTTTCAGTTTCCAAAGAACAGTTTGGCCATCCTCAGGTTACATGTCTTGACTCATGATGAATACGCAATCTCCCAGGTACTTTAGTGGCCTAGTGTATCTCCTTGAACTACTTACCTACAGCTTTGTTTTTTTAACTAGCTGCTTCCTTTCTATCTTTATCTTATAAGGCACAGGAAAGAGAGAAGCCAGAAAGGCCTGTATCATCCTGGATTCTGTAAAACAGGAAAAGAAGAATATCATTTGCAGGACTTTTTCTTTCTTTCTTTCTTTCTTTTTGGACAAGTTTCTATTTGTAGATTTCCTTACTAGATTCTTCAGAAGTGTCTTACTGTGGTATGACTAGATTAACTACTGACCTCACAAATGCTTTGGTGTTATTGTGATTATAAGGGACCACAGTTGGCGGTCTGCTTGGTAAGAAGTGCTGGAGTAGGGATTCTGTTTCCTTGCCATTTTAGTCAATGAAAATGTATAGTAATCATCTGTGAGAAGCTGTGTAGAAAGCTGCACATTTATGAGGAATGAATTCTAGTTATTCAAACCTGACAATGTTATATTGATACCTTTCTGGTGATCATCCTTCAGTGAGTCGTCAAGCCTCTCTCCTGGGCAGAGCAGCTGTCTGGAAACGAAATCAATAGGTTTGCCTTAGGCAGTTTTAGATGTAGTTATAACTTCATTCATATATATCCTGTCCTGTCACAGAGACAGCACTTTAAAGAAGCTGACCTTGTATTCACATAGAATAGACAGCTTCTTACCTGTACACAGGAACTTTTCAGATGGAAATTAAATGCATTTTTAATTTAAAACCTGATACTTTCTTTTTTTTCCTGAAGGAAACCCTCCTGCACCTTTCTACTTTAAGCAATGCCTGCAAGAAATTTTTTTGTGTGTCTTATACATTGAATTTGCAAAACAGTTATGGATAATCACAATTATTGTTAAGGAATGATAGCTGATAATTGAGACTGTCTCATTTTTGATCTCCTGGGAAGTGTCACAGACCATTTTGTGTCTATCATAAAACATTCTTATATATGTACTTATATATGTGTTTGAACTTACGTATTTACGCTTACTTAACCTGGATGTACATTAGAATTATTAGTCTGTCACTTATCCGTGGTCACATAAGAAGAGCTCTAACGAAACTAGGATCAGAACACAGGTGTACTGATGTTCAGTGTCATTTAGTGGACATATTTGTCTTTTATGTAGGCTGTTCATTGTTTCCTCCACAGTGGTCCATTGCTGGCGTGAGGGATCTAGTTTGTATTATTTACAGCAGCATGGCTAGTCTCCAAACATGTTGCAGGGTTACTGAACATTACAGATTTGTATATCCATGTCAAATTGTAATTCTTAGGAAGGGCAGCGTAACAGAGCCCTGATCAGTAGATTGCTCTTCAAATTGTAGCTGGTTGGAAAGGAATAAAAATAGGATCTGTGGGCTTGTAGAGGAGATATTGACTGCAACTGGATCACTGCTTTCCTCTAGTCTGCTTATCGGATCCAGGACAGAAGAATAAACTTTGTTTCTCCTTTTCTGAAAATGTTTCATAGTTGTCATATAAATATACAATGCAGCCACTCAAAAGCTGAAACATATTTAAACAGTCTGAAAGAGAACTTGGAAATCTGTGTGCAGCAGTATCACTCAATGACTCCCGACATAATGATCCTGCATATATAAATAGCGATTTGTATTGCTATCGTAGCTAGAAACCCTAATAAAACACCACAATCCCTTGTGCAGGGTATCATACAAGCGGGGCAAATCAGCTCTTTCTGGTCAGTAATGGGGAACGAAAGACAAAGGAATTACTTTAAATGACTGAAATGAGTAAGGACTTTGGCAGTGTTCACAATCTTTTAAAGCTATATTTTCTTAAGAATTTGAGGATCTGGTGATTTATGGCGAATAATATTCACTCTTGGGGCACAGGAGAGATTAAGCCATGACCACATGATGATATTAACTTTATGAAGACAAAAAAATGAATAAATAATAAAAGCAGGAAAATTCTTACCATTGTTTAATTGATGTTCAGATGCTTGCTTTTACTATGTGAAGCTTGTGACAGTTTTGGTTGGAAAATGTTGATTGTTATGGAAGGGTATGTCCGCTAGATGTCATTCATGTAATCTAGTTTTTGTTGCAGCATTTATTTCTAAGGAGCTATGTAGGATGGTAGTTACAAATTATCATTATTAGCTGCTTTTGTATATGCAGTGCTTTTGACTTTATATGTGTGGCGTGTTACAAAATAATATTCTGATTGTCTCTGTGATAGGTTTGACATACCATTTAGCCTAGAACTTCTGTCTTTACATGTTTTTGCCTACAATTACATTGATGCATGAGTAGACTTTTTATACAAGAGCACCCAGGTGAGCTGTATGTAGTCTGTAACTCTTCTGCAAAGGAGAGACATGAGTATAGAGGTAAGGATGTTATGCCCCAAGTGAAAGCAAAAGTATCCTGTAGCTAATACAACTCCACCTAAAATATGTTCTTTTCTAAGCTGTACACCTCAAAGGGTAGTTCTTTAGAAAAGTGCATATCTAATTAGGAAAGGCAGCTCAAATTTCATAAACTTACACAAGTGGATTTATATACTTGCAGATCTTAGCTGTAAAACTGTGCTTACAGTACTTGATTTGTGTCACTTTATTAATAATCTGAGGCATTTCAGATAGAATCACTGTAATTGAGCTTAAATAAAATACCCTGTGTGTGGGCAAATCAAAGGTGCGTCTGACCATTCAGTCGGGCGGGTTGGTAGGATCTGTACAGATATTAGCAAAGAGTGCTTGCCCCTCCCCACCTCCCTTCCCCCATCTTTCTAGTATGACATGTGTTACTAATTGCTAGACAGCTTCTGGGAAGCCATATCTATACTCTCATTGAAGAGCAACTGCTGCAACATTGGCCTGTGCTCTTTCCCACTTTCAACTTGGAGTAGGTACAGCAAAACTGGAAGCTGGAGATCACAGCTTCCGCCAATCTCCCTCTCCCCTTCCATATGGAATAAAGAATTTCTCTGCCCTGTGTAGTCAGCCAGAGGGCAGGATGGGGAAGTGATAATCCTCTTGGAATGAGCACTTGCATGAAAAATGATAAATGCTACATTACGTGGGGATTAACACTTGCTTATGAACTTGCTTTTAATGGAGTGATGCTTCTCTTTCACCAATGTGAAGGTTCACTGTACTTGTAGACCTGATTAAGAACTTTTACCACTGTTCAGCCAAAAGGGAACCATCTGCCATCAGAAACATAATGGTGTTCAAAACTGTTTCATTCTTTTGCATATTGTCCTCAAGAATGTAAAACACTTACTTTCACATAGCATTTACTTCCCTAGAAAAATGCTTGTTCCCCATATTTCATTGCAACATTCTTCTTTCTCTCATCATGAGAATTGCATGTCTGCTCACATTTAATGCATCTGTTTGAGGTCTGTGTTCTTTGTCACCATGAAACTCTGAAACATGACTATCCAGAGATAGTTTAATGAATGGCGTTGCTATATAAATCATGTCTATTATAATTTTTTTTGATGGCAGAGCTTACAATATCCTGTGGGGATGTTCAGAGTGGGTCAATTTGTGAGTGGAGTTTATGAAGCTTGTTTGGCATCTCTGGATGTATTTGGTATTGAGCACTACTTCATAAAGATTTAGTGTAGAATCTGATTGCTACTTTGCAGGATGACCCTTTCTTTTCACGGTGAGCTGACATGTCAGGCAATTTGGTCATTAAGTTATTTTCCAAGCACTGGTGTATACTAATAAATTTGGCATGGACTATATTGTTTCCTCTAAAAATATTGCATTACTGCTACAATAAGTTTAGCTCCACTGGAATAACAACTGTGGTCCTCCAGTACACAAGCAGCTTCTAGGAATTTAATTGGAAGGGTAGCATTTTTGAGAGCTTCTGCTCTATTTTCAAAAGTGACATTTGCACTTAAGAAGTCTCAGTCCAGTTGCCTTACTAAAGCACTGAAGTTTTAAATGCTAAATCTACTTATGAAAATAAGCCTTAAATTGCAGTGCTTTTAATGTTCTCATGCCCTTTGCTACATTCAGCTATAATGTTGCATGATGCTAAAAGAGGTATTTTTACCAATACTGTCACTAGTAAAACTTGATGGTAAAAAGACTGAGAACTTGTAATCTAAGGCTTTGTCTATTATTAAACCCCTATTATTACCAAAATTGTTTTGATTTGCTTGCTTTTTAAGATAAGCAGAAATTTTGCTACAAGACTTGAATTCAGTTGTATTGAGAGTGATAAGGGTCGGGGTGAGAGATAAATTTTTTAAAAGTAGTTCTCTGTTTTGCCAAAACCATACTTTCTGACCATCACCTAAAACACACAATATTCGCTGACTGAAATTTACTCTTATAATACAAATTAAGCTAGAGAAATTGGTATTATATCGGTATCCCCAAGGGGATCTCAACCAGTTTTATCTAGTCTACACCCTCACCTTTGTTCACTTATATCTAGGATACTTTTGACAGGTGTTTGTCCCAATTTCTGTTCACCAGAAGTTTTTAAATACTTGCCACAGGCTTGCTTAGTTAGCAAGACTGAGAGGAGGAAAAGAGATAACTCCATTCTCAATAAGGAAGATAGAGCGTGGATTTAGGAAAAGGTTTTTGGCTATATAGTTAGTGATGCATTATGGCAGTTGATTGCCATATTGTCTATAGCAAGTTTTTACATATATAAAATATACGTAGAGCTCATCTACAGTGTTCTCTTTCCTGGTTTGTGTGAGGCCAGCTCATTCATGTTTTCCCCAAGGTTATATTTTCTTAAACGTCTTGTATTTTTTTTTTTTTCTCTGACATGATTTCCACTTTGTTCACCTCTTCAAGTGGTGTGTCCCAATCTGGTGAATGCCTTAGATGAGTTCTTCATGTTTCTGAGTAACATGAAGAGCTTTCACATGCTGTTAAGACACCTGAGAATGGTTTGCTTTCATTTTTTTAACAGCATCACATTGCTATATCTCCTTCTTCTCAGGTGTTCAGCTGCCAGAGTAGGAGAACAGCACATAGCTCTACGCCTGAACTTTGCTGATTAGTTAGCAGCTACAACTTCAGTTTCATTTACCGTTAAAAGGTTCTTGGGTTTCCTTTGTCTGTGTTTCATGATTTTTGCTTTGTTTCACCATGGATTTTTTTACAGAATAGTTTCACTGATGACTCCCAATCCAGTGAAACCTGCAGAAGTGAGGTCATTCAGTGCTGGAGTGACCTCTGAATCTGAGGTAGCAGAAGCCAAAGCAATTGTCTGACTGTGATCTTGGTTTATGTCAGCTACAGCAAGTTTAGGGCACTCAAATTTAGAATGAGTATGTGTTAATTTAGAATGTGTAGGTTTAATGAGCTTTTCAAACTTTTGCATTGATGTAAAAATTAGTTTTACATCATTAGTCATCTTTATTTTCCGGGGTGTTTCTAGGTAGATGAAGTCTGAGATTCCAAAAAGTTGTATTGTAAGGATATGGAAGGCCCAACTTGTATTTCATATCTTGTATTTTATATTTTAGAAAGCTATCAGGGTAAAGAGCAGAAGTTAAATTATCTTAGTAGAAAGGCTATTCTTTGCTAGATAAAAATAAAAAGCAGACACAAGGTTAACCTTTAATTTGCTGTCCAACTGATATGCGTTTAGTTAGTATTAGTTGTGATTCTGCATTGAGTATTAGTTGTGATTCTGCATTGGAACAATCCATTGTCACGTGGAATGGCCATAAAAATAAACAAATAGGAAGTTGATGTAACTTCAAGTAGAGAAGCATTAGCTGAATGTATGTAACATAGTTAAAACCTAGCATAAAGACAAGGAATATAAAATATTATAAATACCAGTGTTTGTATGATAATGTCTCTTCTAAACAGAGACAACTTTTTGATGTTGTCGAATTTATCCTTGGCCTATGTGGTTATGATAGTGGCTAGAGAGTTTTGACCATGAATAGTAGTTGTAACAATGCAGCAAAGCCTTTTGTAGTACAAGTTAGTAACTTAGCTCACTGGGGCAGAGACTGCATTTTAATTTAGCTTGAGGCTTAGAACAATGGACCCTGAGTCTTATTTTAGTGCTTCCACAAAACCACAAATAATTTCCTCCTCTTTTGTGTACAAGCTTATAGTATTTTATTTTATTTGAGGGTTTTAAATATAGGAGTGAATGTTTTGAAATAATTCTAGGATTTCGCTTGATTTTCCTGATGTTACCCATTTTTACATATCCATTCTCTGCTGAGAAGGACCTGGGAGTGCTGGTGGACAGCAGGCTGATCATGAGCCAGCACTGTGCCCTTGTGGCCAAGAACGGAATCCTGGGGTGCATCAAAAGGAGTGTGGCCAGCAGGTCGAGGGAGGTTATCCTCCCCCTCTACTCTGCCCTGATGAGGCCACATCTGGAGTACTGTGTCCAGTTCTGGGCTCCCCAGTTCAAGAAGGACAGGGAACTGCTGGAGCAAGTCCAGCGGAGAGCCAGAAAGATGATCAGGGGACTGGAGCACCTCTCTTATGAGGAAAGGCTGAGAGACCTGGGTCTATTCAGCCTGGAGAAGAGAAGACTGAGGGGGGACCTTGTTACTGCTTATAAATATCTGTAGGGTGGTTGTCAAGAGGATGGGGCCAGACTCTTTCCAGTGGTGCCCAACGACAGGACAAGGGGCAATGGGCACAAATTAGAACACAGGAAGTTCCAGCTGAACATGAGAAAAAACTTCTTTACTGTGAGGGTGACAGAGCACTGGAACAGGCTGCCCAGGGAGGTTGTGGAGTCTCCTTCTCTGGAAATATTCAAAACCCACCTGGATGTGGTCCTGTGCACCCTGCTCTAGGTGTACCTGCTCAAGCAGGGGGGGTTGGAGAAGATGATCTCCAGAGGTCCCTTCCAACCCCAACCATTCTGTGATTCTGTGATTTTACATTCACCAGTTTGTCAAAATTGGAGGATAAATGAAAAGTAAAAATGACCATCACATGACTGTCAAAATCACAAAAGAATCTGAGATTTGTCTAATACATACAGCGTTTACTGACGTATTTAATCCATGAATGAGGAGGGTGGCCTTGGGCAGGAACAGAGTTCCATGTATTAAGAATCTGATCAGGTAGCTCATTTAAGAGAATGTTATTAGTGATACCTCTTAGCACTCATGCATAATTATGCTATCTTTTCACTGTTACCTTTTCAAACTCCTCAGAGATTCTTAAGTAATTTTATTTCCTGCCATTTAACAGTTTTGAGTAATAATGATGATGAGAAAACAGTTAAATAGTTTCTTTTCTCAAGCACCAGGTGCTGAAAGCAACTGAGCATATCGGTGGTTTTTACAGGGGTTTCCTGTGCATCTTGTGTGAGCTTCTTCAAACGTTCATCATATAAGCCTTTGTCAAATTTAAAAAGATAATATAGATGATTTGTGGTCAAGAGATTGGACTGAAACTCAGAAATGTAGCTCTACATTTGCTTGCAGAAGAGCTATATTATTTCTGGTTTGAGTGCTTGTTGCAACCTCATTTAATGTGATGCTGCTTTTCAGGTGAGTGCTCCCAATGCATTTTTAATACAAGGTAGAGCAGTTTCTTGAAATCACCAGTTCCAGGTTACAGCAAGTAACAGAGTGGTAGTTACTTCCAGAATTTCTACTGCTGTGTTTCCTATCACATTTCTATCTACTCTTTGAAATTTGACTCCTCCTGTTGTGATTTGAGTAGGCCACTTTTGTGTGCCCCTCCTCCGTCTGTAAGAGAGCTGACCTCTTCCTTCTCCTTTTCTCCTGTTTGATCTCTATTTAAATAGTAAGCTGTTCATAAGCTGTTCAAAAGAGATTATTCCTGTCTTTCAGGGTATGACGGCATGGCATTGAACAGCATAATGTAAATGTGAGCTAGTTTCAATGCTGCAAGCAGGGAACAATCATAGAAAAACAGTCTTGGATGGGGCTATCCCTTCTCCATGTAAGATCATCTTTAACAATATTGCTCTCCACAGATATTTGCCTGACTTGTTCTGGGACTCCACAACCCCCCAGGCAGCTCATTTTAGTGCTTCACTATTGATAATCTCCATGGTGCACAAGGCAAGAAGTGTTTAAATCACAGCTAGGAAGAGTCAGATCAGACATTCTGAAAAGCTTTCTAACAGAGAAGCCAGATTCCTTCCTCTTTTCAGTAGTCTTTTATGAGCTTATGGACTGGTATGTCTCAGTCTTCTCTAGGCTAAACATTCCCAGTTTGCTTGGTCTTTCCCCTGAGATCAGGCTTGTCAGAACTTACTGCTATTCTCTGTACTTCCTTTTTGGAACTTGTCATTTTTGTGGCATCCAGAACCAAATGCAGTACATTACTCCAGTTCCAGTTTTATCATCTTGAAGTACAACAGAAAGATTATTTCATGAATCTTGTAGGTTCTGCTGATGTTCTGAAATGCCACTTTAATGTTACCCTGCTGTTGCAAAGGAGCCTTTGTTTAATTCATGTTCAGTTTGTGAAACATGTAAATTCTTGATAATTTTCTCTTGTATATGAATTATTCATGTGAGTAACCTACTCATGCCTGAATCTAGAACTTCCCAGTTGATTTTCCTTGTTGAATTTCACCGTCTTACTTTCAGACTTTATATCCCAGTTAGTTGCAAACATTTTCAGTTCTATCCAGTCTGTCCAGTACTTGCAGTTCCTTCTAGTTTTGTGGCATCTTCAAGTTTGATGTACATACTTTTTTCTCTCAGTATCTGGGTTATTAATGAGAATATTGAAATGATCCATGAACAGCTGATAGTATTCTTTCATGTTGACAAATAGTTCATAACTCCTTTGGGTGATATCGAACCAGTTGGTAACCCCATTTCTCATATGGCCTTATTTAAGTTGGTAATGCCCTTCACTGTAGTCTGGTGAGCAATTAAAGACGTCTAAGTCTATGTATTTGTACTTCGCAAGTCAATATTGGCTGCTACCCATTCTCTGGTTGTTTTGGGGGGATGTATGTGTGTCTTTCTGGGAGGCAAGTGCTGACATATAATTTGCTTGATTTTATTTTTTTTTTTTTAATCCCATCACTGTGTGTGCACATTTCTGAGCTCTAGTATCTCACTTCCGTCCCCAAGCTGCTAGTGTGCAGTTTCCTCAGACTCTTATGCAAGAATTCTAAAAGAAATCTTATCAGGTCATGACACTTAAACACTGGGTTTTCAGAAGTACACTCTTAACACAGCTTTTTTGTAATCTAGCCCAAGTTTCACCTGTATATTGCCACGTTGGTGCCCTACTGTGCATTTGCTAATGAATTCACTAAATATATGTTTGTGTAGTCCATAATAGAGTCAGTAGGTATTAATGCAAATGATAAGCAATTATAATAGTAACACAGTGCTTGCTTGCTTAGTTACTTACTTACTAGGCAGATGGGCTGCACTTGGAGATTGTAAATGTTCATAGGAATCAACAGGGT
This sequence comes from Fregata magnificens, assembly GCA_013389945.1. Classification (NCBI taxonomy): domain Eukaryota; kingdom Metazoa; phylum Chordata; class Aves; order Suliformes; family Fregatidae; genus Fregata; species Fregata magnificens. The sequence continues at coordinate 5,131 of WAAD01025791.1, read as the reverse complement.
CATGACTTAGTTTCAGATGGCGTTGATTACTGTGCTGAGCATCTTCAGAAGACTTAATCACTGAAATCCAATTTAGTCCTTTAAAAGTAGAAGTTAAGTATGACTTCAAGGACATGTAAGACCTGTTGACTACCTTCTGTGCTAGGGTTTATGAATTTCAACTGGAAATGGAAGTTAAAACAATACCCCCTTGAGGTTATGTAAAATACTAATCAATAATGTGATGAATTTAAGGAAGGAGACACTGGATAGACAGCATATTTACTATGAAATAGAACTTTGTGGAAACAAGGTTCTGATATTTAAGTATTGACAGATGTACCGGTTATGTCCTTGCCTAGCATTAAATTAGTGTACCAGGTCCTGAAAAATCATGAGTGGTGTAATAATAACAATCATGAGATTCATAAAAAAATTGTCTTCTGTGTCCATTTACCAGTCTTCTGATTCCTTCCCACCACCCCCCGTTTTTTTTCTTATATTATGAGTTCAAAAAATTGCTTTGGTGGAAAAAGAAAGAAGACAGCTGACTCTTTCACATAATCACCCAAGTTGACTTGGCGGCATGCTAGGCTCTGTGTTTTTCTGCCAGCCATTTTAATAAAAACCTACTCAGTTATTTGGTTTTTGCATCTTTGATTTCAGCTCCTTGAGGAAATCAAGACCCTGTTCTTGATTTAGTGAAATTTTACTCTCTGGCTGTAAATGGTATTTTTTTGGTAATGTATATCAGATTCACTAGATTGAATGTAATGTATCAACTCATCAGGACTTGGAAGGGAAGGTGGCTTCTCTCTGAAGCTCCAAAAGTCCTGAAAGATAAAAATACTTATAGTTTTTGTTTTAGAGCATCTCATGTCTTTTCAGCCAACCTTATGATTTTTGGGAGATCTGAGTGATTTTGAGTATGTGGCTTGGCGTAAAGTAATCATTCACTGTAACATCTGCTGTAATTCCAGCAAGAGATGCTCCCCTTGACATCCGTACCCCAAAAACATTTCTGATAACCCTGCTTCCAAGCTCTGCACTCATGCCTTCTAGTTGATAAGCAGGCTTTTAACATGTTCGAAAGGCCATTAGAGACAAACCTCATATCCGCTGTATTTAAAATGCTATTCAAATCCATTGTAGTTGTTGTTCTGATGCCACACTCCAAGAATGTCTTAAAACATATATGTAAAAGAGTTGTAATGAGAATTAGAAATACCGCAGACTGAATGTCTCCGGAACCATTATGAAAGTGGCTGCAGTGGAACTGGCAACAGTTGGTGATTGAGTAATGGTATGATGGCAGTTTCAGCTCAGGCAGGGATGATGCTGTGTTTGCCACATGTGAATTAATATAGTGCTGCTTTTTACTGTTGAGGGATTAACACAAATTTTTTTTTAAGAATATTTGAAGTAGAAAAGACTAGGAGAATAGATGAACCCATATTGCAGACAGCTGCTTTTTTGAGCTGATGAGCTAAAAATCTGCTATCGCTGGGAAGCATCAGATCTGAAATTATAACACTGCCAATGCATGTGATAGGACTTCTAAAATACCAGGTAGAGCTATTCCCTTCAGACAAGTAACCAGAAAAAAAATAGGAAGTAAGAATATCTGCATGCCATTTGGACTAGGCTTTCCTGCTCAACAGCAATTTCTATTATAACAACATTTTTTCAATGTAATTCTGTGTGCATACTTTATGAGTATCAACCACCAATAGAAAATAAAATTGGAAAAATGTATTAAAGAAAAAGGGATGATGGAAGTGATGATTTGAGTGCTAGAAGTTAAGAGTTTGTTTTTCATCATTCTAGTTCTCTGTCTTTCCTAATGTGTGTACTAAAAACCAAGAATAAATTCAGAGGCAAACTGTACATTTTTTCTTTAATTCTGTAACATCCATGAAGCCAATATTTGATAGTCACTTACAGAACATATCTTGCTGCAAATGCAAGTTAAGCATTAAAAACTAGTGGATTGATTGTAAAAGCCTCTTTTCAGTATGTAGAAAATATACTTTATAAGAAATCAAATTATTTATCATTGCTCATGCAACTACATGTAACTGTGATTTTATCAATTGTCATCACACTGCATTGAGCTGCATCACATTACATCATGTAAGTAGTAAGGGAAACATTCTGAGGCCAATATTGCCCTTTCAGATTAATTCATCATTCAAATTAAGAATACCAAGTTCCTAAAATGAGAAGGAATATATGGACTGCAGCATCATACTCAGTTCTCTTGGAAATGAAGCGTGTGGAGACGCAACCATAAAAATTTGCCTAGCTAGGATGTAGCTTGTGCACATTGAGGCTACAGTGATAAGAAAAGGAAATTGGAATATTGTGTGGCTATAATCTATTGTTTGACATCCAGTGTCTGCTGCTGTGTAATTTACTTGCCTCTTTTGGTCACCTGACTGAAGACATTAAGTGGGCCACAGGGTAAGCCAGGAAATTCAGCTCTCTGCTTTCCAAGTCCAAAGCTCAGTTGTTTCCCCTTTCCCCTTCCCCCTCCCTCTTTCTTCACAGCTGGTCAGCACATGCACAGTAATTGCTTAGGCCAGGTAGGGCAGATATGGAAAGATACATATGGAGCACATGCAAATCTGCACTAAATTTCTGGAATGCAGCAACAGGGCGAAGTTAATGTAAAGCAAGATTTCTTTTATGTTTAAAGTTTCTAAAACTAATTAAAAAAAGAGACAACAAATTCACTTTATAGCCTTTCCTTTTCTCTACTACTACTAACTGAGCGGGTTTGGGATTTTGCCAAAATATTACACATTGCTCAAGAAGATTACAAAGAAATCCCAGACATGCACTAGAGAGCTATTAAATTT
>WAAD01025790.1:343353-366471 GCA_013389945.1 Fregata magnificens | reverse complement strand
ATATGTAAGAAAATGAAAAGCTACTTACAAAACCCACCTTAAAATAAACAGCTAGAATAGACTTGCCAGTTAAATTGTTTCAAGTTACAGACACAGCTTTTCAAATACTTTAAGATTTACTATTCTGTACCATAGTAATCCTGCTAAGTCACCCACAAAGTTGTAAACTACAGATGATTCCTGCCCCTAATGTTTTGATCTAATTGACACACTAGTTTAGCTACAACCACATATTTCTGAACTTCTATACTGTAAATTTTCTTTGGAATTTGTACTCAAAGTGAAGACAGAAATACAACCAAATTAGAATGTGCGATCGCTACCTGACTGCGTGTTTCCTTCCAGAAGAACAAATGCCTAAAGCACAGTAGCCATGGGCAGACTGTCTTACCTGTGCTCTCTCTTCATCAAATTCCAGGCAGCCCATACCATCCAGTCTCTGTAGATCTATCCAGCCTTTCCAGATTACACAGACACCATTGAGAATCATAGGTGCCTTCAAGTACACCTGAAATAAAAGCAAAAACACATGCTATGAATTTGAAAGCATTTACACACATGCCTGCACAATGAAAATACTGATGCAGGAAGTGTCTATATGTATTCTTAGAAGAACATCCAAACCAGCTGGTAACATGAGACTGCACTTAACAGCTTCTCCTGCCTCCTTTCTAAGAACTCATTTTAATCAAGTGAGTGCTGTAACTTTCGCCTACTGTACTGGAAGGAATAAATTTAAGCTGTGTTCTCATTTCATAAACTGCCGCGCACCAGGATTTGGTTAGAACTGTTACTGCTTTCAGTTAAAGTAACCGTTTTTCTTGTCAGCTTACCTTCGTGTCACACAGAAAGTCGCATGCTGCCAGACAGGGAGGATCCTTTACAGCACGTTTAAATGGTTAAACGAACACATGCTTTCCTACTCCCAAGAAGCACTGTATTTTACCCCAATGCATGAGCTCTTTCAACAAAGAACAAGCACCAGTTTCAGTCCTCCTCAAATTTACAAACTAGTCAGAGTTTAGTAAAATATACTATACATACACCATGCTAAAAATAAGAAAGTCTTCCTGTGTCTATTCTAGCGTTTGTGAAAGGCTTTTCAAAAGAAGCAACACCAGATGATCAAAGCCCATCTACAGCATCAAATGTGCACAGTGCCTTGAGCTGCAGCAAGGAATAATGCATGAGCTTAAGGCCCTACATCTAGATAATGGTAGATGATACCCGTGATTTAAAGCAGAAGTATTTCCCCTTCTGAAGACCAGAGATTAATCTCCACACAGGAAATTTAAAAAGAAGCAAATACAACACTAAATGAGTTTGACACCTTATATTTAATGACATCAGCCTTAAAAGGCAAAATTATCTAAATTGCTAAGGGGGGGGGCGGGAGGCAGGAATCAACCTCCAGTAGTTACTTCAGCCTACTTGGCAAGTCAAACCCCTCATGGAGCAGAAGTTTGTCTATGCTGAATTGCCAGAGAGGCAAACCATGCATACAGGCCAGCACCCATTCCATATTTAAAGACTGCCTCAACATTCAAAGTCCTGTTGAGTCTTTTTGGTCCTCAGGAGTGGCCCAGCTAGCCAGGGGAATTTTCACACAGCGCCTCCTCTAACAGCTCTAACTTCATCCTCTGGCAAATCCTTAAAGTATAATTGATGTTTAGCACTATAGCACATCTCAAAGCACCCCGACTGTGCCTACCTGCTCAGTTCCACACTTACCAGCTCAGGTCACTCAAGCAGAAAAAGGAAAGGCACAGAGTTACAGGAGGAAGAAGGAAGGTAAGCCTTACTTATGCAAAGGCTGTCCTGATAAAATTAAGCACTGAACAACATGAAAGGCAATCCGTAAGTGGAAGAAAGGGAACAAATAACATGAAACCAAATGACAAACAAGTAATGTTATTTGCCAAAGAAAATACACATTTGATCTGAGCTTGATTTTTACAACTTATCACACTTCACTATGAAGTGATATACTCCAAGAAGTTTTAATTAGTACAGTATGCCATAGCTCGATAACAAAGAAATAAAAGTTAGTTCAAGCATATCTTCTTTGTATCGGCTCTCCTACCGCAGGGTCTCCACTAAGAAGAGCACAGACTGGTTTTCTGTCCTTGTATTCACAGGCTAGCTATGCAAGCCATCACACCTATGTCTTCCGTGATGACAGCACACTATGCAGGGTGCAGATCTACCAGCCAACAGCCTTTGCAAGCAGAGGCATCAGAACCAGCATGAGTAAGATGTGGACTACCAGGAAACCACCTCCCACAGCCCTCATTTCAAGATTAATCACTTCAAACATCCGAAATACAACATTACTCCCTTCCAGCACAGTCTTCACTCATTCATCTCACAAGAAATAAACGAAGTACGCACCATCAACTTAATAGATGCATTTAATTAGAAGTGAAAAACAGTTAAGGAGGGTATTAGAATCAAGAGTCACTCTTCTAGTAAGAATGCAGAATAATTCAAAAGGAAAAAAAAAAGCAGCATAACCTAACTATGGTTCTGTGAAGATGAAACAGTCTGTACTCAAGCGCTAGTTACTTTTTACAGAAGCAAACAAGTATTTTGATGATCTTCATTTAGGGTTTACATTTCATTTGGCCTCCCCTATCCTTCTGGCCCACAACAAAAGCCTGGGAAATCAGAAGTTACATAGGACTTCCCACAGATGACAAAATCTAGCTTTTCAAATTGTCCAGAATGAGAGTATTTTTTGTTTGTTTCTTTAACTAGGAATATTATGCTGCCATTAACTGCCTCGTTTCAGCAGCTGTTCAATTGCCTTGGTCACTGCAGCTGCCAGTGCATTACGTGCAAACTTCGTAGCTCAGCACAAACAGTAAGCAGCTCAGATGCAGCTGCTGAGGGCTCAGTACTTCAAATGCAATGCCTTGTGCATCACCTGGAAGCCTGAGCAGCACTGGAAATTCCGTGAAAGTCTTCAGAAGTCAAAAGGGGAAAACAGAAACAAGCTGACAGAGCCGGTGTGATTACTGATGCCTACTATTTGCCTTAAGCACACGGCCTAACAGCTGAGCTGCTGACAAAGCAGCTCGTGAACCACTGGCATGCAGCCTGACCTTTGAGATAAAGTACTCTGCCCTTGCTCCTGAATCAGAGCCCTTAAAGCCTTACACCACTGGATTCAGTAGGTCTTCAAAACCCAGATAATGAACAATTTTCACCTCTGAAAGGATGAATTCCTTAGCAAGATATTTGAGTTTTGAAATTACTATATAATCATTCAAATTTAGTGTAATTACATTGAAACCACACGTGCTTATGCAGGAACTTTTTTCTCATTAAAACACACAATAAAGCATACTGGTGCTTCTCCCTTTATTTTAGGGAAAGGAATGTAGACTCCTTTTCCCCCCCTCTACACTTTCTGGAGAATGGAAACCACCTAAGACTGGAGCCAAAACAGTTTAACCACATATTTCCTTCTTTGCAGATAAAGCCATGCTGGTTCCGTTTCAATTTCCGAACTTAACAGAATTATTAATACATTACTGCCCTTGTCTATGAGCACATGATCTGTTATGGCACGTCAAAATCCAGCACAAAGTTGTCTTTTAAAAAACTTTCAGAATTCTCTAGTCTCAAAGTTGCCTTAAGACAGTCACAGTAAGAGAGCAAAGGCAAAAGCCACATTATTTCTATAAAGTCCCCAACCTTCCCCCCTTCATATTACTGAGCTATTCAATTTGATTAGAAGTAGATAAAAGGATGTCTTTGTTAGAATAACTCTTTCAAGGTTTTGTTGCTAACCCCAGATTAACTGCACTTACATAGTTTTATAAATCCTCCCCACACCTCCGGGTGCTTTTCATAGTAACATCTGGAAATCAGTCTTGTAAAACTCAGACACTCAGGTGAAAAGCACTGGAGAGCAGTAGGAAGAAGGAAGGGTTGGAAGTCAGGCGATTACCAATTTCATATGCAGTGCATGAATTTAATGCTACATAAAAGAAACACCATTATAGGGACATACAAGAGGAAAAGATTTATGATACAGCTGCCTCCTTTCAGAGTACAGTCCATCCTATAAACCAAATGAGGTATGGCTTTTCTGACAGTGACAGTAAACGGTTGTGTAACTAAGTTAAGCATTATTATACACACGTCGAAGGAGGAGAATAAGTTTGCTCTCATTTTGCACCCTCATCTTCCACGCACCGGCACAGCCAAAGCTAATTAGTTTGTCAGATTTTGAGACCGAGGTAAACTTTCACATACTGAAATGTGCCAGTTTTACTAGCTTATACCAGCTCAATTTTTGTTCAGGTGGCTGTTATACAGAAGTTTCATTTCACCTCAAACTACATGTTCCATTTCAAACTCCTACTACAAATCAAAGTAGCATTAGAATTTTTTAAACGAGAAAAGTAGACCTGTTACTTTTACATTGGAAACAGGCTTTTAGTGTTAGAACAAATATTCTGCTTGCTGACTGAACAACCAGCAAAAGTAAATACTCTTATCTCCTGGCAGATTATCTGGATGGAGGATGAACAGCACCATAAACACACATAAACTTGAGAAGGTGCTGCATGAATACGTTAGGCTCCAAGTTGCTGAGCTGTGTTGGTGCTTTCTCGGCCTACCAGCTGGCTTGATTTCAAAGACCTCTGTGCCACACCTTCAACATATAGTGTAATCTCACCTTCCTTTTTGTACTCTTTCAACTAGTCTGTCATTTCTTTTCATCTGCATTTAAATGAGCAACCCTCTCCTCCAACTTCAACTATCTGGGAGTTAGCTTTGTTGTTAAAAATAGGCAGGGACTTGGCTCCTGTAACACTGTGTGTTCATATTTTAAAAACCAAACTTAATTTGAATATAGTGAAGCAGACAGAGGACAATTCTCAATGACTTAAAAAAAAAAGCTGCTTTACTTGAGCACAAGATGCAAAACCTCAGTTTCATATCCTATTTTAGTCCTCTAGTAAATCCTTATCTCACAACACCAGGGTATTTAACTGATGTGCTATAGATATGCTATCTGTATGCTCCATCCACACATCCTGCAGTTAGAGAAAATGTTCCTTCTCCCTAAAGCAACCAAGCCATTTCCTTCCCCCGAGATTGCACACAGTTCTCACCACCCACTGACTAATGAATCAGCACGCTCACAACGGCCACCGCCACCGCCAGGACCAACTTCACCCCCCCAGGAAACACCAGTCCCCGGTGAAGTGGTGCAGTCTCCTCCCTTCTGTTTTCATTTTCCCAGCACACTGGAGCAAAACGCATTCTTTCAGAAGAGGCTCAGTTCTGACTCACTGTCTGCCTCATCACACACACATCTGCCCATTCATAACTGCTCACACAAGCTGCCCCTCTTGGTTGTGCCAAGTACGTACGTCCCCGTTTTGATTCCACCTTCCCCTGAATCATACTCCACTTTTAAATATTTAAACAGCAGTCGCCGCAGTGACTTCATATATGAAACACTGACCACTAAGAAAGAAACAGCTGTAAACATTTACTCCAAGTAAGAAAGATCTTAAATCGGTTAAGGCTAACCTTGTCATTTCAGCTTCTCTTAACATGGTCTGTATACACTGCTGAGTAAAAGGAGACTACTTATTCAAAATGTTAAAATAGGAAATTATGTATTCATCTGTTTCCTTTAACAGAGATCTTAAAGGAGTGTATGTACATATTTCCATAAATAAAATGCTGTGGTCTTGCCATACAGATTTGGCATGACTGTTTTGAAGTGTAAATTGGGTCAGTCCTCCCTCCCCAAATACCCGGACTCTCTCGTGTATCATGATCAGAGAAGGGTTGCTAGCCTGGGTTTCAAAAAGGGGCAGAGCATAAGAGAGGAAGAAATCTATGAAAGGGAAAAAAAAAAAAAAAAAAAAAAAAAAGAAAAAAGCTTTTCCAAAACTCTGCAACAGAATTTATACACTAAAATCCTCAATTATTTGGGGAGCAAAACAGAATAGTATCTTCGTTAGTATAAGAACAATTGAAGTTACAGCAAAAGCTGACAACTCCATACAAGGCTTCAGACACCGATCACTCATTTTAAAAGAAACTAATGAAAGATAACCAAGTCATGGACAGAGATCACAGCACTTAGACTTTGTCAGTCCAACTCTGAAACAAAACCTTTGTAACATAGTTCTAAGGGGGAATGAAACAGTAAATAGAAACGATGAAAAGAATCCCGTTTAGAAAGTCACTATGGGTGAAACAGACTTTTTAGTGTTTTTAATCTTAGAACAATAGACACATCATTACAAACCATAAGAGCTCAAAAATCCGACAAATTTAGATCAATCCTTCTGTCTCATGCCTCAAAGCATTATTCTTCCTTTAAACACAAAAAGAAAATGTTTTCTAAGTTATTTTGAAAGCTACATCTTGAAACAGCTTCCACCATATGAAAATGAGGTCTTGTTAAAATTTAAACCTCACACTATTTTGTAAAAATGCAAAGGAAGTAATACTTCCTAACAAAACAAGAGTTTTTCCTAAACAGTTGTACGTGGATGACGGAACTGTGGCTTTCAAGATGAATACAGCTCTAAGTTTCTCAAGGGTGGCACCTATGTCACAACTGTACCACACCACCGACAACTGGCCTTGCTGGCTCACCAGCGGCTGCCAACGTGGGACTCCTGGGACGGTGCTGGCCAGAGCAGCAGGGCTGCCCAGGGACACCACGGCAGGCACAGCAGACCCTACAGTGCCCAGCATCATCATTTCTCTGCCTGTGACCTGTTCCTGGAGCTCTTCCTCTTGTAATCGCACAAAGACATTTCACTTGCAACTTTAGACTATGTAAATAATTTGATGAGAGCCTGGTAAGATCAGGAATGGCCAGGCCTATTATAGTGCATACGTTCTTTGGAAAAAGCCCATCTCAACTTTTTAGTTTTCCTCTTTCCTCTGTGCTACCTACACATGCCATAATACCCACCCAAAAAACCCAAACACAAATAAAGCAACAACTCGGGCATGGGTGTGTGTGTGTGTAGGGGAGTGGGTGTTTAGGGTTGGGTTTTTTTTGGGGGGGTGGGGGGGTGTTTTTGTTTGTGGGGTTTTTTTTTGGTGTGGGTTTTTTTTTTTTAATTTTCTTTTTTTCTTTTCACAGACCAGAAGAAGAATTTCTGGAAAAAAAGTTTTAACAATCAAAATGAAATAGGGTCACTATTTCATCAGCTATGACAAAGGTCGATTCCTCAAGCAAAACCAGAAATATTAACAGAACAGCATGCTTGCTAAGAGTCTCACTCTAGACTGTTATGTTTAGGAAAAAAAAAAAAGAAAGTAAAAGTAGTAAATGCAGTCTTTCATACTACAATGTTTTAAGATCACAAAAAGCAGTAGAAATACAAACTCGCCAACTGTGAGGAACAAAATATCTTGAAGAAACGAATATGCTGAAGTACAAATTATCCCATGAATTGCTAACAGCCTGTACTAGAATTTTAATAGCAACAAGTAAAAGTAGTGAGCACAGGGCTAACTAATTTAACTATTATTTGCAGGGGGTTGTTGTATATAAGCAGTTAAAATTGTTGTTAAAGATTTTAAACCCCCGTATTTCCCCCCCTTTAGAGCAATATATCCCTTGTTCATCCTGCTGCTGCGTACCGGAGCTTATTAAGATAAATTTAAAGCTTAAAGTGTATTAGAAAAGTTGCAGCTATGATTTAATTTCTCAGAAAGATTTTTAATTTAGTCTGACCTTTGTCAAAATAGTATACCTGCCAGATTCAGGAGTCAGAGGAATACAATTTTTTGAACACAAGTTTTAGACTCTTAAATGCATTCCCCCCCCCCGCACCCCGTGGTAACCTATGAATTTACAGATGCCTATATATACATACTAATGTCAAAGGTGATTCAAATACAGCTTGAAATATTAGCTTAAGGCATGTCACAGCCAAGTGTGTGTGGGGGGAATCTCAAAAAAACTTGTGCCGTAAGTTCCATTCAAGAACACCAACAAGACAAAAATCTATTTTAGCTCTCTAATTATAGCAGAAGGTGTTTGGATAACAAGCGATAGCATTCCCTTAGTGTCTCCCCCCAGGAAAGAATGCACTCCAATTCACAACTAGAAAACCGCCTCTGAAAATACTTGCTATAATTTTCAACTTCACAGCAAAACCTGATGGTCTGGTATTACGTACTTCAGCCAATTTTTAAGTATGCTTATATAAATCACCTGTTTTTATTACAAATAAAACTAGTTTTGGGAAATACCCATCTAGATAAGATTCAGATGCAGCACAATCTGTTTTTACAATTCTGTGTAGTAAAAATATCCATGTATGAACTCACATTAAAAATGTCTTTGTAAGTAGTATCAGAGCTGTGACAAAACCTCTCTCAACATGCTTCCTGTATTACAGAAATACTACGGTGATGGGTTTTGTTTTGGTTTCTAAAACTTCAAAAAAAGAACAGCAGATGAATCTTCCTCACTTTACTGGAGAGACAGAATTTACAAGTCACTTTCAGAAAACCTGATATTTTTTATGGGTTTTTTGGTTGTTGTTTGTTGGGTTTTCTTCTGCATAGCTAGCTCAACTATGTAATCATGACTCCTTTTCGAAAGCAGATCAATGTTTCATTAAATTATGCAGGTTACTATTTCAGTTAACTAAAAAACAAGTCTGTAAGAACAGATATGAAGCATTGAAGATATCAGAACAAATGCAGTTAAGATCTGTGGAGACTACAGCATTCCTGGATTAACATCACCGGTCAGTACTTATGCTTAGAAGTCAACAGACAAAAATACTAACGTGCTACTGCACAGAAATTATACTCATCATTTAATAACAAACAAGTCTCCAGACACAGTTCCAAAATATTGCAGCTGCTGAACTGAGCAGGAAACATACACTGCACTTGACTAAAACCACCAAAAAACCCCTAATAGAAAGCAAAAAGTAGGTGGCTTCTTGTTTTTGCAGCATCACTACAAAAAGGTCTAATGCCTCCCAACATGAAATGCATCTCATGCCCAGACTCACTCCATTTGCCTTCAAAAAGACAAAACCAACCACATACCTGGAACTGAGAATCAACAAACATGCAGCAGGCAGAATGTAAGGAAAATCTGAAAGGCAAATACATGCCGGGGTTTTCCCCTGTGAAACTTTACCAAGTCTTTTATCAGTATATCTTTACCACTAGATTCTCCACGAGCAAGATGCTGAATTTTACATCTACTCTCCCGAAACAGCATGCATTAAAAAGAGACCCAACTTTTCTTGCAACATTTGAAAAGAATGATTTTTTTGCAGCAGAATATTGCTAGGAGACTGCTGCTGTTTTGCTGCTGCAAGTATGCATGCATGTAACTGAAAAATGCTTATGCTCACAAAACCAGTTAACTAACAGGGACAAACACCGTTTTCTGCCACGTTGACAGAATACATTTTCCAGATGGAAATTTCAAAATTGGTTGGGAAATTAGTTCTTTTCAAGCTTTCAGAAAATAGCACAGCAAAAAGCAGTTATAACTAGAAACTCCAACAGAGGCTTTAGAAAGAGAGGTTTATCCCAAACATATAATTTACACTTCATGCTACCTGTGTGCAAATATTAATATGCCTATTAAACCTGTATTTTTTAACTGAAAATTTGAAACATGTAATGCAAGTATAGTCAACTAGAAGTACCCAATTTTGACAACATGAGCAAGCAACTAATAAAAACCATCCAGGAACTGAACTAATCAGGAGAGGGGCAAGAAAAGTTACCTCTTCTACCCCTTGGCTTTTATTACGTTCTTGAGCACTTTGACAGCCTCACCCTTCCCCTTAAGCAGGATTCAAGTCTGGAAAAACTGCATGAACATTTATTCAACAAGTAGTACTGCATCAAGCCTTTAAATAATGCAAGTTAGTAATTTTTTGTCTTTTGTATACCATAACAACTACTTAGCTTTCATCACCCAATAAAATTTCATAGTGCCACAATTATTCTGTAGAAAACTATCAGCTTCTGTAGAGAAACATCATTAGCAATAGCCATGAATTTTCTTCAGAGTAATTAGCACTTTCAAATATATGTTTAATACCAAGTTCTCCAAACAGCAAAATCCTGAAAAAAACCACCAACACAGTTATAAACATAGTGAATAATATAAATACAGCTTTGGTTAGCCAAAATGCAACAAAAATTCTTCCAGTGCAAGACCGGGAAAGGACAGAACCAACACTGTATGATCCACGGGAGAAGGGAACGGATTTAAATTCTTATGCACTACTTATTTTTATTCCCTGTAAACCACCTACTGATTCATTTTCTTGAAGTTCAAAAAAATTTATAGCTGACATGAGCTACACTTCCTCAAAAGTCCGATTCTCAAGTTCCAGGTATCAGAATAGAGCTTAAAAAATTCATACTGCTTTTCTGAATGCTTTGTCAAGAAAGTCCCATCCTGCACGTTTCATGAACATTCTGTTGTAAGACCTTTTGAAGGGATTAGAAACAACGGCTTTGTGGTTTGCTCTAACTAAAATCCTGATAGTTTTCTGCGATGAAAACCCACCAGGCTACCAGGCTGGGGAATCACGTTACAGGGTACTGTACTCTGATTCCCCCAGTTGGGGGCATCTGGACATGAGATGATTGCCCACTGCTCCTCTACCCGAGTAAAAATGCTTGCCCTTATTAGGGAACAAAAAAAAAAAAAAGAAAGAAAAGTCACAGAAGTATGCAAGCTTTATACAGAAATTCCCAAATGCTATGCAGTAACATGAGAAAAATACACTACTATAGTTGTTTTACTGTCTAGATGCCTTCCTGCCTTAGTTTTCCTATTTTTAAGCATTCTTTAGGCTTGTATTAGTTTTCCAAAGGAAAGAGAAAAGTCCAATAGCACGTCTACCGAAGAATGCAAGCTTTTCCCTTTTTTTTCCCCATCAATTTTTATTTTAAAGTAATACATTGGCTGAAGCTAAAAAGTTTCTTCTTGTCACCTCCAGTCTGTTTTGTCAAACAATGCTGGCTACTCCTCAACCACCATCAAGAGATATTTCATCAGGACATAAAAGCCCCCATTCAGTGTTCCACTGCTGCTTTCTTCCCTAGATTTCAGACCTAAAAAGTATTTGAAATATGCAACAGACAACACTTTGTCCTCAGTAACTGTATTTCAACAGAAAATTAAAAGTTTAATGACCCTTACTGTAAAAATTAAGACAGGTTTAAGAACTCTTTCTGCCACCTTCCGTAGGTTTTATCTTCTATATTTATACTGAAATGAACAGATAAAACAAGTAGCATACCCAGAATTCCCACAACACAGAGCTGCTGCCTGCAACTGTTTGCAAGCAAAGTATCTTAAATACAGAAAGAAGGCAGAAGTTCTGCACAGACTCCTCAAGTAGCTACAATTTAGATCTCACATACAAGTCTCGAAATTAATGTAACAGAAAATATATGGACTTTCTGCTTAGACAAAACATCTGCAGCATCAGCTGTTCCCCCAAAAATGATCTTTTCATTAGCACTCATGTTCTTGGAATAACAGTCTTGCGCAAGCATCCTCTTTTTTTCCATACTATTGTCACAGTACATATTTTACCAGGCCAACTTGTTAAATATCAAATATGCAATTATGCAAGCTAATTAGCTCATTTATTACTTGTACTTTGGACAATAAAGCTTGAAGAAACATTTCAGTAACTTTCAGAAAAATGACAGTTTCTTGTAGCAAATGTTTCATCATCTTACTGACGTTTTCTTTTTTTAAATATGAAGTATTAAGTGATTTTTCACAAAGAAACAGACATCCTCCAACAGCAATGCTCTTACTTTTCTCATTCATTTATAGGAGCAGAGAAGCATAATCTTAACAACTTTGGTTAGTAAGTGGAGACTGATATGCAAACAAGAGGATTCAACAATCCAAACGTCTGGATTTCTTCCAGCATCTATGCTGCAGAGATCTGAAGTACCGCTTGCATCCACACAGCACTCATTAGCCCTTAAATATAGCTGGTTCCCAAATGCAACATTTGGCTCACTAACTCTGCTTTTGTTATTCTTCTGGGAAACTTTAGGAGGATGGTACAAGTAAACTTGAAGTCTTGCCTATACACCTCTAAAGGGGTGCACTTAGACCACTGGGAAAAGTTTAGGGTAATATATAAAATATGACTGAATAACTGCTTCTACAACATGTAATAAAAGCTAATCAAAAGCAGGTTTACTGATGGCAGATCTTAAGTACTTCGGACCTACAGAAAGGGTTGATAGGTAGGCATCACAAACAGCACAGCCCTGCTGGAAGTACTGGTCATAAGCATTGTTTCAAAATGGCATCGTCACTGCATGCACCGTAATGCATGAAACAAGGCTGCGTGCACTAACAAAAGTATTCGGAGGATGGGGGGAGTGAAAGGATTGTGGGGAAAAGGCTGTGGATACTTGTCACATGAGAGATGCCTGGTGTGACTCATGCTCTAGTGGCAGAGGGCACCCTATGATAAATCACTCTTCAGGAACAACTGTCCAAGTCTCAGCCGGTGGCCACTTGCCAGCACAGGAGAACACGTGCCTAACAAGCTATGAGCTCTGAAGATTTCTCTTCCCAAAATCCAAGTTCCTAACTGTTAATGGTGTAT
Source organism: Fregata magnificens (assembly GCA_013389945.1). Classification (NCBI taxonomy): domain Eukaryota; kingdom Metazoa; phylum Chordata; class Aves; order Suliformes; family Fregatidae; genus Fregata; species Fregata magnificens. The sequence continues at coordinate 353,836 of WAAD01025790.1, read as the reverse complement.
AAATTGGATTCAGATAGAGACATTTCCCAATTTTGAGGGAAAGTGAATAAGCAAAGATACACTGTGACTAATTGAAACTCTATTTGAAGCCAGGTAAATAGCTCTCCTCTATGCAATAGCAGGTCATAATGAATAACATCCCAAAGTATCTAGGCAAAACAAGACAAAGTTTCATTCTCCTCTAAAGCAAAACGGTATAGGAGCATAAACAAAGAAATTACTTATCTGGAAGGAAAAAAGAAAAAAACCTCAGCAATCTCTGCTAAATAAAAGACTCCTAAGCACAAATGCAGTAATAAAATCTAGAATCACAAGCATCTAGAGAAAGCTAGTATTTTACCCAAACCATGTAGATGATCCTGGATGAAAACTGATCACGGGGACCATCCAGGAAAGTGGATTCTTCTCATTCACCAAGCCTTTGCAGGACTCCCACCATGCAACTCCAAGAAAAAATTAAGCTGTTTAGCCAGGCTGAGTATAAACTGGATACACCACCAAATCCGTTTATCTGCTGTCAGAATAACCACACACTGACTTTCTTGTTTAAAGCTTACAGAAAAAGCCAGAGAAAGATAAAGAAGGAACGACAGTGATGTGGGCTTCAGGGCAACACCACATCCATTGGCTGAAGCAGGCAAAAGCACCTCAAAGGGCCTGAGCGCACAGACAGTTCAGCAGCTGATGTGCCTTCACTGCCCACCAGCGGCTCTTCACAAAAGAAACTCTCCCAGTTACCACTGTTTTGGGGTTGTGGGGTCAAGCAGGTAGACCCCAGTAGGAGGATGAACAGTTGTTTAAGGGTGCTCAGGAAAAGCACCGGCTTTGAGGACAGGCACCAGATTTTCCCTGCTCCACATTCCTGAAGTAAGCTGAAACTAAGCCAGAAGAGGAATTCTGTATCATTCTGCTAGCACAAAGGGAGAGAACAGCAAATGAACATGATAAAAATCTGACCCCAAAATATCGTTATCCTAACCCACCAGTGCGTCAAGGGACTAGCCTAAAAATCAGTGAAGGATTGTACAGAGCTAACGCAATGAACCTCAGCTCGAGTTCAGATCTGTAAGTGACAAGACTGTTCTGCAAGAGAAAGTGTTTATGAGCAGGGCAGTTCCTAGGAAACAAAATGTCCTCACACATTAAGAGACAATCCACAAAGAATGCACGTGGTACCACTTAAAGGTTGACATTTGCTAGTTTTCTAACCAAGTTAGATCTTACGTGCCCATATGCCTCCACCGCATACAAACAGCTCCATGAACTTTTGCTAGGTGATGCCCAACTCTTCAGGGTTGTAGCACTGTCTCCTAAAGTGCTTTAAACAGAGACCTTCACAATAATTTGAAGGAGTATTAAATTACTACAGACAGATAAAAGGATGAAGTCTTAATAACTGTTAAGACCACATGCATCTCATGGCTGAGCTGGTTTGCCCTATGTGGTGGCACACCACAGTATGATCTTTAGTACTACGACCCTAGCTTCCCCCCCAAATCCCTAACATCAGACATCCTTTCCCACTGATGTGGAAAAAAATTAAACTCAACTCCTTTTTGTCCAGAGACTCAGTGGATTACAAGTAACTGCTAACTACAAGAACATTTTTAGATGGTAACAATGCAAAAACCCCAAATACTGCTGGACTGAAAATACAGGAACTTAAGGAATATGGTTCTTAGCGCTACGGTAAGGGTAAAATGAGGGCTGAAACTGTACATCAGTATCCCAGACACCCTTACCTATTTTTTAAAAGTAAGGGTACCTAAAAAAAGAAAAAAAGAAAGCTGCTGCCAACTTTGTCTGAATGACTTAATGTTTCGTCTAAATTCTTCAGAAAGCAGTGGGGACCAAAGAAAGTAAAACTTCCAATTCTACACAGGTTAGCACTGTTATTCAGATATTTCTCATAAACTAAGCCTTCACTTTCCAAGCAAATTCCACTGGGTACAGTGATCCTATGTTTGACTGGAAATTGAATTTGCTCAGAAAATGGAGCAACCAATACACCATCCCAACAATTATGAAATTTTATTGCTAAAGTCAGAAAAGAAAAAGTTGATTTGGGGCCAAGTCCTATCTATCAAACCTCTAGTGAGAAAAGAGGACGCAAGTGGAAAACTGGTGCTGTTGGTTGCCATTTAAATACAGTTTTTATTCAAATACAGCACCTTTCTTTCTCATCACATTTCTGGAACTGCTGTAACGTCTACAGCTCAACAGAGATTTTCAGTTTTTTTAGAGTCAACCAAGCACTTAACATCAAACTTACAGCCAAATAAAATTTCCTAGTTACAACAGAAGAAACTGCCCGAGTAGAAACTCAGCATCTTCAGGAAGAAAACTGAAGTCCAGTAATATTTAGTTATAGCTAGAACAAATAGTCTAGTGAGTGGAGATCCTAGCTACATCACACATGTGGCATACCAGGCACTCTGAATCAATTTAAATCACGTCTGATGTGCTCTCCTCCAGAGTTGCAGAGTTCATAGCACATTATACTGAAATAAGCCTGTGTTGAAGATTCTGGTTTACGAGCAGCTGCCACCAAACAGCAGACAGGAAGTTAAGTTGCATTAGAAACGAGATGGAGAATAGTATTATAAAGGGGAGGGGAAGTCAAACAACTTCACACACACTTCATCAGGGTAGTAACTGGTATTTAAACAATAAAAAAAGAATATCCGAGAACTCATGTTCTTGCAGGTAAGAAAGACCAGAGCTATATAAACATTTCTAATAACAAATGAAAACTGGGGACGTTCTATCTTACTGTAAGAGGTATACGAAACGAATCATGCAAAGAAAGTTGGTCACAGTTCTTAACAAAACAAGGGGACTTTCAATAAAATTGAATTTGAAGAAGCACTGAAGTCCACAGTTCCAAACACACACAGTTCAGCCTGAAGTTCATCTGGTATCAATATAAAATGGAAGTAAAAATTAAAGAACTTTATTAAGCACAATAAAACTAGTCTAAGTAATTGATGATACCAGAGAACCAAGGTGAAAAATAAAGTTCTCCATTTCATTCCAGGGTTCAATTATGTGAGATTTCAGGCAATACATTAAACCACTACACTGTCTGCCTCTGAGTTTCTTAATATCTATTCATGTATTCTTTAAAAAAAAAAAAACCAAACCCAAAAAACCTGGACATTAGCTGAAAACACAAAGAATCAGGAAGCCTTAGTATGGTTCGGATATCCAAAAACAGGACAGGACATACACTAAATTTGACGCACCCCCCACTCCCGCACAATCACAATGAAATACAGCGTTCCATGATTTTTACAATCTAGGGACCTATTTTTAGCACTGCTTTTTCTTTTGCTATGACAAACCTGAAAAATTGCTCAACTACACAATTAAATTTGCTACAGGTCAAAGACAGCACAGAATGTTACAACTATCTCAAAAAAAAAAATGTTAAGCTTGAGTTTAAAACCAGTAGAAACATTAAGTGAACACTTAGCTATCCAATTCTTGAATTAATGAAGACAGGGTATCCACTAGAGGCCTACCCACCCATCGTGAACATCAGATGCATCAAATTAAAAGGCAAATTAAGCATAGGAAAAACCCCTCAGTTAAGAAATACCAGAATGAAAAACCTCAAGCCTATGAAGCAGATATTCACAGAATCCCGACTTTCCCGGGGATTCACAAGGGTGTTGCTCTTTCTAAAATTCAGTCATTTAAGAGGCAATTCTAGCAGATGCTGCATAGGTAGCTTTGTCGATCTGTGTGCAAAACTGCTTAGGCACAATAGTGACATACTTCAACTCTGGATTAGCTATTTTGGGCCATCATTTGCTCAGCCAAACACTGAAGCAGAATTCCAGAATAAAAACATTCTAGCCTTGCTAAGTTTATCTACATTCTAGATCTCAAACTAATGCCTAAAATAATAATTAACTGACAGCTCCCCCCATAGCCTTTTTTTATTCATATAATTAAAAACATGCCTTGCTGGCTTAAATCCAGTGATGAACAAACACACATTATGCACTGCCTCAAGAATCAAAGCTCATAAAACAATGTTGCACAGAGCTACAAAAATCACATGGTGTTGAGAGACTGTTGAAGTCTATGAAAGACATTCTTAATAAAACCAAATGACAAAAATCTATAGAGAACAAAATCTCAGACAATTCACATGAAACATTTAACTGCTTCTGCCGATAACATAAGAAACACTCTCCCACTCTGCTTACGCCTCTTCTGAAGTTATGGGAGTGGCTTACTTTCAGACAAGTTTAATTCTGTGCAGAGCAAGCCTGCATTCGCACGTGATTTACACCAGTAAAGTTTGATTACAATGGTGAATTTCTGATTCATTCATACTACAGCATAACATTATTCCCATTTATTAGTTTGTCCACCTCTAGCCTCATTCGGATGAATTCTTCTAAACGTTTTAGTGAAGCACTCTAGAATTTACTGTAAACACACGCAAAACAGGGAGTGGCATTCATTAACGAGACTCATATTCTATTTTAATATACAGCATAACTACCACACTCTTACATGATTAAGACAACACAAGAAAATGGATGAAGTAGTTCAGTACTTTAAGAATTCATTCAGAGAAAACAAAGTTAAAAAAACCCCATAGGAGTAAATAAAATTAGTTTTGAACTGGCAAGAAGAGAGACTTCAGTCTTCTTACACGTTACAAGAAAAATTCCTCATTCAATTGTGAGCCAGAATCAATATTTTTCAATAAGAGCCAGATTCAATTCAGCTTCCTTAGCAAAGCAGTCAGTACCCAGCATAGCCAACTTCACTCCTTCTCCCCCAATTTGTCAAACTTCTGCAAGCCTCACAGGACTAAATGGAAAACAAATTTTTTCAAAAAAAACCTCATTAACTTGAATTCCAAATACCATATCTGCCCTCAGGAATTTTTTTTCTTCCAATCAAGTCTTCCCACTATAGGAAATATTTCTCTTCCACCTAGCAGCATTTAAAAGACCCAATACGCCATTAAACCTGAATATGCTTCAAGTATTTCCTCCAGCCTAGTAGGTTTGGTAGCATTAGCTGTTACTTGTTACAAGAGTGGGTAAAAAATTTTAGGCAAAAGCAAGAATTGTGTGGTCTACTGTAAATCTTTAAAGTAAAAGAATTATACAGAAATCAGCCTGAAACAGAAAGGCTATGGGGGCTTAAGCGCTGGTCTTACTGAGGTCTGCAGAAAGTCTCCTATCTACTTCAGTCATCTTTGGATCAGTCCCAAAGCATCTACAGTAGCACAGATAAGAGACAGCATCTACATTTTAAAGGTACATTTTTCCTGTAAAACAAAACCAGCTGTAAGCAATTTCAATAACTTTATGCTGATGAGACTAAGCAAGGTTTCTGACTTTAAATCCAATACAACTTCACAATAACCATCGCTGTCATTAGGGAATTCTAGCTTTCGATATCAGTCTCCGGGACAACCACCTCAGGAAAAAAAAAAATATTCAGAAATCAATTCTGAAAGCGATGCTTTTTCCGTATTATAGCTCATGGTGAACCTGAGAAAAGAAGCTTCATTCCACTAAGCAGCACACTGAATGCTTGCTGTACCAACTGGCAACTTAAGACCCAATGAAGTAACCTGTTTGAAGTGCAAATTTTCATTAGTCTACTGCAATTCTTTGGCCAAAGTCTAATTTCTGAACCATTTTAGAAGCACTTACTCAACACCAAATTTAAATTGTTCCCCAAAATTTTATCATAGCATGACAGCAGAAATAAAGTTCTGTTCTTCAAAATAATAAAAAGCCACCGGTACTGCCCATATGTTTCCCTCCAGAAATATCAACATGCTTTAAAACAAAGCAATACCAGATTTTATCCTACCAGCTTTCAGTTGTACTCATGACAACCTACGTGCACCGAGATGTAAAATATTAGTAATTTTGCATTATACATGCAGTCCTTATTAATAAGATCATAAGCGCAACATAAAAATTTCTTTCAGTCGCAACAATTTCCTTCTTACCTTGCCTCCTTCTCTTTCAAAGTCGACATATTCCCGGGTCGGTGCCTGTCGCTGCTCCCCCTGCCAGCTGGCCGGAAAAAACTGGAGAGACAGATTGGTTCCTGTGGCCACAAAAGCCTTTTAGAAAAATCAATACAAACAGGATCAGGGAGCAAGACATTACATAAATTATGCAGGCAGTCATTTATTTTTACATCAGTTTATGTCTTAAGCCAGGCAGCATAGAGAATACTTAAAGTCAAAAACATGCACTCATCATTTTTCTTAAGTATTAAGTTACAAACATCTGATTCCATTTTGACAACATTTGCCATTGGCTGCTTCAGATATAAAATACAACATGGAATCAATACTTCTTTCAAATCAGTTTTGCTGACATTAGAATCTGTCCTTTCAGTGCTGTCTGGATACCCTGCACCAACTTAGTACCTGCAACATTAAAAATTGCCCATGCTTTTTGAAGAGCTTGCATATCTCTAAAAGAAGTACTGCTGAAGGAAAATTAACTCCTGAGACCTGTTACTAGGGACAACTTTTTTTTGAAAGAAAAGGACTCATTTCCTCTCACAGTCTACTTGTACCTAGATAAACACTTATCTGAACTGAAATGGAAATATTCCTATTTTATCATCTACAAGCAAGCAGCATCAATATACAGCTCAATTAAACTTCACAGGACGAAGTCCTCTTGCCCCATTAAGACACCAGTGAAATCCAAATCAGCAGATGCTGTATCAGAACAGGCAACCGTAGGAATTCTTCCCAGCTGCAGCCCTTTGTAAAATCGTTAAAGGGACTGACTTAACCATTAGAAAAAGCATACTTTGCTTTCAGGCAAATAATTTTCTATGGTTTCAAATGAAAATAAGATCCCATTTTCTTTATAAACTCTCTGTATTTATTTGTACATCTTATCAACTCCAAGCCATAGAGAGTATGTCAATTTCTAGACATGAAATAAAAAATTATTTTTCCAAGTAGAAATCAGATTCCCAGTATTTATACCCTTCTCTGATACACGTGAGTATGTCCTGTAAGCATGCGAATACTCAAACATGCTCCCAGAATATAACTCTGTTAAAAATCCCAGGGTTAAATGTAATTTGTTGCAATCAAATAACTGTATTGATTACCATGATCACTTAGATTTAAATGACCGTTAATGCAGAACACGGTTTTTCTTAAAAGCTATACAAGTAATACTCTAACATTTCTAATATTTTGGAATTTCCTGACAAGCAGATTCCTTTCAAGCAACCAGAATTCAGCAACTTTATGGTATAGCTGTACTGCTACGTATAACACAATAGCTCTACATGCTATGTAAGACAGTTCCGGTTTTGTACTCCAATGCTGTCTGTCACAGGATTAATACCTCACGTTTTGAAAGTAGAAGTGCTTTGTCTTGACTTTTTCCCCTGCGCCAAGGGAGGCTGATACTCTGCAATCAGGTTCCATTCCAGCCTATCCTTAAAAGCAGATTTATTTATTTATTTATTTTTAAAATCTCCTGTTAAGCACATTCTCAATGTCATTAAAATTGATGAACTGGTCCTACTAATACTGGGGGGGCGCGGGGGGGGTGGGTGGGTATTGTATTGGTACATTAATATTTGTTTGCCATACAATATGCAAAGACAAACATTTCAATCAACACAACAGAAGCTTCATTGAGGATACACTTGCACAAATAGGAAGCATCAAAACTACAAGGGCTGCAGACCATCAGTATCAGGCTAACTAGCTTGTATTATCCCTTTTCTTTTCTAAGTGATTCTATTTACATAATCAACAAAAAAATTATACCTATCTCCAAACATTTTTGAGTCTTAAGTCGTCATCGCTTAGGCTGTTCAAGAACTACCTTCCCACCTCTGAGGACCTTTAGCAAATACGTGTTTTATACTCCTTAATTTCTACGCTTAAAACAAAATGCCAAGCAGTGAGATCTTTAAGTGTAAACCAGCTGACCACTGCAGCCCTCCGGACCACTCCAGTTTCTGCAGACCCCAAGGATACTGGGGTCAGAAGCACTATACTTGCTTTCTGGGAAACCAAGCGAGACAGGGAAGTGCCCACGCCTCCCTGCTTCCACCCCCCCAACTTGTGCTAGAGGGCCATGAAAAACCATGGGAAAAATAGCAGAGAAATGAAGAAAATGAAAGTACGCAAATTCCCACATCCTCATGGAGTCATGCGGGCAACATTTAAACCATAGGCTATTTAAAAAGCTATGTAGATATTTATTCTCCGGATTTTTGAAGCCTGTTCCCTCCCTTTGAACAGATAAAACCATCCAATTAAAATACCCATGCGCTTCTCAAATCAAAATCATAGGTCAATACTGAAAAACTCGAGAACAGTCTCACTAGTAACTACACAAGACTACACCAAACCCAACGTTTTCTCCTAGTAACATGCAAATTTTTAAAAATTTAACAAAAAAAAAAATCACACCACTAGTTTAGTCTTGAACTTCAAAGTAAGAAAACTATAATTTTCCATACAGAGCCTTTTAAAGCTCAGTCTGAAATGCTATCACACACATATGCCTCAAATTTTGCAAAAAGCTTATCGGGTAGTACAAGGGTGATCTGAGCCACACGTAGACAACGTAAATAAAAGTACCTTCCAAACAAATAGGTAGTTAGGAAGTCTCCCAAAACAAACTGAACATGTAAAGTTATTTTCAAGTTATCAAAGTAATACCAGTAAACCCAAAATCTTATTTAATATTTCATAGTTACTTTCTCAAGTAATACTGGCAATTATTTTCTTTATTCAATCAAGAGTTATTTGACAGAAGTAACCAACAACCTACTGCCGGTTCTACATTAAATCCCTAAGCTGTTCTCTGGGGGTTTTTTGCCTACTTAAAAATATGTAACATCATTTGCAAAGGCTCCCTTTGGAGATAAAAGAATAAATCCTTAATGTCTGGAAAAACATTCAAGACTGAAAAAAAAGTAAAATTGCTAGCTCTTTTTAACATCGGTCATTACACACACACACATTACATTTCTAAATAAACCTGACTACTTGTGTGCTGTTCACAAAACAAAACCAGATGTTTCAGATCAAGAAATTTAGAGGCTGCTTTATAATGAAGTAGAAGTAAAAATACATAGACCAGGCATCACTGGTTGCTTCCAAGGGATGAAGTTCTGGCAGAGAAAGACAGCAGCAGGCTTAGAAGTACAAAGGTAAAACTACAGCGATTTCCAATTTATATAAATACCCGCATGGGCTGCATTAGAAAGCTAGTTTATAAGTTACATTTTTTTTTTTTTTTTCTTTTTTTAGGGAAGGACTCCGGTATACTACGCGCTTTCACCTGTTCAGGAACCTGAAATGCTAGCAAACTATTTTTTCCTTACCCACCTATTGTTTCCCCGGTGACTTTTTAAAGGAAGCAAACATGCCCAACAAAAAATGAATGGGGAAAAAAAAAAAAAAAGTAAAATTAAGAGCCTGACTACAGCAGGCCTCTCGCAAAATAATATTGCAGGTTCTAAAACCACGGATAACAAGCAGGGACAAGATCCAGCTAAACTTTATAGTTACTCAGGAAAAGATAACCATGTACTTGAGAGCATATCCTTTTACTCACAAATGCAAATGAACAAGCTCAGGTGCAGTAACTGGTATTCAATTATATTTGTTCGGATATACAGAAGAATAATTTCATTGCGCATAAGAATAATTTTGTTGTGAACTGGCTAGCAATATCTATACCACACGAAATTAAAGAATCATCGTAAACCAAACTTGGTGAAAGTAGGGGCTATTTTCTATGGGAAGGGAATTTTTACCTCATCTTTCATTATATACTATAATGAAAAATGAGGTTACTTCTGCATTTTAAGAACAGAAAAGAGTTAATGATGCTATGAGATACTGATCCTGTAGAATGAGCATACAGCAGAAATCAAACCAAGAAATAAGTAGTCTGTTCTCGACTACTCCAAGCCACACTTCACCTCACTTCTTAATTCAGGAGAGAATAGTCTGTAACTAACCTTAATGAATGAGAAAAACGGGGCTGAAGTTGCAAGTTTCAAAGCCTCATTTTAAAAGCATTTGATTTAGTTCACAGGTACATCAAACAGCTCATTCGAGACTTTTAGCTAGCGCCTTCTGAACAATNGCACAATCTAGTCCTAACTATGCAGTTCCTCTAGCAAAAAAAAAAAAAAAAAAAAAAAAAGCTGCATATTGAAATAAGCAGCTTACAATTGCAACACGTGCCCAGGGAAGGAAGTACAGCCAATTCGCACTCGCGGGTGGCTCCGAAGGCTCTCAGCGATTTTCCTCACCTACCCATCACCTCCCTTTAACCCCGGCGCTCACGGCAGCTGCGTTTTCACCGCTCTGGCGAAGGCAACACATTTTAGCGAAAAACCACTATTCTTATGGGGAAAGAAATACTGCCTTTTAACCAAATCCTCCCTCCCCTCGGCGTTCGGAAGGCGGCAGATGTAATCCCCC
>WAAD01025790.1:251595-342216 GCA_013389945.1 Fregata magnificens | reverse complement strand
GGCCTCCTCTGGCTCCCCTCCCGGTCAGCGAGGGCTGACCCCGGCCCAGCAGTCGGTGTGGAGGCCTGGCTTGGCCCAAAGGATGGTCCCAGAGCCGTACCTCACTGCTGCCAAGGGACCCCCTCCACCCTGCGGTCCGGCCGCCGTCCAAAACACGGCTCTCCAGGGGCTGCCTCCGTCCCTCCGGTCCGAGAGCCGCGGGGAGCCGGCGCTCCCGGGCGCTCCCAGCAGCGGCAGCCGAGCCGCGCACAGAGCGCAGGCGAGGGGCCTGTTCCTGAAGAGAGCAGAAGCACCCGCCGCTTCAAAAGGCACAGCAGGGCTGTTCGGGGTCTTTCAAGTCTTGGTGTCGGCCTCGAGCAAAAAAACCCAGCCCTTCAAAAGTTCACCTACTCGCATGCTAAAAAACACAGCGCCAAGGCTGCAGCCTGAACTCTAGATTCTTCATCTTCACAAACAGGCATTCTACAGGAGCTGATTCAATCAAGGAGCACAGCAGGACATACATCACCTGTCCCTAAATTCATTTTTTTTCATACATACCTCGATTATTATTTTCCTGCAACCGTGCCCCCAGCTTTTTAGCAGCTCCGGAGCATCGTCAGGATAGCTGCACATGCCAAAAACCAGTTGGATATTACGATACCTGTTGCCAACATAAAAATATTAGAGCATATTAGATCTTTTGATAAAGAAATGAGGTTTTCTAATCTCTCAGTATAACAATATTAACTTCACGTATACTCATGCAAATTGGGAGAGGGCAATGCTGAGGTTAGCCAGAAGGCATGATTTGAATCAAGTATGAGCAAATTAATTAAAAAAAAAAAAATAATGAGGGAAGTGTCTGTATCCCTTAAATAATTGTATACAGACTTCATAAAAAAAACTAGAAGTTTTTTTCTGACTGTAGAAAATACTGTAAGGGAAGTTTAATACATTTGTGAACTGCAGATTTAGGCAGTAACTCCCTATGTGTTTAAGCTGTATCTTTCCAGTTTTGGTATGTTACTGTAATGCAGATAGATGTGTAAATTCATAAGTTAAAAGCGCTAGAAGAACTGTTTTAAAAGCTTTCTTCAATAATAACCAAATCTTAAAAGAAAATACACTGAGAGTGAAAATATAAAAATGTTCTACATTATCTTGATTCATTTAGATTAATGCCAACCCTTAAGCAAAATTCTTGTGAATGTCAGGCACATTTAAAGGTCCCCAAATAAGGCATTTTTTTTTAAAAAATCCATATCACTATTCATCTTACAGCAAGATCAATACCAAGAGCGTAGCCCTGCAGGAGAACTGCCAAGTTCATAAGGTAGAAATCTGCTCTCTTAACCTCCAATAATCTTTCACTGCTTGCTAGTACATCGCCCAGTTCCCACCTCCTCACCCCACCCCCCCCAAACTGCCTGTGCCTTCTTCCAAACAACAATTTGCAAAAAAAAGAAAAGTTACCAAGGTCGAAAGCAAGATGAGTAGTTGTAAAGTCCTAAAATAGGAAACAGGAGACATAATCACCTAGCAAGTTTGGGTTTTTGACCTTGGCATACATTTTTCAGGACTTTGGAAACAACGTCAAATTTGACTGCTTTCCTCCAGGCAGCTCTTTGTTTAACGTTTGTCATCTTGGAGTTTTCATCTCTCCACTGCAAAGTTTTTGTTTTAAATAAAGTGAGTCAATATTATCGGAAAGTCTGTAACAGATCAGACACTGCCTCTGCTACCTCGGTTGGTCTGATGCAGAAGGGGTGAGATGGAAAACAGTGGCACAGCATATCATATTATTCTTCTGAATTTATCCAGTTTCTCTACACTAAGCTGACAAAAACAAAAAAACCAAACGAACTTCTGCTCTGAAGAATACCTCCTTAGTGAAGGGAACCGATTCCTTTATCCTATTATTAGCGGATAAAACTGGGAGAAAGCAAGTATTTTAGGCCTGTTTTCTCATCAAGGGAAGCTTATAAAATCAGACCAGCTCTTCCTCTCTCTACCCCATGCAGCCCCCCACGCTTCATAAGGCAATTCAGGTCTTAAAGACAGAGAAGTTCCTACTTTTTTTATTCCTAGCTAGACAGAGGAGAGGCACACAAATTAACATCTTTGCCGCAAGAAAGGCTAGAGCATAATTTTCACAGTTATTTACCCTGTTTGGCCAGAGTCACTGGCCACCGGCCAGGCAGCCAACATAGATCAGAAGCAGCTTTGCAGGTGGTAGCTGGGGGACATGAGAGGGAAGGCTGAGGTTATCGTGTTGGAGATGGGATACAAACTCATGGGAATTCTCCAGCTTGCCCAACATTTTTTTTTTTTTTGTGCTTTTAGTTTTTAGCGCCGCATCGTCAACGCACCAACACGAGCTAGAACCTTTTTCCTTGTGCATAACCAAACGCAACTGCTTCCTAAAGGTGTCTCGGCGATATCTCTGCAAACCCTTTCAGTGCGGTTCAGGCTGCTCAAACATTAGTAGACTTACCTTGGTCTGCAAATCCGTGGTCTGTTGATTCACAAGAACTTAGGCTGTTCATCAGGCCTCTGGCTGAGTCGCCTTCAGAAAATAGACATGGTCAAGCTTGTAGGCATGCTGCTTTCAGAGCGATTTCTCAGAACAGACCCCTTTCCAAAATAAGGTCTAACGTGTTTACAGTGCATGGATAATTGAGACAGAATACCACTTAAAGATTTACAGATGGGATGTTTTGAGAAAGGGAGCTTTCTTCAAGTGAAAAGTCCTGTATATACTGCACTTTCTATAACCCTACTCTACCACGTCTTTAAAACCTCTGGTTTCCCCTAGGTAGCAGTATTTGATGAACAACTGCATGGCACCAACGTTATACTGTTCTCTAGGCTTCACACCTGTGAGACACTAGTGAGCAAGACTCCTGCGTATCCATTGATCTATGGCAGCTGCAGCATAATCAAACACCGGTGTTATGTATATACAAGCTACTCTATGATTATAGAGCCATTAATAAACTGTTTGCAAGATATAATTATGCAAATTAGGTGTGAAACGCAATCCATTTACGCAAGGTCCATGCTTATGGGTTCTACAAAATTCAGGGAGAGGGGGGAAATTGAACAGATGAATTGTCTTCTTTCCCCCAGACTAATTTTTATTTCTTTACTACTACAACCAATGCTCCCAGCCAGAGTATCCTCACTGAAGTCACCCCACCAGTGACGTGGAGTATTGCTGATCGGTTTGTGGACCCACAGTCACATGCAGAAACCATCCTGAAACGCTCTAACTCACCTCCAGAGCAGCCTTTCGTGTCTAGCCTGCATACATCAGCATGAAGATCTGTCTTATCTCAGGACTCCCAAACCAACCCAGATGAGGGATACGGGCAACGCAGAGGGCCACGAGCTATCAGAGTCAATTCACGTCTGTGGAAGCACTTTACGCAGAGATGGATGTAGGGACTCCGAACGCGACAACATGCGGCTTCCAGAACTTGGCTAAGTCCTAAGTTGATACCTAAACATATTACGTAGCACACAAGGAGAGATAAGAGCCATACCACAACAGTTAAACAAAGTGATCTAATTTTGCATTCTGAGTGGGAAGCTGCCGACTAGTTAAAAAAATGCTAAGTACGGCAGGTATGAGGGAGGAAGCAGCACCTGATCTCTCTTTTCTCTAAACCAGGCTACAAGTGAGGTGTATCTGTTGACTCCAGATACCAAAGCTGGAACCCTTTTGCTAAAAGAAGATGCCTGCAGGTGCTACTTGAAATAACTGCATGGGACTCTCCCTTATCAGAATGCGACTCCTGCCTGCCTTTGTTGTTCCCAAGCGTTTGGAGTACTCGGGCAGGGCATGGGAGACCTTTCCCACACTGAAGCTGTTGAAGCCCAAATTCCTGGCCTCTCCAGCAAGCAGCCTAGTCACAATGACCCTAGCACAGGAGTAGCCGCACTCACACCTCTGCCGCAACCTGGGTTACTACCACAGTGCAACAAGAGACCCGAGTCTTCATGGGCAGGCCTAAATGAAAAGCCAGTAAAAACAACCATCCTTCCCCAGCCAGGTGATTTGGACACCCTGGGCTATTTCTGGTTTTGAGCACCGGCAGTTTAACAGCGTGCTTCACAAAGAAATAGCCTTTGTTTCAATAAAGTACACGTGCGGCATCTCCCACAAAAGCACAGCCTGGGACATCCACCTGAATACACTCTTCTGACACTTGCATGCCAGCAACTAATCATCAAAAGATCAGGGACATGCAACTATGGAAGTTCAGTGTGATACCAGGTACTGGAGTCTAATGTAGCAGAGGCGGCCTCTGATTATTGAGCTTGGCACTGTCTTAGGAAAACAACATGATAATGAATTGAAAATCTGTTTAAATTCTTTCAATTAACCAGGGGAATACAGATGTTTTTCTAGAAACCAACATGAAATGAAACTCAAGAACATCAGAACCAATTACTCCTCCGATGATGCGATGGAGGCTGAACTACACAATTAGAAAACTAAACCAGATTATCCCAGAAGGCTACTTGGCTTTCATACTGGTTGCTGGGAGCAGTGATGACAAGTGAAGCAGGCATACATTTCCATGATTCTGTGCTATCTGTACACGTTTTAGCAATGGACCTATGCAGCCTTTATGTTAAAAACCCGTTTTCATTTTACCAATCGCAGCACAAACTGTGAAAAGAAATATTATCTGAACTCAGAGTCTCTATTGCCTGGCGAGCAGAGGGCAAGACCGGGTGCCTCTTCCAGCCTTGCCTGTGGCCTGCTAAGTGACTTTGGGCACATCACTTCGCCTCTTGTGCCTCAATTCCCCCACCTCTCAAATGACTTGAGATCTCCGGATGAAGATCCTGAGATCTCTATGTAAAGAGCCAGGCACTGTCATTATCCCTGATGTTGAGCAATGAGGAGAAAGTTTAACTGAGCACAAGGCATGACTCATCCAAGCCTACATACATAAAAGGAAGTGTTTAAAAACTGCCTTTGTGAAATTAGTCCCGAAGATGCTGTTATCGGCATACGGATAGTACTAATGACACTCAACTGTATGTTGTTCAGGCATAGCTTTTTCTGTGTATTATTGCTGCTCTCAGCCACACTGTCTCGTTACACTGAATTTCTTAACCCATTAAAAACTCCTTCAAAAGTATATACATGGTTATGGGGGGTGGCATGCTCTGGTACAGAGCCTTTTACACATTTTAAAAAACATCAAGCACAAGAAGTCATAAAAGGGCTGGACAAGATCTGCAGTCTTGTAGCTGTTCTAGAAGTCCCTGCAGATTTTCAGATCTCAAGGGCTTCCAGGAAGCATCATGAGAATGGATGAAGCGGACAGTTTTGGTTCCTCAGGCCCAGCACAACCCAGCTGTAGTACTCTGGCAGCTCAGAGTCAACATGAAGTTTTCCACACAGGATATCTGAGGCTTTCTTCCACGTGAAGGAATCAGGGTGACACTAAGCAGTCACAAGCAGAGAGCCTAAGAAAGAGTCAAAACATGCACGTGCTCCAGCAGCCTCCACCAGCCAAATTTCTACCTGATAAGCTAAATGCAACATCATCTCTCTGGATTAATTATATTTGCTCCTCTTCTATTTCCAATCNCCCCCCCCCCCCCGTTAACATACAGAGCGCTGTAAGAAATTGGTTGACAAACTAAGTTGGTGGCTGATGTAAGGGAGGAGCTCATGTGCAGGACAGCACAAGTATCTGGTCCTGCAGGAGCAGGACACAGTATGTTCAAATTCAAAGCATGGAAACCAAACACTTGTAGGGATAGCTGTTCGTGGGTTGAATTTGAAATGATGGGGGAGAAAGCTAAACAGAGTGACTAAAAGCCCTGCTCTTGTTTCACATGTGAATGTTTATCACTGAGCAAGCTGTCTTATAGTCTGTTATACTTTTGATTATACTCAGTACAACTGTTAGAGGTGATTCAGTCTTGGTACAGGTAATGTCCAAGCGACTCTTCAGATTCAAAAGAGACTATTCTTGTAAGCTTTGAGCTATAATTCTTTATTCTCATAGATGCAGTGGTTGAAAGCGATTGCATTTCTGAAGCATTTTTACCTTCTCTATGGTCAAAGCAGAAATGAACTCCCAACTGTAATCAAGGATTTTAAGACTTTGCCCAACTGAAATAAAAATATCAACAAGCTTCACAGGAGGGGAGATTTGCCACAGGCACATCTTAGCCAAAAATGCTTTGCTGGTGAGAAACAAAGAAGTTTATGCAAAAAAAAAAAATCTCTTCTTCCAATATTCCATGTTTGTTTAGGAGAGTCAGACAACTCCAGAGGATTTATCAGCACAACCTGCACTAATCTTAAGGAGAATTTTGTTAAAATCCCCTGTTCTGTTTCTAGGAAGTTTTCCTGAAGATACTCTAAGTTATTCTACTGCCATTCAGTCCTCTTGGTCACTCACGCTGTATCCATCTTTCCAACATGCATCCAGCTTCAAATTTGCTCCATAAAAGGCAGCAAAATGTTGACTGTCAAACCATCAGATTATTCTAAAAATCTTGTTCTTAAAGAATTAGTTTTCAAGGGGAAAGTTGCATTTCAGAACTGAGCAGAGTTCTGCCGTCTTGTTACACACTAAACACATCAAAAACTTACATTTCCATACACCTAACACACCAGGCTGCCGCATTGCATCGTAACAAATGGATCGACAGCTGTTTTATTGTGCTTTCAGAGAAATCAGTGCTCCACTTTGGTGAATGCAGAGACTGGAAGACAAAGCCATGAAGCGTGTTGTCTAATTAGACATTCAAGGCTAGGAAGAGCTGCCACCATTTACAGATGGATCACTGAGAGGTGAATTCTCTTCCTGAGGCCGATACTGGAAATTAGCAATATTTAAATTTGTGTCTCAAACCAAGTCTGCGAGGAAGTATTCCTCTCTATCAGCACATTCCATCGCAGGCAGGTTTGGAGCACTCTGGCACGGGGGGTGCTGACCGCTGCTTTCATTATGGAGCTTGCAAAGTTAAAAAAAAAAAATACCTGGCTGCTGCTTTGAGGTGCTACCAAACTCTGCCTGCCTCATGTCAGCTCCGAGAACGCAAAGAAAAGCCCATTTCTTGGGTGTGTACTGCTGACGGAGCTGCCTTTTCACCTTCTTTTAATACAGTGCTGTTATTGTTTTTGTTCGCATTGATCTTATCCTTTCAGAATTTGGAAGGAATTTCAAAGAGGCAGAGTGTTGATAGTAACTTTGTTTTTGTGCTTCTCCTCTGTTGCTAGAGCTATTTGTTTTTACTGACTAGGAATTAGGATGGCCCCGATCCTCCACCTTGATCCAAATGGGCGCACCCTGGGTCAGAACGAAGTCTCAGACTTTCCCTTGACTTCATAAGAGCACAAGAATTTCCCCATGCAGATTTGATTGCACATTCCAGGTTGAAGGGTGTATTTACAGCTGCCCCTTTGCCTTCTTTATGTCCCAAGACAGATTCCCCAGCACGCATTTTCCTATTAGATGTGGATTTTCCCCCCTCAAGTCTTCAGCGTGGTAATTTGCTGCATTTTTGTGCTTTGCTCCCCCTGCTCAGGCCTGTGCTTACCAAGAGGAAGGAGACCAGCAAGACATCTACGAGTCAATGCTACAGAAGCGGCAAAAGCAACGCACAAGAGCAGCAGAGGTTGCTCTTCACCTCTCAGTCACCTTTGCGGTCTCCATTAGCAGCTGCAGCATTTGTAGATGTCCAGTTAAGCTCGAGACTGACCCACAGAATGAGGAGAAACAAAGGTCACTTCCAGTTTCACCAGAAAGAAATTCCAGTGGCTACTCCAACCCCGTAATCCAGCCATGATTAATGTGTATCAAAGGCAGATCTGGTTTCAGAGATCCTAGATTTTGAACAGTCTGAACTGTTTGGGGGGAAAAAAAACACCACCACAAAAAAACCCTTGAAAGCTGAAAGGAAAAACACAGCTCAAATACAGAATTGGATCCTGTCGCAGGGGAGTTAAATGACAATGTTCTACACAAACACAAGCTGTTCTGGGGAGCATTAAAACAAAGGTAGGCTGGTTTCCTCAGGATTTACACCTCCATTCTCCCCTTTCACCCATACCACCTAATTTAAAGGCTTTCAAAGGAGTTTCTGAAACCCACTTTCCCTCCCACTCTCAACTTTGCTTGAATTTGACCTGCAGACTCAATTTGTGGTGTCGGAGAAAAGAAAAGAGGGAGAAAAGGCATAGAGGTGTAGCGATCTCCCACACCTCGCTTTACTCTGAGTCTAGCATCAAACTGAGTTTGTGCAGGGTGAGACTTTTTTGGACAGAAAGTCCTTTCACGACAAGGAGAGTGACTCTGGAACCTCTCACAAGAAACATCTCAGTATGAATGGAGATTCCCAGGCTGGAGCCAGACCAACTGACACATGTCCACCACGGAGAGCTATCATTTTTGGGGGGTTAGCACCTGGCTAGCTGATCTTCAAGTCACAGCCCCAGATTTCAGATCAGAGCACTCAAGGTTTCCAAAAATAGTCCCATTGCTGAAGTTCTCCCATTCAGCCCTAATGCAGCAGTATCATTCCCTAACCTCGTTCTCAGAAACAGCTGAGATTTTTGGCTGCATTTTAAAACAAAAAGGCAAAGAGGAGGAAAAAAAGCAGGGGGTGGAAAACAGCTTGAGGGAAATGGCTGGCATGGAAAAGCTTTAGCCTAAATAGCTGAGCTTTGGCAAAGCTGTAAGCAGTCAGACTGCTTCTTACCATGAAAACCACCCGACACACTTGATCAGTGCATACCCACTCATAAAAACTCAGACACCTCTTGTATCTACAAAAACCTGCGCTCCACAGCAGATAGGGTAAGCAGTAATGAATGGGTTCAAATCACAGCAGCAAGATCAAGATCAGGAGAACATTTAACTGCAAAGATAACTTGACTCCTGGGATAGATTTCCCAGGAGAAATCAGTTTCCACCACAGGAGGTTGTCAGAAGCAGACGGAGTGCAACCATCCCTGCCATAGCAAAGAGCAGCTAAAAAGTGAACCAGGTGTCACATCAAGACTCCTCAATATTTACTCTGTAGACAATCATTTACACATGCTAACAGTGAGCAATAATGCTCTTCCCTTAGTAGAAGGATTTTGTAACTGTTGAAGCGATCTTTTTCACATCCGTGTTTTAACAGAGACAGTATCTCTACCCCCATCTGACAGAAGCAAAGAAGCAGAGGCACATGGAGGTTGTGCGACTTGTCCCTGCTCATAGAAAACTAGTTTGGGTAGGGCTGATGACACTAGTATTTGGAGTTCTGCATTCATCGCTTCTCAGCCCAAATGGTTCCTCTCCCTGGGAATTTCAGAAAAGTTCACACACACATTTTCATGGCCACTGATTGATGGAGTTCCTTTTTTTGGCTGCTGCTGCTTCTGCTCTAGGGTTTATCTGAGCCCAGTACCCTAGGATCTCCCTACAGCTACCTCATCCTCTCTTTCTTTTCTCCAGCCAGGGGATTTCCACTCTGTTGTCGGATCCGAGGTTGCATACGTCCCTTTTGTCTAGCAGTCTGCTGTGCTGTATCTTTCTGAGGAAAGATCCTGGATGGGAGCTTTTCCTCCCTGTTTTCATCATCTACTTTTCAACTCCTTCCCTTCACTTCCAACCTGGCAGGTCTTCACTGTATGTCTAACTGCTTCATAAAATGGGAATTCCTGTTTATTTGCTCTTTCTGTTCCTTCTCTGTCAAGGCTTCATTTTAATTGTAGAAAGTCAAAAAGGAATCCTTTGGGAATCAGAGGAAGCCACTTGAGAGCATCAGAAGATTCAACAGATAACATCTTACTGCTGCCCAGCCGAGAATGGCTGGTGGGCAGCTCATGACCCCAGGAACAGCTTGTTTCCTCACCACTTCTCTTTTGCTTTCAACAGCAGCTTCCTTGAAGTTATCATGTACCAAAAAATTATGAGTATCAGTGTTGAGCTTCACAGATCTTTTGAGATCCAGAGGTTTTTGGTTTCTTCCACCCCATTGTCTTTTAAGATGTGATTTTTACGTCCTCCATGTTTATGGTCATTTTCTCAGTAGCATCAAATTGTTCACCTGTTTTCCTTTGGTTTGCCTCTAGATGGGAAACAGCTACAATTAATTCAGGATCTGTTCTCATTTTGCACTCTGCAGACTGATTTCCCACAGCATTGGATCCCGGCCTCTATCACATCTGCTCTCACTCAGTTTGGCAACATACTCATTTTCCACCGTGGTATCTTAATGGCTCTTTTCTGCTCTTCTAAGGAGTCTGCTGCCATTTCAGAGTTTTGCCCTTTAATACGTCTTTATCTGGCAGGAACCTAAAGCAACATTCATTTCCAAAGATGAAAACCAGGTGTGCTCTTCATGCTACTGCTTAGTGTCAAGAAGGGGTATGTTTGGCCACTCAGTTTAGGCTTCTGTCTCCAGTAAAGCCAAGTACAGATTCAAGGGATTCACACCTTCGACTTTGCTAGTAACCAGTCTGGATGAAAGCATGCCAAAGACAGCCTGCAATGGCACTCAAGGATTGCCTTCCTGACAGATCTGCCTGCAGGCAGCATAGTCCTTCATCACCTCCGAGGTAAAGCTTGCAGACTGTTATGAAGGGGAAAACAAGCTTAACTAACCGTTACTTTGCAGCGCCTTCCCAGTTAGTAAGTTGTCATGGCAGGCCTGTTTCTCTCTGCCAAAGGAGAGACATAGTCTGGGGCACCGCTCAGCTGAGAGGGGACAAGACAATAACCAGGGAAATTGTTCTTAGCAGAAGACATTAATTCAAGCACTTTAACGTTCATGTAAGAGCTGCTGACAAGGCATTTCAGAGCAGGGCTTTAAGGTCCAACTCTCCCTCTTTCAAGGTGTCACCCACCACATTGTACATCTTGGTTGCAAAAGGCTGAATTTCAGTGGGTTTTCTCTCCTAAGCTGTACGTGGCTGGAGTTTTGTCTCCCATAGAAGCCACAAGATACCTGAAAGCGTCTCCAGGAAGCAAATTCCCCCCAAGAACCGCAAACCTGGGAAAAGCCTCCACTTTCTGTCCACTAAAAAAAATACCCTAGTCATTTTAAATTCAATTAGTTACGGTCCGTGAATTACTTTGGAGCATGCTGAAATGAAAGCTGGTTGAGTCAGTCTGGTCTTTAGGTAACTAGAGCTCAGTGTCAAAGCCACACACCACTACCGTCCCCACCCAGGCACAGGAGTACAGAAAGTCCTAGCAGTGCTCTCCCGTGGGTCCGTTTCCCAGCATTTATCACTAACGCTGCATTTAGGAATAACACGATCGTCAGCAAACATCTAACAAAAGCCCAGGAGCACTGTGCAGCAATTGAACTTGCTGCCTGGGAGCTTCTTGCTCCCACCGCTGCTGCACGCACACTGGCTTTCACACCGCTTCATGAAAAGAGCGTGCAAAGCGCTTTGAAAGTCAGGTCTGCACAGTTTTCTCTGAAGCTGCCTGTAATCCACCTTTTTTTATGCTTACGTAGGCAAAACTGAGTACCTTGGATGACTAGCTGCAGTCCCAAGCACAGAGGCACGCTGTTAAACACGCTGCTGCCCTTGGTTTGAAAGCACCATCCTCCTCCACTTTGTTTCTCAAACACTGGTATTTAATGACAAACAAAAACTTTTCTCTAAGGAAAGCGACATTGCCACAATGCAGAAGTGAGAAAACAGGATCACAACAAGCCCCAAGTTATTAAGTGCAAGAAGCTACATTTAAAGCAGTCAAAGCAGAGGTGTGCATGAATATGGACATACAGCTGGGTCTCTCCATCTCGATTCCTCTGCACCGCCTTTGAACTGAAGAGGAAGTGCTCGTGGCAATGCAGGATGCAAAGCTGATTATGCTTTGCTCTCTCAGAAAACATATGTAGCCAGCGAACACATGACTGCCGGAAGATTAAAAGGAGACTGAAATTCAGCACTTTGTCTTCAATTGCAGTTCCACAAAGTGCTCACTTTTTTCATCCTGCTTTCTCTTCAAAGACTCCAGAAAACACATTCCCCAAATCCTGAGAGCAGAGGTAGGGAAACTGAGGTGTAGTTTATGTTCCTGCTCAGCTGCATAAAATGGGCTAGAGCAAAGCAGCAACTGCAATTCAAAGACCTCCAGTCACCGCCTCTGTCTCCTGTAGCAGCTAGTTACATTCCCACCAACTATTTGCTTATAGGGTTGTGAAAACAGCCCAGCACTGAACTTCTCTAGTGCATCCTTGCCCTATCCTCACCTTATTTCACCAAGCGTTTCAGAAACTCTTGGGCCCTCACAGAGACCGTGTTCCCTCCTTCGCTTTCCTGCATTTTTCTGTTAATCTACTCAGAAACGATTTAAATACCTTCATTGCCTTTTTGATTTCCTAATTTTCGTTTGAGGCTCGTGAAGCTTTTGCTATGACAAGTGTTCCCGAGTAGTACGCCTGTTTCTCTGCCAATGAACCTCTAACTTAAATATAGTGCCGAGCACCTGCAAGCAGATGTGTGTTCAAAAAGACAATTACAGGTTCCTGGGATATTGAGCCAGCAGCAGCTATTAAAACAGTCACCTGGGGCAGAAACCTGAAGAAAAGACCACTTTTCCATTTCTTGCACTCCTGGTGCAAGCAAGACGCACACACCTAGCACATAGCTCAGAGGTACTTTAACAGCAGCAAAACATAAGCTTCAGCCTCATTTTTCTCCCAGAGTTTCATTACTCTTGTGGGATTTTCTTGCAAGATGTACTGTCCTAGCCCCGGAGGGTTGGCTTGCCAAGCACAGCTTTATCCCAACTTGTAAAGGCAGAAATACTGGATCAAGAGCAGCTGTTTTCTTTCCATTGCCAATATGTTTCCAATGACCGGTGCTCATGCTGCGCTCATGAGTACGGCCCTGGTTCAGGAAGACATTTATTCAGCACATGCCTAAAAGCCATTGACCTGAATGAGACTCAGGCTTGTGCTGCAGATTTGTTCTGAATCAAGGCCTGAAAGACGGGATATTTTTTCTGCTTGTTTAAACACTGAAACCTAAGACTGTAACACAGTATATTGAAATGTCCCTCTACTGCTGTTCCATCAGCTCATGAATCTTGTGGAAAGGCCATCAGTTACAGGTTGCTGCAACTGTGGTAAAAACCTGAACCTTACATTTATCTTTCCACAGCATACATTAGTGACTGAGATGTACGATGTTTTCTTGCTATCAGATTTAGAAAAGTTTTGGAAGCTTGCTGCATATGATGGACTCTTTGAAATGTTTTCCTTGGATTGAATAACAGGTTGCATTTTGATTAGGAGAAATATATACCAGAGGAAGGCAGGCAGTGATGAATTAACAATTTCCTATCGCTTTCTCAGGCTTACTATTCATTTTAGGTGGAACAAATTTGTGTCAATTTAATAATTCCATAGAGGCATTGATTTATTTGGAATTTAAAGGTATAGTAAAGAAAACATTCAGAGTCTTAATTGTAAAGAGTATAGTTTTGATTAACTCTAGGATTTAAAAAAAAAAAAGGACCAATTATTTTCCAAGCTGTGGCAATTTCTGAAAAGCTTTCTCTTTATATCAACAGTTTAGGTTGAGGTACACTGTTTCTAAAAAACCAGAACAGCACTTTTTGGGTTTCTACCATGCAGCACTAACACCAAACTAACCTCATCTGTCATGTTCTGCTGCCATTTGCCTTTGGGTATTTCTAATTAAAATAATCAAGAAGGGGCCAACACTGGACCCCACCCACACCGAAGTGGGGAAGCTTAAGACAAACACAAAGTTGCCCACTGGAACAAGCGCTTGCTTCCCTGATAGCTATTACCCTCTCGAGAAAGTTTTGGAAAATGCAGCTTACAATAAAATTCTCTGTCACTCTAAGGGGAAAACAATTGGTCTATATTTAGAATGAAAAATTAAACAGTAGTAACACCAGTGAATTATAAGCAAGCCTGACAGTTGTGCTCAGGGGAACATAGCCATGGATGGAGGGTCACGCCAGCAGTCTGCCTGTGCTGGCCACCGTCACAAAGATGTACCCGAGCAGGCTGGTACCCACAACCACATTTCCAACACCAGAAAAGCACAAGCAAAAGCCCCAGCGATGCCAACAGCATCTTGCTCTTTGGAGGTACTGACCCAGCTGAAGCCATGCACTCAATCACATGGAGGAGATTATTTACAGCCTGAGCTGTTTTAGGGGCTGGCTGCTGGACACCATCTCCTGCAGAGCAGGGGGCTGATAGAAGGGAGCTGTGACCCTCCATGAGGGCAGAGAACTGCTACATCCAATGATGCTCCAGCCTGTTCCCAAAGCCCATACGATGAGAAACCCAACCACCACCCACCACACCTGCACCACAGCATCCAAACATGCCAGACCTCTGGAAGCTTGGAGTAACTCTCCCAAACGGTGTAAAACCCACTGGTGCCTCCCAGCCGTCCTGAAGTAATTCAAAGTTCAGACTAATGTACATATCCCCATACACTACCAGAAAACAGATATGCAAGAACACATAAATTTAAATGAGGAAAGGGGTTGTGAATCTTTTGGATTTAAACGAAGAATTGAATCAAGTGTGATAATTACAGCCTTTGCAGGCAGCAAATGCTTCAGTCAGGTTCACGCTCCTTTAATTAAAAGGGCTATATCTCCTTCCCTGTTAAATATCCTCATCTAAATAATAAGCTTTCAATACACACGACCCAATAAATACTGCCTCCAGATTGCATATTTAGTATCTTCAATAAATAAAGCTATAATTTCAGCTACTAACTAGTTATGAATAGCAGTTTAAAATAACAACACAACCATTCAAATGCAAAGTTAAAATGGCATTTCAAGTTCTAAAATTGTTTGAAATTGTCGCTAACGGGAGCCATTCCCCTCCAGTCAGCAGCCTGTTGTCACAGAGCTGGATGCCCCAGAGAGCCCTACCTCTTCGTCAAGCTAGGCTCAACTTGGCCCTTGGGCTCAAGCTAATCGGAGCAGGCAATAGACAGCCAGAGCATGACCTCCTCGGCTTTGTTTACAGAGGAAGCTCTTCTCATTAGGTAGCTGGACAGGTCTGCACATTGCTTGGAGACAAATATACGGACTTTCACCTGTAGGTCAGCAGTTCAGACCTGATGGGGATGAGTAATGACAAGCTAATTGATCTCAGATGGCCATTTGGTGGTCTCTGCAAAATGAATTTGGTGGTCTGGGTTCACATCTCAGGGGACAAGCGTCCATGTCCTAGAAAAACCGGCACGGCGCAGCTCCTCTGCAAGGACGAGGTCTGGAAGGGGACGTGCAAAATGCCCTCTTTTCTTATTCTTAGCAGGGGTCCCTTCGCAGCAGGGCTGGAGCGCACTGACAGCTGGAGTTGAAAAGTTGGCTCTTGCTGAGAAACTTCACAGCGGCTCTGAAGAGATGGGCCGCGTTTTTCTCAGCCCACTCCTCCGCTCCCAGCAGAGGAGACAAAGGTTTGCTAACAGCCCCTTTGCGTGCCGGGGAACTCGATGCCCACGCCTAATTGGAGAAATGCTGACGATGTTCTCTTCTAATCAGAAACTGTTTGCGTTACGGCTCTCTAATAATGTATCCCCTGTCCTTCCAGCATACAAGGAAAAACATGACCCTTTGCAACTCATCTACTGGCTAAAATTAGTGATTTTTAGCGGTAGTGCATTTTTTTAAATTATGTCTAGTGGGGCAGAAAGAGCCTCAAAAAATCCTCCTCTCAGGAGGGTCATTTATTCTGACAGAAATGCTAAAGCATATATCTTTCTGTCACAGCTCTGGCCCTCAGAAGAATTCCTAGATACAGTATTGCTTTTTTTATTTCTTTCGTTTAAACATTATTAATTGCCTCCCCAGCCCTCTTCGCTGAAAACAATTGTCTGGGGTCAGACTTGAGGGCTGTTGTTTCCATTCCTGCTATGCACAAAGGACCGCTTCATTACAGAGCCTTTCTGGAGGAGCTGCAGTCGGACTGATCCTGCTCTCCCACTGCTTAGTCCTGGACTAGCCAGGATTTAATACCAAAGTTGCTCAGCAGGTTTGCTCCTGATTTGCAGGGACAGGCAAACCTCAGCCTCTCCGACAGGATCGACCTAAAGCCGGAGGTACCAAGGCTGAGGTGTGCCTCCCAAAAGGGCTCCAGAGCAAGGTGGGGTCGGCGTATCCCCCGTTTTGCTGGGCTCCTCACAGGCAGGAGCTCCACCAGGTAAATGAAGGGGACACCTCCTCCCCAGCGCCCACGGCCAGCCCCACGGGTGTTTCTCCTTGGCTTGTCCCCATGGGAAGCCGCCTTGGAAAAAATGGTAAATACTCCAAGGAGGAAGTCTGCTCGGGTCGGCGGGGAGGTGAAGCACCGGCTTTGTTCTCCATCCCAGACGCAGCGCGTGGCCTCAGGCGAGCCTGCGAGCCCCAGGGTTCCCACGCGGCCACGCAGGCAGGTGTGGGCACCGGCTCTGCCCGCGCACAGCCCCGGGTGCCCAGGCAGGTCCAGCCGGGCAGGCGCAGGGATGGAGACACCCAGCACAGCTGGCACCCACGGTGGGGGCGGGATGGCACGAGCTGCCCTTCTCCCTGCCAAGCTCTTTGCACCCTAAAATGTGCAGAATGACAACTGGTTCGTTAGCGGTGGGAAAATACACGGGGGCGCTCAGAGGGAAAGCGCTACAGAACTAGAAAGTACTGTATTTGCATGCGTAATGGCCATGTTTGCTGCTCCCTCCCCTACTCCCCCTCACCTTCCCCTCCCTGCTTCTGCTGCCATAAATTAGGGAACAGGCAGGAGGTGCGCCTATGCTCATCTGCTGGTAATTTGGTTGAGGCAGGGTGTAGCTGCAGCATGCAAATATGCTCCTGCTTCCTCTTCTGCCTCAAACAGGGCACCTTTGCACCCAGCTCTGCTGGCAAGGCTGGCAGCAGGGAGCTACATGCCCAGTGCTGGATGCTGCGCCCCGGCCACCATGATTCCTTGTGGCTGATGCCGGCTGGGACAAAGCTGTCTGAGGAGGATCCTCTGGTGGCATCAGGCCAACATACTGGGTCCTGCCTCGCTTCCCTCCCTGTGGCGAGTGCACCAGGGCTTCCCAACAGCTCCTGTCCTTCCAGGAGGGCACTGGCAGGATTTCACCATTCACATAATTTTTGGCCTGCTTTAAATTAGGAGGAGGGCCCGGCGTGGGAGCACCAAGGCCATTCCTCCTGGTGCTTCCTGAGCCCCCCCACCTGCTTTAGGGGCACACAGGGACGAACAGGAGGGCAGCCCCACACTCCAGTCACAAGCTGCCCAGCTCTCAGCCCACTTCCCTCCGGCAGTCAGGGCCACCACGTTCCCTCCGTGCATGCTTGGTTTCTGTGCAGGATTTACAGTGGAAAGAACTTATTCTGAGTTCTAAAACCTCATACTTTCTAGGAGGGTGCCAGCATGGCTCTCAGCAGGGGGAGGACTAACCAAGCCCGAGCATCAGCACCTTGCCCTACAGATCTCATTGCAGTGACCGTGCTCGGATGGGACCAGGACCCCTTTGGGGGTGCAGCAGGCTGCAAGACCAGGCAGAGGAGACCATAGCTCCCAGCAGGCAGCAGGCACAAGAAGCAATGTGGGGACCAGTAACCGCTCTCTAGATGTACCACCACAGCTCCTCGCCTTCCTGCTGCTGTGGTTGTTGCTATATTCAAATCAAGGCCTGACATCAAAAATAACCACGGCTAACGCCGCTTGGTCCTCCTCAGCCCTGTCGGTAGATTTGTTTCAGCCAGCAGCGACCACGTCCCTCCTGGGCACCCTGCAGGCTATAGTCTAAGCAAGGACCCTCTCCTGAGCTGCTGCACGCTCCTCCTGGGTGCGCCAGCCACGTGCAGCCGGTGCTGGGGTCAAGCAGAGCTTCAGCCTTTTCTCTTCCCTTTCCAGCACGCAAGGGGCAATTTGGACTAACTCCCAAACAGCCTGGCAGGGGAATATTCAATGTTTGCCCTTAACCCCTCCCCAAACAAACTCTCCTGTAGCAGTGGCTGCTCAGTCCCCCTGTCCCAAAGCACCCAGCAGCGCTCAGGGGGAGGCCATCTGCAATATCTACGATGTTTAGTAGGAGAGAGCATATAGGTGTATATGCTCTTTACGCTCCTACCTTGTTGTAAAACGCATGGACTTCCTGCAACACCATGTTCACTCAACTCAGTGCCGCTGGTGAGCTTGTGGTGCGGCAGCACACGTGGCTCGCCACATGAAAAGGAAGATGCCCGCCTGGTCCTCCTCCATGGCAGGAGGAGAGTTTGAAGAGGTGTTTGATAACCCACAGGGTTTGTGACTCTCAAAACCCCCACAAATCTCAGCTGAGAGTCTCCCAGTGCATTTGCTCCAGTGTTGGGTTCAGGACCAAAAGCTTTTACCCCCTCCCTTTCACGCAGCATCTTGTACTCTTTCCACCGAAGCTTCTCTCTCGGAGCCCCTTTCAGGTTCAGCACTGGGTGACACCAGCCAGGGAAGAGCTGCCCTCTGGTTTCAAAACCTTTCTGTACACACACGCAAACACACACTCTTGCATTCATACTTCCAGGCCCTGCTCACCCCTGCAATCAAACAGCACATTTCTAAAATACCACGGGGTACATTTAATTCCCAGCAAAGTCTCCACACACAGACCCCAGGGGCTCCTCAGACCACTCTGTCGCTACCTCCAGGCTTCTGGGTCAGAAAGAAAATCCTCCCTCTAAGATCCATAAGTGACTCCTACAGACACTGAGAGCCCCAACTTCTTTTTTTCCCCAGGGGACACTCCTGTTTTAACATCTCCCTGCTCCGACACCCAGACCCACACCATAGCCCCACAGAGCAGAACACCCCACAAGAAGCAGCACCACCCCACCGCTTCATACGTACCTGTTTTGCAGCATTTCTTCCCTTTCTGCATAAAGCAGAGGCTCAAGCAGCTCCTCAACCTGAAATCAGGTGCATGAGCCCTTTCTCTTCACAGAAGCATCATAAACACATATTGAGCCTGGCTGCAGCCTTTTATAGTCCTGTGGGCAACTGCCTGATGCTCCTCAGGTGTGGGGCTCCACAGGTGGCTGGGATGAGCCCTTCCCCACACTGTTTCCCAGGGTTGTGAGGGGGTCCCGCCTGTCCCTCAGAACCCAAACCCATGGGCCACCCTCCCGCTGCCCACCTCCCTGTTCCCAAAGGGACCCCGGCCCCCCACCACGTCCTGCCGTCCCTTGTCACCTCGTTCACTGTGGCCTCAGTGGCCCCATCTGTAAAATGGGGGCTGTCGTAGCTCCCTTGCGGAGCTGGATGTGGCCCCGGGGCATGCCGAGGAGCTTACCGCCAGCCTGCCTGCCCCCGGGACCCTGCGCCCAAGCCCACTGCCGTGCTGGTCGGGAGGGCAGGACCCCCGAGGGGATGCCCCTGGGGGCTGCACATCCCCCGGGGAGGATTCAAGGGTTGATTTTCCCCTTGAATATGGGAAGCTCTGAGTTTGGTATGAGGGAAATGGGTGCCCACGTGAGCAGGGTTAGCCTCGTGTTTGAAGGAAAGCTGTTGTCTGGAAAATACAAATAATACAATAAGCAGGTTTAATATTTTTATAATGTACATTTTTCGTAACAAAGCCAGGGCTACGTTTTCCGCGCATCGTAGAGAGGCAGATTTTGAGAGCTGATGTTTGGAGACATTGAAAACTTACACTTCTCAAGAGAAGGTGGGAATTTCTGTGGTGTAAGAGCTCGAGCCCATCGCAGGGCAAGGGAGGGGGCTGGCAAGGTCCTCCCCACACTTCCCAGCAGCTTTCAGAGCTGGTGCCCGCTGGAGCTAACTGGGCAGCTCACGCTCTTTTTGGATGATCAGTGTCGGCTCTCCGAAGGCTTACGGGCCAGATCTGGGCTGTCTAACATTAAGCACGTAATGGAGGAGCCAATGTTAGCTCTGTGCCCTGTTTCTCCCACGAGACGTGGGACGCAAGGGAAGAGGGAAAAGGCTCCGCAGGTCACTCCTGCCTGTGATGTTTTCCAACCGCTTTTCCTGCCTGGCCAAATGAAAAGAGCTCGTTTCTAAATGATAACACGTGGCAAACGATCCCAACAACAGATGGGAAGGTCCCAGCACGATTTTCCGCGGGACACAAGCCTTCTCCAGGTGTTTCCCAGCAATGGAAATATCACCTTCAGATCAAAAAACCAAACTCGCAGCAGGACGCAACCCAATGGCTAATTTACATCATGGAGAAGCCAGAGGTGCTCATCAAAAAACAAACTTATAAATAACATTGTGGTTGATGTTCTCGCAGTTCATATATATGCCCACTCCTCAATTTTGCGGGGGGACTTTTTTTTTGGGGAGGGGAGGGGGAAAAATGCAGCAGACTGGGATTGTGAGCTCTCTTTTTGTGTTGAATGCAAGGGAAAAAAAAAAAAAAATGACTCTGCATACGGAGCTGCCTGGGCTTAGCTTTTGCAGGAGAAAACAGCTCTGCCCTTTGCTCCAGTGTCCTCATGCCAGGCTCCTCGCGGCTGCCTGCCTTTGCAGGCTCAGCAGCAAGCCCCAGAGCCCATCGCTGTTGCATTTTTCACCGGAGCACTCCCAGAGCACGCAAACCGTGCTAGCTCTGCCCGTACTCCATGGTGTGCCCTGGTCTCTGGCTGGGCTTTATCCCCAGATAAAGATCGATTGTTATTTTATATCAGAAATCCCCTGGGCTGCAGCTCGCCATCTTCCCACTGGCGAAACAAATCACGCCTTAACCTTCCTCGCACGCGTTTGGATGCATTTGCACAGCGGGGACTCAGCCAGAGGGGAAGGCGAGCTGTGTTTGGCCACTGATATGTGTGGCCACGGTGCGCCGGCTCCTAAACCACTTGGCACTTTGGGTGCTAACGCACGGCAACACCATTACCTCGCTGGGCAGCTGATGGCAACGGCTGCTTGTTTAAATAAGAATAGCAACTGCCTTGTTCCATGCTGGAGAGGAACAAAATAAGGCAAGAAGTCCTGCTTATCACGTCGTGATGTTATGTGCTCCCAGGCGCACGGGACGGGAGGTCCCCGGGGGCGTCTGGGGGTACATGCAGAGCAGCTTTGCCAGCCTGGTAAAGGATCTCGGAAGAAACATAAAAATCCGCGTGTGTGACTTGGAAGAAGAGACCCGGTTGCATCACAGCCCAGACCAGCTATGTCTTGTGAAACCGAGCCGTGATTAAAACAACAGACGTGTTTTGGTTTGTCTTTTTTTTTTTTTTAAAAGTGCTTTAGATCTCTCATTGAGGAAAGCTGGGAGATGACTCACCCTCAGCTTGCAGACCCAGGGGAAAAAAAGGAAAAAAAAAAGAAAAAAAAACCCAAACCATTTTCTAACCAAATGTTTCAATGCATTTGTTTTCGGCGTGCCCGTGGGCAGGCTGCGAGACCAGCCCTGCGAAGCCTGCCTGCCCGCCCGCCGCCGCACACAGCTTGACTTGAATTTTGAGTAATCCGCACGGGCTGTTTGATGTGGTTGAGCCTGGCAAGAAACGGGGTCGATACAGGTGAACGGCTGCGCTCTCTCTTTCTTCCCCATCTACACAAACTTGCCACCATCTGATGGGCAAGACCTGGGCATCCCGCTGCCACGGACTGGGGTAAGGTGGCCATCCCCGCCACGAGCCTTGGGGAGGTCAGGATCTGGCCCAGGAGGTCTCTGTAGAAGAGAGGTGGATCTTGATGTTGTTTACTGGGAGCTCGGGGAGGCACCGTTGGCAAATACATGAGTAAACATGTCTAATTGTTGGTTGCAAAGTCCCCCAGAGCACCGTTTACGCTTAGATGGCGCGGACCCCAGGCTGCACCTCTGCGCGAGCACGTTGGGCACGTCCCTGCCTGCCCCCGTCTCCCCCGTGCACGGGGGGGACACAGGGTACCCCCCCGAAAAGAGCAGCCGTGGATGGGCTGCGCGAGAGTTAACGTCGAAAGGGAGAGCAGAAAAAAGCTCAGATACTTCAAAAGCCTCTGGAAGGCTTCTGAACATCTCATACCAGTAATCTAATAGAAAATTATAGGAATTACCTCCAGTAATGGGTTGATCTTGGCTTTGACATTGCTTTTAGCCCCAGGCTCTGTATTAAGTAGGCCAAAGCCCACAGAATTGCTCTTAATAGATTATTGCTTAATAAAGCAACCCAATGTATTTTCTCTATAGATTTCAGCATCCTCAGCTTCAGCCCATGTTCCTGGAGAGAGCTGGAGTGTGCGCGGGGCTGTGAGCCCTTCTGCGGGTGGCCGAGGAGCCCCGTTCTGCACTCAGACACCCCCTTCCCGCAGTGGAAGTTGGGGTTTTTTGGGGTACATAGGTGCGTTGTACAAGGTGGGGGAAAAGGAGGGTTGAAAGGAAATCAAAGCTCTGTGAGGGATGGGAGCGGACTCTGCATCTCGCACCGGGAGCGGTGTTTGACCCACCACCATTCGTTAGAACGCGACTTTGGAGGAGAAAGGCTCAAGGGCTGCTGAGGGCTGGGGGGGAAATTCATCTTACAAACCCTCCAAACCCCCAAGAGGGTTTTATGGAGGGAGGGTGTGCCGTGCAGGGCCAGAAATGGGGGATGAGCAGGAACCCCAGCGAGCCAGCACACTGGGGGAACTACCAGCAAGCGAGCGGGGTGCTTCACGAGCCAAAATCATCTTTTCCAGACAAAAAAAACCACCTCAGAAGCTCTACCCCGCTTCTGAGCCCGGTGCCTTTGCATGCTGGATCTCTATCAGAAAAATATAGCATTCACCCAGGGGTTTTTATTTAGCGTCCCTGCCTTTGTGCCAGCAGACCTTGCACGGCAGGTTCTGTGACTTCCCATGGGGCCTTAAGAATTCAATTTTGCGTTTAAATTTGCTGCCTCTAGGCAAGATGTAGCAAGTTTTTATGCGCATGGTGCCTCTTTGTCTGTGTAGTGGTCTCATGCATAACAAGGAGAAGAAAAACAAAAAATCTATCTATATAAAGGATGCTATTGTGTGAAATTATTAAGTAAACAGGGGAGCTGGGGCTGGATTTGCCCACACCCACGTGTTGCGAGTGACTGGGCTGGCCGGAGCAGAGCTGGGGCGGGCTGCGCCGTGAGCTTTAGTCCCCCTTTTCCAGCAATGTCGCTTGCCAGGCCCACCTTTCACAAGAGTTTATTTTCAGAGCTGCTCCCTCCAAGCAGAGAGGAGCGGGAACGCTCCGGCCCCGCATCCCGCTCCCGGCAGCATCCACCTTCCCCGCAGGGAGGTTTTGGCATGAGCTACCCGACTCGTTTTTCTCTTTACTGCTGCCAGAGACTCAGCCAGCGATAAACAGCAGCGGGTGCCTTTTAATTAACATCCTCATTCAAGGCAACATATTATTTTCATTAAAATCAATAAATAGTCTCTGCTTGGACTTTTTCGTATGCCTTGTATCTAAAGCAAACCAAACTCTACTCCTGGCATCTGGATCCCATACTTCCTCCACGGGATGTTCCACCGCCGAGGCCGCACCTGAGCGGGCTCTGCTTGCAGGATGGGGATTTTCCGGTAGGAAAGGCAGCAGTGGGTCGGATGGCCTTTGGGGATGCTTCTCCCTGGGTGAGGAAGTTATTATTTCAGATAAAACAGAGGGCAGAGCCGGTGAGCGATGGAGCGCGGCATCCCTGGCAGCGTCCCGCCCCGGACTGCATCCCTTCCTGCCCTGCGTGGACCTTCCTGCCCAGGGTGGATGGACCAGGGCAGCTCTGAACTCTTATGGAAGTGACCCTTTCCTTCTAAAAATGGGTGCTGTTAAATTAGGCTGGCTGAGCCGGGTTAGCTGAACCAGGTTCGGCCAGGCCTGGATCTGCAGTAGTCTGGGATCTGGGCTGAGTAAGTGGTTTAAAGTGGAAAATCACCCCGCAAAAAGTGGGCACAGGGTCACTGCGTTGGTTAGAGGTGGGTCCCGGCGTGCCGGGCTGGCCGTTGGGGGGACATGGGCATGGGGTCGCACATGGGCGCAGGGGCGTGCATGGGCACAGGGCTGTGCATGGGCACGGGGGTGCACGCAGGAGCCGGGGTGCAGGTGGGTGCAGGGGTGCAGGGGTACATGCGTGGATGGGAGCTCTCCTTCGCAAAGCAGGAAAGGGCTGAGCGGGGTTTTGTCCCGCAAGAAGCCAGCCAGCACAACTCATCTCTCTCCAACGCGCTCACAATATGTTCCCAGCATTACGTCCCCAGTGCGGTCTGGGCAGGCCTGCCCGGGCACAAAGCGGCCTCAGTCCCCTTTCTGTTTCCTACCAGCAATTCTTCGGTCCCTTTTCTCCCCATACTAAAGTCTGCTTTTACACACAAAGCCTCAGTTTGTCCTCAAAACTCCTCGGTGCAGAAGCACTGCTGTCCTTTCCTACAGGCAAGGGGCCAAAGCACCACACTGAGAGATTTCCCCCGTTCGGAATAGCACCACACTAAGAGGTTTCCCACGGCCACGCAGCAAACCGACAGCTCCGCTGAGCCGTACCGCTCCCGTCTCCTCCCCAGCTCAGCCCCGACCCCCGGGCTCATCCTTGCCCGCTCCGGTGTGCCAGAGAGAGATGCCTTTGTTGCAGTGGCTTTGGCAATGACTTTTATGCCGACGACTTTTCCAGGAGAGCTGGTGAATGGGATGTTTGTCTCCTGGTTCTTCACAGTTTATCCAGCCAGGTTTATTCTCAGGGAGTGGCCGGGGTTTGTGCCGCCCCAGCCCAGGAGCCAGCTCGAAGGGATCCAGTTCCCAGGGACAAAATAAATCCATTAGTTGAACATGACCTGTGTGCAACGCGGCACCATTGGGCTCCACCCAGCACAGAATTTTCCTCCGGTTTGGGGCTTTATTGCAAATCTGCGACAAAACCTAGGTCTGTTGGATGATTAATTTTGACACCGGTATCAAAAAAACCCAAACACAGACCCCGCCCCTGAGCTGACCTGCCGGGCAGTCTCGATGCCCTGCCACGCCGGGGCAGATGTTGATTTAATGAAGGGGCCGCGGTGGTTTGGCGCGAGTTGCTTGGGCATTTTGTGGAGGGAGATAAATAACTGCAAGGCACCCGCCGGCTGTCCCCAGGTGACTGCTGCAGAACCTCCGAGCGAAGGCATCCTTCCAGACCTCCCGAAAGGCTCGCAGAGCTACTCTGTTTAACGGCTGGTAAATGGTAAAAGCCCCCGTCCCTTGTCCCTTGCTGCTGGTGGGGACACGTCCTGCTGCCCCTTTTGGCAGGCACCTTCCCAGGAGTGCTGATGGCCTCGGTTTGCCCTCAACGGGTCTGATGTCTTTGAAACAGAAGGTCTCCCAGAGCCTGCCTTGGGTTACAGCCCAAACTTGAGCACGTGGGAGCTTTTTCTGCCTTTGGTTTCATATTTTGACCAAACCAAAGCTTCAGAGACCTCTGGACCCTGGTAGCTGGAGACGGCAGCTCACCACAATGCTCCAAAACCCAACTGGCCGCCAAGTCCAGCGAGCTCCTGCAGAGCCGTGTCCTCCCGCGGCCAGGGCACCCCTGCGCCCAGCACCCTGGGCTGCCGTCAGCGACAGGGAGAAGGAAAATCTGGTTGTTTGTCACTGAGCAGCTCAAAAAAATGGATTTTTGTAAGGTATGCCCACTCCATTCGCAGCCTCAATCAGCAGCCGGCTGCCTGCCTGGGAGATGATATGCTGTGATAACCATGTTTGCTAGCTTGGGTTTAAACCAAACGATCACCTGCATGTAGAAATAATGATCCCAGGACAACCCAGTGCCCCTTAAAAACTCCCAGCTAAAATCAAACCCCAGGCGAGCCCGGCACGCAGAAGTGACCCAAGGGGCAGCCACACGTCCCGGCTGCGGCCGCGCCGGAGGCTGACGGCTGAGCCCCGCAGCTATAAAACACGCCTTGCTGTCGGTTTCTTGGCCGGGCTTCTCTTGAGCAAGAAGCGTCTGAAGTGGGTTTTCTCGCTGTGCTATTGTCCCTTGAAAGCCGCCATCCAGCCTTAGTCCGGGGACGCCGCTCGCCGGGGCTGGCAGCCCTCGCCCCCAGCAGGCAGGGATCTCCAAGCCCTGCCAGACGAGCTCTGCCTGCTTACACGCTCCCCGCTTCCCGCTCGGGAATGAGCGAGGGGAGAGGGATGTCTTCTGGAGCAGCAAACTGAAATGTATCTGATGTTCAAAACAAAGTCTGGAGTTCATTAGAGCAGCAATCCGCAGATTGGGAATCGGGCACTTCTGAGGGATCACACAAAAGCGCTTCACGGGGGTGTTAGCTCGCGTCGGCGCGTTTTCTTCACGGCCCAAATTATTAGAGGATCCAGATGTGCTCAAAGGCGCATCCGCAGCGCGCATAAGCCTCAAGGCAGGCTGGGCACCCGCAGAGGCTCCCGAGCCCTTTTATAACCCCGCTGATGCAATTCAGGCATGCTGTGCAGCCCAGCGCCCGAGCCTTCCTCCTGCCTGAGCCCCGGGGAAAAGCAACAGGACCTGAGGGCGCGTCACCTCAGCAGCAAATGCTTTTTTGAGCGGAGACAGTCTTCAACCTGGGCTTAAAGTTAAGCCTGTGCTTGACTGTGTTGTGGCCGTGTACTGGCCCTTAGCTGGTGGCGGAGGGGCTGATTCATTGCCTGGCTGCGCCCCACCGCAGGGCTTAATTGAGTTACGGCAATTAAAGGACATTAGTGCTGCTGCTCCCAATAGTCCCAAGCTCAGTCCTTCAGCTGGGCAATGGGAACGCCGGTTCCTCCCCAGCAAAAACCCATTTTATGGGCAAGATGGTCTGGTTTGCAGAAGCACAGGTCTATGCAAAATCACTACAAGCTGCTGAGTGGCCCTGGAGTGCCCTCCAAAACAAAGGGGGGACAGCTTCACCTCCGAAGCAGGGCTCCGCTTCTCCTCCCATCCTCGGCAAAAACCCCTGGCCACCCCATCTGCTCACCGGGCTGCGGGGTCCTTGCGCACCTAATGATGCTTGTATAACGAGGGCCGAACACGTCCCGTCCTTGTCAACAGGTTAAGTCACGAGAAATTTAGTGATGTTGGAAAAGAGCTGCTTGTGAGCGGAGCCCCATCGGATTAGTCCAAACAAAACACATGTGATGGATTAAAAATAAAAATGCTATTAAATTCTTTCAGGATGTGAAATTTAACAAAAGGCCTGTTGTGTGCGGAACGGAGGGGAAACGCCGGAGTCAGGACCAGGAACTCACTTAGCGAGGCAGTTTTGGAAGGACCACCTCGGATTTATTTTATCCCACTATTTTTGGCCTTTGCGTGCGGATTTTGTTCGTGGGGTGATCTATTAATGCCTCCACCTCGTCTTCTCGGGTTCCCTCTTCCCCATGCCTCCGCAGCGGGCTGCGGGCGAGCTTGGGCAGCCAGGCTCCCAAATGACAGGGCAGGCTGGGAGCGAAGGGCTGTGTCGGAAAGCAGAGCTCTCCCTCCCTGCCCGGGAAGCCGTGACCTTTCCCAGCAAGCAGAAACAAAACCCGACAAATTCCAGAAAGTTTCAAAATCACGACGGCAAAACCCCAGAGCATCGCCTGGGAGCGTAAAAGCCCTTTTCAGATCAATGCTGGAAGCTTTTCGGCTTTGATTCCCAAATGCTTCGGTCTAAAAATTCACTTAATTTTCCTCCCCCCCCCCTCCCCGAGGAAAATTTTAACTCAACCGAAGCCGCATGTTGCACAAGGGTTTTGTCAACCATCGTCGCAGCTTAGAAAGCAGGATGGAGATAAGCCATCGCTGCCCCGGCAATTGCTACAAGCCCATGTTTCTCGCTCCCCCCAGGGCTGCTTTCTGGCCTTTGCTGCTCTGCGCCCAGCTCGCATAATCCGTGCTTCTTCTGCCGGCCGGCCGAGAGGAGCCTGCCAAGCTGGAGGAGGGCCCGGAGCCCCAGCCCACCGCAGCTAATGCAATATTTACTGCTTCAGAGCGGCGCTGGAAGCTGCCGAGAATGAGCTGCTTTGTGCGGGGTGGCTGCGGGAGGGTGGGGGTGCCGGGGGGGGCACAGGGGTCCCCCCACCGCCCTGCCTGCTCGTGGCATCTGGGGTGAAACCAGGCTTCCTGGGGCACGGTGGACCTCAGACGTGAGCTGGGCACGGTCTGTAGCTTGGGCAGGGCGGACGTGCACATGAGAGCATCAGCGTGTCCAAAAGGACACCCCGCGGTGCTCCGGGGCCATTTGGGGACGCGGGGACAGTCCTCGTGGCCGTGGGGCAGCCTGGTTACTGCTTCTGCCAGGATGGCCGGTCAAATCCTTTCTTTTCGGAAAGATGGTAATAAAAAGTGGAAAAGTGGCCCGAGGGTCTCGATTTGCGGGAAGAAGCAAGCATGGAGCGTGCCCTGCTGCAGGCGGGGCTGGTGGGGAGACGCCCCTGCCGCTTGCGGAGAGCCCCGCGCGTGGGCTGTTTTAGTTAATAAAGTGCAGGTTTTGTGCAACCTCCTGCTTTTTCATCAAGAGGATGAAAAGCACTTTCCAGTGGCAGCGGGCAGAGCTCTGCAACCCCTACTCTTTCTGGGTAGATTTATTTTATTGACCCATTTTACTGGGACTTTACCCGCAGGACCGAATCTGGAGCAGCTCCACTGACCTCCACAGGAGGACCACTGAAGATGACTTTGGCCTCAGGAGCAAAAGGATCCCATTTTCTTCCAGGACTCAGCTGCCGATGAGGCTTTAAGCTGGGGAAGGTGCTGGGCTGAGCTCCCAGGAAAATCCAGGCTGGCGGAGCTGAGGTGCCTTGGGAAAACCTGGCTGGGACACACGCTGCTCTTTGCAAACTTGGCATGGTGCTCCTCCAAAAATCTCGCTCCTGGACGTATCCGAGGTCAGCCAGGGAGGCAGTTACGGAGTAGGAAAGGCCGTCCCTCCAAGGCGTCTCTGGGGCGGGAGGCGTGTGGGGCACGGGGGGGCCGGACCCCCGTGGCGAGATGCTCGTGCGAGGGCTTTGGAGGCGGCGGGACCATCTGCATCCTCGCTGTGGGATGGCTGTGTGGGTCAGGCTTCCCATACCCACTGCTTAACCAGCTGGTTAGTGCCAAACGGTTAAACCTAGGTGAGAAATAAAGGTGGGTGGTATGGGCAGCCGAGCCTCCATCCATATTCTTCTGCGGTCAATGGCTAGTATTCCTTGTACCATAGCCGCCCCGCTCCACCCGGAGTATGAGGGCAGTTAAGCACAGGCAGGGTATTCATTTGCAAAATGATTAACAGTGCGTTAATAATTTAATTCTGCCTCCGAGTCCCCAGTTCACAGCCGTGTTTGCCAGCGGGGCAGGCTGGCCGCTTTAGCCTTTCCTGTTACTTCTGCCACGGGCGGAGGGGAATGACTTCTCCAGCACGAGTCCATTTGGTGTTAAAAATGGGAAATCAGTTTTCTATCGATTGGCGTTTCTCTTAACGTATTCTCGCAAGTGCTCATTAAATTTTCATTCAATTATCCTGGGCCGCGTTGTATTCCCCCCCCCCCCATCCTTTTCAGAGGGAATAGGCGATAATGGACGCATCCATCCCTCCCGCGGAAGCAAGGCGATCAACGTGCGGCTAATTTAATCGAGGAGAGGCAAATCTTAATAAAGGAGGAGGGAAGAGCACTACTCGTACCAGGATGGCTGATGGTATAATGATCCGTCTTCTGAAGAAGCAGAGCAGCCGAAGCTCTCCCGGTGCCATTAACGTTCGATATGTCAGAGCTAAAGGTACCAGCAAGAGGAAAACAACATCATTAAGCAGGACACTCTCATGCTGGAAGGGGAGTCACATTTATATTCTGACGGGGGTTTATCTAGGCAGCAATAATAATAGCAGGAGTAATAATAATAATAATAAATCATTATCACTTGGCATTGCTGGCTGTAGTGGGACCCAGGGGTGTGAAACGGCTCCGGTAGAGTTAAAAGGGTGAGTGGCAGACATGAGCGTCAGCGGGAGAAGACAGGTTTGCAGGGTGATCTGGGACAAGTCCCTGCCTGCTCCTGCCTCGGTTTCCCCAGCTGCAAAGCCGGGCAGTGATACCTGGCTTTGCAGAGAGCACTGCGGCTGCTCAGTTGGGTACCACTATTTAGTTGTAATGCATTTCCATCTGTTCTTCTCTACCAAGACTAAAATGGTAAGTTGTCCACCCAACATCATCATATTTTTGGGGTGGAGAGCTGCAGCCTGAGCTCAGCTCTTGCTGTCGTGGCCATCCCCAAACGCCCCAACCTCCCCCATCTCCAAACAGATATTAAGTCTGCATTTGCCTCTGCTCTGCCTGGAGGAGCTTTTCCCCACAGGAGCATCCCGCTCAGCACAGAGGCCCCGAGGATACACCGGCCCCTGCTCAGCCCTTTACACAGGAATGGGAGGGATGATGCCAAATCCAGACCTCATCTGAGCTTGAAGGTGGGCTTGTTCTTGGATCCTTTTCAGATTTTCACATTCGGACTCATGCGAGCGTTTGTCATAAGGCTCGGGACAACAGCTCATCCATCTTCAACGCTGACAAGCCCGGCCACTAGCCAAAACATATTCCAGATTCGGCTCCAAATACCGTGTGCTTGACCCATCTCTGAGGACCATACGTCTCAGATAGACGAGTTGTTCCTATATGCAGCACGTTACTGGGGGCAATGTCTGCGTGGCACAGTTGTGCGCGTCATTTGCTAATGCGTGAGCAAGTGTTCAGTCTCAGGGAGATGCACTTGCTGTTATCACTAGCTTAGGTAGGTAGGGCTCCGGGCAGAGCCGTGCAAGCAGAAGAGAGCTGGGCTCTGGCTAATCTCTCCAGCATGTCTGAGCGGTTACGTGCAAGGTTGGGAGCCTCGCTGTGTACGCCGCTGTTCATCTGGGTTTCAAGGCAGCCTTTGATAAAGAACCACAAGGCAGACGGCGGCGGCAGCTGAAAGAGATCGGGGATCAAGGCAGCGAAGAAAGACCTGGCTCCGAATCCAAAGGATCTCAGTGGCCACATGGAGGGGGCCGGCTCCCGCTTGGGGTGGGATGGGGATGCTCCCTCCTCTTCACAGGAGGGGAATGGAAGGGGAGAGGGGGAGCGAGGGCCGGTAATTTAAACCCGGTCGGGGCACAGAGAAAGGAATGCCATGCCTACCGCAGGTGTAAGATGCTGCCCCATTGCCTGTCGGACACCCGTGCAGCTCAGCCTCCCCTTTGCCATCACCCTGCGCCATCCCGGGTGCGCTCTTGGCAAACACGGACCTTTGAAAGGAGGGAAGAGATTCAGAAATTCAGGATGTGCTCAAAGCAAATAAGTGTATTAGCTGAAGTGATGAGAGCTCTTTTCCTGAGTGCTTGCGGTAAGCTCCATTACCGCCGCCGCGCCACGCGCCGGGGCTCGGTACCTTCGGTGCTGTGCAGTTGGGGAGAAGCGCTCCTTAATGCCAGATTGGAGCTGTCTTTTGTAATGCAATTATTCTGCAATAATCTTGAAATGGAGTATAATTAGGAAAGGAGGGGGGGAGAGCGTGTAATCGTAGTCAGGAGCTGTAATGCACGGGTTGTGCCGGCGCTGTGGGGAAGCTGGACGCAGCCCCTGGCCAGGGCCGTTGGCCGTGGGGCATCCCCTCCCCGCAGAGCCGGCCGAAGCCTTTAGCTTCAAAATGAGGAGTAAAGGGGAAGGTTTGGGGTTTTTTTTTCCTTTTATCTTGAAAAATAATTAGGCCAAAAAGTGTTTCAGAAGAGGCTCGCAAGCTTTAAATCAAGCTTCTGAAGAGCCTGATCAAAGCAGCAGCATCTCCATGTGCAAAACCCCCCCGGGTTATGGGGCTTTGCCGTCATCCCCGGATAACCCTCCCAGCCAGAGGGATCCGAGTCCAGGATGCAGGGATGGAGAGGGATGCTCATTGAAGTCCAGACACGTGTGGAAGTACCCTAATACCCAACGGAGAATTTGCTTCCTAGCACCGACTCTGAAGCTGCTGATGGTCCGTCTGTCCCTCTCTCATACCCCTGTAGGCAAAAGGTTTATTTAAACTGACGATTAAATGCAACCGGTGTCGGGAGCTGAAGGATGAAGGGATGTCTGTGGGGTTTGTGGGGGCTCCAGATCCCTGGGGATGGGTGCAGGGAACACCCCCAGGCCCCCCCTCTGCCTTTATAGCTTTAGAGCTTTCGCTGGCTGGGGGGACCCACGGAGCTGGTGTGCCGGGGTTTAACCCCAGCCGGCAACTCAGCCCCACGCAGCCGCTCGCTCACTCCCCCCCGGTGGGATGGGGGAGAGAAAAGTGAGAAAACTCGTGGGTTGAGATAAAGACAATTTAATAGGGAAAGCAAAAGCCACGCACGCAAGCAAAGCAAAACAAGGAATTCATTCACTCCTTCCCACCGGCAGGCAGGTGTTCCGCCGTCTCCAGGAAAGCAGGGCTCCATCACGCGTAACCGTGACTTGGGAAGACAAACGCCATCGCTCCGAATGTCCGCCCCTTCCTCCTCCTTCCCCCAGCTCTATGTGCTGAGCATGACGTGATGTGGTGTGGGATAGCCCCTGGGTCAGCTGGGGTCAGCTGTCCCGGCTGTGTCCCCTCCCCACTCCCTGTGCACCCCCAGCCCACTCGCTGGTGGGGTGGGGTGAGAGGCAGAAAAGACCTCGACCCTGTGTAAGCCCTGCTCAGCAGTAACAAAAACATCCCTGGGTTATCAACGCTGTTCCCAGCACAAATCCAAACCACGGCCCCATACTGGCTACTGTGAAGAAAGTTAACTCTACCCCAGCCAAAACCAGCACACTTTGCTTCACCCGTCCCTGGCCAGACACCCCCTGGACAGACACCCCCCAGACAGACAGCTCACCCTTTTCTGGGAACTCTTAGCCATGAAAAAAAAT
This sequence comes from Fregata magnificens, assembly GCA_013389945.1. NCBI lineage: Eukaryota > Metazoa > Chordata > Aves > Suliformes > Fregatidae > Fregata > Fregata magnificens. Next base: position 309,482 of record WAAD01025790.1, on the reverse strand, counting down.
TCCCAGCCCTCTGAGTGACTCAGAGGGGAGATAATTGAACACAACAGTTATTTTTCTTCCTCCTCCTGCCTAAAGAAACCATCATCTCCAGTGCCCGGCACTGGGACACCACGACTTCCGCCATTCCCCTTTGTTTCGTTTGACTTATTCACTCCTGGGGGGGGTTCTCCCGCTGCCAGAGCCCCCGGCGGCGAAGCAGGGCTGGGGATGTGCCCGGTCCCCAGAGGAGCTGCCTTGTTGTGGAGATTCTCTGGTGGCTAGAAAGGGTTGTGCTCGTGGTGAAAGTCCCTTCCTTTACCCCAGCCAGCGATTTCGTGAAACCCGCAGGAGCACAATCACCCCTGGGGCCTGATCCTGTACCCCACTGGGCAGAAGTCAGGGCAAGACCCACAAACACCGCACACATCCCTCCCCATGAAGGCACCGGCCTCGTTTTCTGCGGGAATGAGGCTGGAGAAAAAAAATAAAGGCTTTACAAGCAGCCCAGGGCTCACATGCCAACCTCCCCTACCTAGGGGCTCCCTACGGAGAGCCTGGCCCGAGCGCCCTGGCCCGGGCAGGGGCTGTCGCACTCCGGCAGCTCCCACAGCCCCGGCTCCACCGCACACCCCATGCTGTTATAAAAGCTTTGCTGAATCAGATCTAAACCAGGCCTGGAAATTCCTTTGGCATGAGCCAAGCCGGGGATTTCAAACCACATATAGCTTTTTCATTACAACGCCTGTGCTTTTGGTNTTTTTTAGAGGGCGGGGGGTTTGCTGCTTTCCCAGCCTGTGGATTTGGTCAGGTCCCCGTCCCGATGCTGCTCAGCATCTGGGGCCGCCCTGCTCCCACGCTAAGAGCTTTTGCCTTCCGGCTGCCGTCTCATTAATACAGCTCAATTAATGCTTACTCCCCTGTTGTCCAAAGGTATTGGATTTCCAATCCCTTCTCGCCAGGGCAGGCCGGAGCACCGCTCCTCTGCATGCACGGTGCTAGAGAGCCAGGACCGTCACCCCTCTTTGGGATTAAAACTATTTTAATGGACTTTTTCCCCTTTCTGCCCTGGGGAGGGAGGATTTATTGTGGGTCACTGGAGCAACACTGCTGCAGAAGGATGGGACGGGGAAATAGGGACACATAACCTTCATCTTGGCTTTATCTCGTGACCTACAGAGTGCATTTAAACATACATCCTGGTTAAGTGAAGGACGCCGCATCGGTCACCCCACAACCACCACCCTATTTCGCAGGGCAAGACCCTCCCCGTGCCGCCGCCGGGGACGAACCAGCTCGGAAACCACAAGAGATGGAAACTGGGCAGGTGGGACAGTTTTTCCAGAGTGGGATTAAGATAAAACGAGCTCCAGTTGAGCCCCTGCCTGCCGCGGCCCGGCAGGGCTCCTGTCCCGCACCCCTCCGTCCCCCTTCCCCTTCCCACCTCCATGGAAAACACCTTCGCGGGGAGACGCTGGGAGCTTTTAATACAAAATCAGAAGTTTAAATTGGCGCAGCAGTGGCTGAAGCAGTGCTTGGAGCCATGCTGTGCTGACAGTTTATTTAGCAAAAAAATAAAATAATAATAATGAGATCATTGATGCAAAATGGAGCGAAGGAGAAGGGGACTGTTCCAGCGATGCTTCGCTTCTCTATTTGGGGAGACTAAGGAAACGTTGCTCCTGGGCTCGGTGTAAGCAGCACATTTAATGCTTAAATTGCATTTCTTTGCTGTTTGGCTAGCAGAGGTGGTTTGTTTTCGGGGATCAAGCAAGGCTTTAGAAGCGGCATTGCTCCCTGAGCTGGGGCCCAGAGAAAACCCGGCGAGAGAAGCCCAAACCCGGGGGGGCTTCTCCGGGACGTTCTGCCACAGCTCCCCGGGGCAATGACTTGAAATATTTCCCTTCCTCCATGGGGAAGGTGGCAGGGAGTCCTCAGCAGCAGGATTTATCCCCTTCCCTCATTTCCTAGACTGCCCAGGCAGACTTCTGATAGCAGAGGGTTTCTTTCGAACAATTTCTCATTGCAACAACAACAAAAAAGAAGCGAAGGGGAGAGAAAGGGGATGAACCGCTTCATTTGCTTCACCAGCACGAGGGTTTCCCGGTGGGGGCAGGCTGGATGCTTGAGAGGCGGCAGGGAAAGATGGGGCTGGGTCCCCCCGCTCTGCGGCGATGCTGGGCACTTTCCTCCAGCAGCCAGCAAGGTCCTGGGCAGAGCGGCAAGCAGCTGTGCCCCCCATGGAGGGAAAGGAGCCTTCAAAGGGATTTCTTTTGGAAAGGGGGGTATAATTACCTGTTTATGGTTATAATTATTTCCTACCGTCCCTTGCAGCCCTGCCCCAGCTCAATGCTAAAGAAAACATCCCCCGCCGCCAGCCCCGGGCATGGGCTACAAGGTGCCTGGAGGTCTCCATCCCAAATATTTAACATCCAGCCTGTGACCGCTTTTCTGGTAGCAAATTCCTTTCCAGATCTCCCCTGCAATTTGCGGCGGGCAAACCGTGTTTGAGTTTGAGGATTTAGCACATTTTTGCCACACCATTTTTTGCAGGGAGGGCTCCGGGCCGTCCGGGCTGCGTTTTGTGTGGTCTGGCCACCCCCGAGCACGGCATCCCGCACCCCGCCTCGCTGGAGGCACCCTGGCACCCATCCCGCCCGGCCCCCGGCAGCAGGAGGGCACCGGACCCCCCCACCGAGGGACCNGATTTTATTTTAGGCAATGGCAAAGTCACCGGCTGGCAACGCCGGCCCTCACACCAGCCTCCGATAGCATTGCTCACCAAAGCGCGGCCACGCTCTGGCCCACAGCAGCAAGGAGCTGCCAGCCCTGGGAAGCATCCAAGGTCGGCACGGCCAGCGGGGAGGACCCATGGGTGCCCACGTACCGGTGTGCGGCAGCCCTGCGCCTCTGCCCCCGTGTAATCTATAGGGTTTTGCTGGAAGATGGGATTTAAGGACCACGCCAGCCGTCCCCTCTCACCCTCAACATCTGCACTGTGGGGGCTGAGGGTGAGCTGAAGCCTCCTCCTGCGAGGGGAGACGCTGCCCGTGCCGGAGAAGGTGGGCACGCAGGGCCGGGCTACCGTTCTCACTGAACGGCACGGTGCTGGGGTGGGGAGAAATTAAAAGCCTCAGCGGAGGCGGTGCAGGACCAAAGCCAGTCCAGCTCCCCGCAGCCTCCATCGGCACCCTTAGCCATCCCCTGACTCCCCTGGGCAGGTCCCTAAGGGGCTGCAGACCCCCAAGCGGTCCCCACCCTGCACAGCGGGAGCGTACTCGCTCCCCATCCGCTCCAGTGCAGAGTCACACCGCCCCGAGCCCGCCGGGGCAGGGACATCCCACCCGCGTGTCCCAAGCCGGAGGGGTCAGCCCCAGCCTTCCCCTGCCGAGGGCAGCGTTGGGGGCCCCCCCAGCCCCCCTGCCTTCGCGGTGGGGCGGTTGCTGGCAGGAGGCAGGCAGGAGGCAGGCAGGGAGGTGGCGTTGCAGCTCTGCTCCCCAGGGCGCTGGCGGCCTTGGCACCCACCGCGGCGGCTTTGGGTGGCCCTGGCCCACCCAGCCGCACCAGGGGCTGCCGCCCGCCCGCCAGACACCGCGCTTCGCTTTAATTAGGTGGATGGTTTAATGAATGGCAACTCGGCTGTGACCACGGAGCCTTCCTGGCTGAGCAGCTGCGGTTTGTTATGGCTGGGTCTGCTTGTCCCCCTTTGCACCCCGTGTGCCTCCTCCTCTTCCTCATGGGGAGCAGGGCACTGGGGAGGGGTCTGCAGTGGGGACCCAACCCTTATTATACACCAGAGAATCCACATCAGAGGGAGCGGGTGGGAGTGTCCCGGCACGCAGGAGCAAGGCAAGGGTGCTGGGGATGCCCGGCTTTGCCGGCTCTCTGCTGGAGGCTGCCTGGGTTGCAGCTCCCCCCGAAAGATGCTGCCTTTGGCACCAGCCGAGGGGCGATGGGTGCCTCCGGGTTTGCCACTTTGCCCTCCCGCTGCCCCATCCACCGGCAGGCATCGAGGCATCAAGCTGCTGGCTCAGGACTGGGGGCATTTATTTACGCTGGGAAGACTGGGAGAGTGTTATTACATCGAGCATCTCCACACGGCCACCATGGAGGGGAAGATGCTCCCTGCCGTCGCCGGGGCTGATATTGCTATTCCCATCACACGGCACTGGGCGAGCAGCCTCGGCCTTTGGAGGGGGAACGCACCTTCCCATGCCCGCGGCGCTAACGAAGCCCCCGGGAGCTGGGGCAGCGTGCGTGGAAGCGTGCAAGCCTGCCGCAAAGAGACAAAAGCACTTGGTGAAAGAGCCGGCCAGGCGGGAGCAGCCCCGGGCACCTCGCCGTCTCGTCACGGCACGGCAGCGGGGCGCTTGGCCATGCGGCACCGGCAGCACCTCGCTGCCTAATTGGTGACCCCCAGCCAGCGGTGTCAATTAGAGCCCCAGCCCTCCCCTCCGCTGGGGACTCTCATTAACCACCTCCGGCTTCACCCCGCGGGGAGTCGGGGCGCGGGAGGCTGGGGATGCGGCGAGCACGCTGCCCGCCGTGTGCGCTCTGCCCACCCTCGCTGGAGGAGGAACAGGGTGACAATTTATAGCCGCGCTAATTGGCCTCACTGCTGCTGAGCTGTGCCGAGCGGGGAGCAGGGAGGTCAGCGGATACGGGATCATCCTCCTCCTCCTCCTCCCCCGGAGCGGGCTCCCTGCTTGGAGCAGAGGGTACCCATCCCCAGGGGCTTCTCCTTTGCTTTTATTCCCTTCCCCCAAGCAGGTTTTGAGGCCAGATACTCACATTTTTGGTTACGCTGCAGGCTATTTTACCCCCATCTGGCTTAAGGTTATTTTCCATGCCTTACAGCTAAGCAGAATCAGGATGCAAGTCACTAAAATCACCTTCCGAACCTGCCATTTCACGAGACCTGAAAAAAGGGGAAAATCAGTAAAAAACACAAGTGTGGAGACAGTCTCTGTGCACCAGGTTGGGCAGCTGGAAACAGCCGCATCCACTGCCGGTGGAGAGCTGAGGCTTTGCTGAAAAATAGGGACGTTGGTGTAGAAACCCGGGTCTGTGGGCGGCCAGCAAGGGCTCAGCCCCGAAATTACGGCGCTGATGCAGCGGGCTTGGAAAGCGTGGTGAAACACAGCGTCCGTCTGTCCCCTCCATCCAGACATCGAATGGCTCCTCTCGCTGAGATGAGATATCCAGCTCGCCGTGGGAAGCCGGCGGCTGCCAAGGATGGATCCTGGTGGCAAACACGGCATCTTTGATCTCGCCTTGGTCGGCGTTGGTGAGGCTGCCCTGCGGGGTCAGCTGCAAACACGGCGCAGCAGGCTCCCTGCTGCAGCCTCAAATATCTGTCTGCTCCGCTCCAGCCACAAACCCTCCCCCGGACTAGAAAGAGGGAAAATTAAATGCTCTGATTTGCAGATTTGGTGGAGATAAATCCCCCCAGAAGGCGCGGCTGGAGATGCCAGGGCCGATAATGCTGGGCTGTGCATGCCGCAGGAGCACCCTGTCTCCCGCCGTGCCCGCTGCCCCGGCACTGGGGTTGCCCTGCTCCCAAGGAGAAGCTAGGAAACTCCCTGCCACCCTGTTCGGGGTGGCAGAGGGCCAGGCCGATCCCGTAAAACCCAGAGGGCGGATCGCTCCATGGGCAAAATCATCTCGGATTAAGCGCGGGAGGAAAAGCGGAGCAGTGGTGCATATGGGGTGGCCACTCATGTAGCGAGAGGGTTTGGCCTCAGCTGCTGGGGAGGGCAGCCCGGCTCGGCATCCCTTTGCTCTGGAAGGGGCAGAGGGGACGTTGGGGACAGCCAGCTCCCAGGAGACAGCTAGCAGGGAGTGATGTGGTGGGTACTGGCCCCTCCGGGATGATGCCGGGAGGGCTGCTGGGCGGAAGGGCTGCCGGCTGTTGCAGGCGGTGCGCTGAAAGCTGAGAGGAGCCCAGGAAGGGGGAAAAAACCCCTGACCTGTGCCATATTTCATAACAGGAGATGTGAGACTTTAATGGGCTCTGAAATATCAAAGAGGACAGGAAGCCTAAACCTGTAAGCGGCACGTAAAACCCAACAGCAACGCCCACCCTGTTCACCACGCTCCTTCGCCTGCGGCGTTTGCCTGTGGCCCCCAAGGACAGACCCCGCTCGCCCACAGAGCACCAGCTTGCTGGCTTAGCTCAAAGGCATATCAGTGCAAGAGATCCTGACCTGGAGAGCTGTGCCAAAGCAGTAAACAAAGTTTTAAATAAAAAGCGATGCTGCCCGAGGCTGGGCTCTGGCAGGAGAGGCGAGCTGGGAAGGCATCCTGGCGGCGCGGGGCCAGCAGGTACATCACCGTGAGTTGTGGCCAGCGCCGTATTTCTCCATTGCAAAGCTGAGCAGTAAATCCCGGCCAGGGGATCTCTCGGAGGCACTGAGGGACAGTCACGGCCAAAATTTATGGCTCAGAGGCGGCAGAGCCATGCCATAAATATAAGAGGTGTTCAGGAGAGCTGGCTGGCCCCCGTGCATCCCCAACGGGAAGCTCGTCCCCTTGCCCATCCTCTCCCCCAGCCCAATTTTCTCTCGTTTTGGTTTCACAGCAAGCACTGTTCATTGCTGTTAAAACGCCCCCGTCTCTGGAAGGAGCTGGTACCTGTCCCTGGCAGTGCTGGGGATGGCCGTCATGGATAACAACCACCGTGACTCACACCAGCGGCATCAGGAATAAGAGGGAGACGAGATTTGGGGTGGTCATGTCTGCAAACCCAGCCTCTCCCGGGATTTAACCCCCCTGGCTGCATCCCACGGGCTCACTCCCCGTCGACCTCCACCGGGACTGAGCCCTGCGGCTGCTCCCACCTCCTGTTTAAGGCCAGAAAAGATTATTTCAGCTGCACTAGCACTTATTCCGGCTAATAAATCTGTGGCAGTCGCAACTTCTCTGCCAAGTGACGCTGACGGTGGCCGGCTGGGCTGCGCTAGAGGTTAATGCGGGTCTCGGCTGAATGTGCCAGCCTGTGATGGGTGGCCCTGGGATGCGGGCTGGTGGGCTGCGAGCACGTCGGGGTTTCATTGTGGGTGGGGGAAAATTAGCATCTCTACTTCTGAACAGCAGCCAAGGAATCAGAGAACATTACCAATGGGCTGGAGAAGGGAAGGGAAAGGTCTCCCGGGAGGATTAACGCGGCATCTGATCCCACGGCAACGATTGTACCCCAGGTGTGCCGAGTCCGCCGGCGTGGGAAGAGAGCCCAAAAACAGGTTCAAAGGGACAAGGCAGAAAAATCCCATCAGAAATGTGAAAGAATAAAAGCAGCCAAGGGGGGGAGCTAATAGAAATGTATCCGGGAATTAAAAATAGTAATAATGAAATAAACTAAGGTTCTCCTGTTGACTTCACTTTGGGATTTCGCCCTGATGGGGGATTTATAAGCCACGTACCCTTCTCATTTGGGGAAGGATTTGCAAACCTGCGCCCTTACCCATCACATAAAGCAGCCGTGGGTACCGCGCGCCTGGCTTTCCTGGGCACGGCTGACGCTTCTGCCTGGAAACCGCATCAGGAGCAAAATCTGCGCCCGGGATGAGAGCTGATCCCGTCCGGTGGGGACAGCCACCACAGTACGGTGGGGCAGCTACGGCCGTGACCTCGAGCTGACAGCCCGTTGATGGGGAGGGCGTTGCTTCAGGTAGGAAAGTCCTCCTCCAGCCCGGCCAAGTTCCGGAGGACAACGTGCAGCCGAGCCCTGTTAAGCTCTCACGGCAAAGCCTTTTCTGTCCAAAGGCGGAGGTTCGTTTTAAAGGTCCCAGCGAGGAAGTCAATAAAGACACGGAAGAGTTTCAAAGAGGGGCTGCAGGCAGGGCTGCCTGCTTTTGCTGCAGGGACTTGGAGAAACGCTCGTTTGGCGTTTGCAGGCAGCTCTTTACCTCCAGCATTGAAATCTATTTGGGGCGGAAGAGCCGCAGAACCCGGTTTCCAAAAACCGCAAGTATCGTCCCTTCTCTGGCAATGGGAGAAAATACCCCCCGGACGGGAACAGGCTCAGCCCCACGGCCCCCTCCCTCCGCCCGGGTCCCACCCTGCGCCCACCGGACGCAACACGGCCTCGGGTGGGAGAATTAATGAAACAACCGAGCCCAAATACAAAAGCAANGGTTGCGTGGGCTGCGCCCTCCCCGAAGCGCTGCCGGCAGCGGCTTGGCTCCCCGCGGTCGGGGGCCTTCGATCCAATGGCCTCAAATCCTCCCGGGCTTTTAGACAAGGTGCCGGTTTCTGTTAAAGCCCGCAGCGTCTGAAAGCTATTTCACGCCTGGGCTACTCCCCGCTGCGTTGTAAATAATTTTTTCCAGCAATATGACAATTGTTTACTAACATTTTAGTGAGGCCGTATTTCCCGAAGAGGGGATGCGGCTTGGAAACGAACGGCAAACAGCTCGGTCGGGGCTCTGGGCCGCATGCAATGGGCCGATCAAAACGCTCTCGGGAACGCATTTGCAAAATTCAGAGTGAGACTTTGCGCACTTTGGAAACCAAACATCGCCTCCCCTCTGCCTCAACGTTTTGTTCATTGTTTTCCTATACTCTATCCCGATTCCATGCACCGACCCCTAATCTATCCAGCTGACCAGGGCTTTGAATCTGGGTTTAACGCACGCACTGCATGCAACGTCTCAATATTTGCGGTATTACACATCGGCGTGTCTGCTGGGATGCCTCCAGCCGCCTCGGGAGAGTGATAACCACAGAGGGCTTGGCCCACTGATTCCATCTGAAAGTCCGTGACGCGTGAGCCTCCTCGGCCAGGCCCCTCCAGAGACAAACACCGTAGGACCCGGCGCCAAGCTCACGGACTCCAGCCCAAACCTCTCCCTCCCACCAGTGATTTCTGCATGGGGCCTTGGCTCTGTTATTGAAAACATCCTGCTTGTGCCAGCCCTGGCGTCAGGAATGGAAGTAAAACACCTCCCTGGGGGGGACACCCCGTGCAGGGAGCTTTTCTCTGACTGCTTATAGCTTTGGCCTTGGAAAATGGCCGGGCGCAGCAGCATGGGCACGGGACGTGCCAGCCTGTGGTGCACGCAGCGCTGCCGGCTTTTCGGGTGCTCGACCCATGGCTGCCGTCGGAGCTGGGAGAAGGGCTGCACCACACACCCGCGGTGTCGTCACCCACGTTTCTGGGCTAAAACCTCACCTGCGACAGCCCGAGTATCGTATCCTCGTACCTCAAGCCGGCCATCTGACACGCTGCCGAGGAGGCGCTGGGCTCTGCGAGTGCAGGCGTGCGGCCGGCGGGGACCTCAGCCTGGGGACCCGTGTCACCACCCGCCCGCACACCGACGTGACTAAGCCCGTCAGCGGCGCTAAGGCAAGTTCCTCTCTCTGTTCCCTATTTCGGCTCTGCTCTGCGCCTTTTCTGTTTGACTAGAAGTGGTGCCGGGGTGTTCGATGCCTTCGTAGCACCGAGCGGCTCCGGCAGTGCCGCAACACGAACGGATGCTCATTTGCGTAGAAAGCAATCACAGACAGGGCAGGTGCCGGTGTGGGGTGAAGTTAGAGCAGCTAGAGAGAGGCATCGCCCTGGGGTGGGGATTAGACCCCGTTACACCACCCGTAAATCCCTGCCCTCCTCGCCCTTGCCCTCACTCTTTGAAAGCATCACTGGGGTGCTCTGTACGTGGGGCAGGTAAGCGGCTGGATAACAGGGCAGCCGGCGGGGTCAGTGGTGCTCACAGTCCACCAAAGGACCTGTGAGAGCCTAACCAGGAGACCCGTGGTGCTGTAGGGAGGAGGATGGGAAAGTATCGAGGTACCGCTTTCCGGGAGAGAATGATGTCAGCAAATGATCGGTTTTGAGTGCATTGCACAATGTATACATAAAATTACCGACCGATTAAAAAGCCTGTGCTAGAGACAGCGCAGAAGCTGGTGGACACGGTTGCATACGTCAGAAATGCACAGCACGGTGGAGAAAAGGGAGCCGGGGCTCGGGGCTGGACCCTGCTGGGTGGCTGCCGGGTGCACCGAGGTGTGACACCCAAGGGACGAGCAGAGCCTGCAGCCGAGCTGGGGCTCAGGTGGGGCACTGGGCGCACCACAGTCCCAAAAGCAGACACTTCGACGAGCAAGCCCTGACTCCTGGAGCAGCCGCATCAGGCCGGGGGTTTGGAGATGGCTGGTGGGGACGCAGCCGGGGCAGGAGGGGACGGTGGGGAGGGACGCGCTCCCCCAGCCTCCTGGGATCCGGAGAAACCCCCAGGAGGCAAATTGGGTTTTTTTCCCCTGTGCAAAGCAGAGCCCCGATGCTCAGACCCGCAAACCCCGGCTGCTGGGGTGGCGTCAGAGAAGTAGCAGGGCTGCAGTGTGACGCTGGGAAATTATACAGTCAACGGAGCCGCCCTAATGCGAAAATGAACCAGACATCATATGGTGTTGATTTAGTGCTCGAATATGAAGAATAGGGGAAAGGGAGGAAAATAACGCCAAACAAACCCCAAACCCCCACGAGTTTATAAAGGCGCTTTGTGCAAACACACTGCTTTTACCCCGAGAAGCAAGCAGCGTTCCTCCCGGTGCCCGTTCAGGGCTGCAATTAATCTGGTTTCGGCAAACCAGAAACAAAGTCCCCAACTCTATTAAGAGCCACCTCTTGTGGAGTCTTAAACGCCTGAGCAACTCCACGCTGCTGGCGAAGACGAAGAAAATTAAAGCGTCGTTCAGGATGATGCCGTTCAGCTTTTCCCCACAACAGTTTTAATGATGTTTTTGTCATTTGAGGCACCTGATCAGCTTCCAGAAGTGGGGGCCGGCATCACCCTCGGCAACTTTTGAAGTCTTCCCGCTGTTTTCTAAAAATTGTGTGTTTGGGATGCTGTGAGAGGTGCTCTTGCTGGGGGACGCTACAGACTGTGACCACCTTTCATGTCCTATGGCTACAAAACCTAAAGACCCCTTGTAAGAAGTCCCAGGGCTGGTGTCTAAAGAAAAAACAAAGCCTATTTGGCTTTCTTTTAGAAACCTGAATGCCAGCTGTTAGCAAAGCAAACGCACCCCACAGCCAAGCTCCGGGCTATTAAGCCGAAGTAGGTTTCCGGAGCGATGCGACCCCAAATCTTCCTTGTACCAGGGTGGCTCTGTGCTCCCCGGGGCCACGGCTGCAAGGAGCTGCAGAGGGCTCTGGATTTTAATCAGATACCCAAGTTTGGACTGAATTATTTTTTGCAAACCACTCTGTTAAAAATTTGACACAAATACAAGTCTCCCTTGAAGCGCTCTCTGACTAAGGGTGTCCTGCTGCCTGGTCAGCCTGCCTGGGGGAAACGCGGGAGTTCAGCTAAGACCATCCTGTAAATCGAAGCCAATTTAGAAATCGGAGCCATCAGTAGCGCGCGGAGTTTGAATCACCCACACCGAGTCCCCTCAGTGAAGGCAGAGGCAGACCTGTGTTTGGGGAAGACGTAATTAGAAGAGATCCCAGACCATTAACTTCATTACTGCAGCCGTGATTAATAGCAGCAGCGGCAGCAGCGTGGAGCATCGCCAGGAAGGATGGATGCGGGGTCCCAGCCCGTCGGTGATTTCCCACCTCCAGGAGCTGCTCTTGGCAGCTGAAAAGGGAATTGAAATTAATTTCCAGCCGCTACCTGCTCCACAAAGTAGGTTCCTCCAAAAAGCAGGTATTTCAAGCCTGCATTGGGAAAAGGGGCCGCAGAGCCCCAGGGCTTGCTCCCAGGGTTGTAGAGTCAATGGAGCGATGCTGGGGATACGGCGGCTTCGGGGCTGGGGCTGTTGGGTTTAAGGACACCGCACGTCTGTACCGCACCACCAGCTGTGCTCTCCTACTATAAACACCACTTGATTTACTGCATAGATAGACATTACGATGCTTGGTTAGTGTACTACGAGATGCTGCATCTAATATATAATACTCCAGTAATGTCACATTAATCTGCTTGGGATTTTTTTTTTTTTTAATTCGTCACACAGCTGTGCTGTGTTTGTCACCCACCGACTCTTGGCTGGGACGCCGGCGAGCGGCTGCCGATACACAGCCCCTGCTCCTCCTGCCGCCGTCGGCCGCTCCCGCTCCCCCTCCCCAGCCCGTGGCTGGCCGAGTGTACATCCTGATGGGATTTCTTCTTTAATAACTAAATTAACATGCCAGCGGCAAATGCTACTGAGTAATAGTCAGAAGAAGCCAGAGAGCCTGTTCCTACAGCTGGAGGAGACAAGTGTTGAGGCCGGCTCGGCTACAGGCAGAGCCGGCTCCTCCTGTGAGATGCTGAAGATGGCAGCATGTACCGGCAAAAGCGAATCGGCCGGCAGCAAACCTCTTCTCCCTGCAAAAAAAATCACGAGTTTATAGTTTTTTCTTGCTATAGGCCAGGAGCAAAAATAAATAAACCCCAAGGCTCGCAAACTCCGGTCTTATAAACCCTGAGATAAGCCATGCCTGTGCACGTATATACGCCCGTGGGGAAGAGCAGGGTTCGACGCAGCTCATTTATGCCCGCACAAGCCATGTGCGGAGCTTGTGTTGACGTTCATCTTCCTACCCTGAAGAGGATAGACTTTGGATATACTTTTTGCTGGGAGTACTTCGTTCAGCCAGCTTTCAGAGGCTTTGCTCTGGACCACGGGCTTTGCTCTGGACCACGCCGTGGTGGCTCCCGGTCAACCCGGCTGCCCCCTCCCTTGCACAAGCCTTGTGGGCAGAGATTTTGGGTGACGAGCGTCTCCCCAAAAGGGTGACCCGGGGAAAGCGCCCTACATGCCAGCTGGCAGGCACACAGCCACAGAGCCAAGGCCACCAGGGAGCTGCTGCCGACGTGCCGGCCGCGGCTGGGCAGGTGAAGGGGCTCGCGAGGGTAACAAGAAGCGATGCTTCTGGCCCGTAAAGCAATCAGGGAGACAATTAGGCACATAATGAACGGCATTTGTGTCGCACCTGCCAGGCCGGTGTGGAAAATGGCCGTGCTGCAACATTTATGGAGAAAATGGTTTGGGCTTGGAATTGGCTTTTTTTTTTTCCCCGGGGCATTAAGTTCAAACCCGGGAGATTTGCTTTGTCAGATGGGAAGCGCTTCATTTCAGAAAGAATTGGTTTCAGTTCTGAGCTGTTTAAAGGCATGTTTGGATTTTTAAAGAGGAAAAAAAAATAGAAATTAAGACACTTTGGAGAGTAGAAATGAAGAAAACAAAAAATAGTCACTTCAGAGGCTTATTGCTAAATGAATAATGCACCAGAGCCGACACATTCATTTTTCTTTCTGTATTTCCCCAGAGCAAAGTGCTCTCCCCGTTGATAAAGTCCTCCAAGACTCAGGAACAGAAACCACCCAGCACCCCATGGAAGCAGCAGCAAAGCTGTATAGAAGCCCAGAGCATGGAGAAAATCAAATGAGCGTCACCCAAAGTGTGCGAGGGAGGCAGCGTGTCCCACTGGGACGTGGCCAGGCACCTGCCTAAATCCCGGCTCTTCCGAGTGCTGCAAAATCCCCAAGTATCCCGACGCGGCAGCCCTGGAGCTCCTGGGACTCAGACACCCGGGACTTCAGCCCCAGACCCGGGGCTGCACCTTGCGACCACCACGTACGCAGCAATGAGCGAGGATACTCGCAGAGTTTGAACCCCGAGAGATTAAACACCAGCCAACAAAACCTCACCCTAAAATCCAAATATAATCCAGAGAGTGAGGATTTGGGGGACGGAATCAAACCCGTGCAAAAGCCATCACTAACCAGCGAAACGGCAGTTTCGAGGTGGTCCCAAATTCCCGGGCTTCACGCAGTTGTTAAAAATGTTTAGCCCGGCTTTCTCCAGGAGCCGGGACTGGGCGGCCAGCAAAGCTGTCCCCTGCCTTCACCCGCACAGCAAGCGCCAGAGGCCAACGCGCAGGGCGGATTTGGCACTTGATAGTGATTTAGTGGCAGTAGCACACAGGGCTGCTGCAGCGGGTGGGCGATTTTCCCTAAGGAAAGCCTATTTGGTGATTCACAGCACTAATTTATTGCGAGCTGTGGCAGGCAAGGATGCTTTCTGGGGCCTGAGGGTGCAAAACCATGATGGACCGTGAGGATGCAAAATCTGGATTCTGTAAAACCAGGGCTCTGCGGTAGGGAGAGCCATCGCCTAATGAGAGCTGATGGACAAAATGGCTCTTAATTACCAAAAGTTCCATTAGAGCTGATTACCACCTTCACCCCCTCCTGGGGGCCGGAGGGACCCCAGGCAGCGGCAGCGCGTAGGGGATGGCCACGGCCAAGGCTGGGGAAGGTGAGTCCCGCCTGCACCTCTGCGTTCTCTTACCTTAGCAAAAATAAAGATGGCTTTACTATTTTTTTGTTTATCCACCTGCTTGTAATTTGGGGGAGGGGGGGGGGGGCAGTTTTGCCTGGGAAGGCACTGCTCCTCCGCCGGCTGCGCAGCCCCCGCCGTGGCCTCGCCTGCTGCAGAAGTCCCTGGTGCTTCGCAGCGGGGACCGAAAGCGGATCTAAGAGCAGCTCCACGTTCACCCCAAAATCATCTGGTTCATCTGGGAAAGGCATTGGAGCTGCCACTTCCCAGCCTGGTCCTTCATCCAGAAATGCTCCTTCCCTCGCCGGCCCCCAGGGCAGATACTGGGCATTTATTTGATGCTATAACCGCCCTCGGAGGCTGTGCAGCACACAGTGATGGAGAAAGGGGGGAAGCCGGGCTAAAGAAACTGGAAGCAAGTAAGTGGTTTCCTGCAAAGGGACGGGGCTGCCGCTGGAAGGAGAGGCACGGCCCGAGGGCGCGACGGCAACACCCCGGGGAGACCGGAGCATCCGCTGTGGCTGCTCAGCACCCGCGGGCTCCTGGCAAACAGGGAAAACAGGGAAAGAAATGCAAGGCAGCTGGTAATTTCCCTGACGCTGAGCGGCAGAGGGTGAAGCCATCCTCCTAATTAATCGCAATTGGTTTTGGAGAAAGCAGGAGGGAGGGAGAGCAGCCTCTGCCCACTGAAGTGGGAAGCAAGAGCCTCTGGATGGAAATTTGGGTGCTGAAGGAGCTGCAGCCGCGGCTGGGGCTCAGGTGCCACCGGACCCCAGGGAAGGGGCCGGAGCCAGAGGTGAGGGCTGAGAGACGGGAAGGAGCCGGCCGGCACCTCTCACCCCAGCCGGATGCGGGTGGCCGGGGGATGCCCTGCGCATTGTTCCCCAGATCCGGCTGGGGCCGCAGGATATCCTGGAGGAGCTGCCGGACCCCACGGCTGCAGGGATGAGGTGGGGGGGCTGGATCGGGCCCTCCACCAACAGGACGCTTGGTTTTATTTCATCTTGTCCCCGAGAAGAGTCGCGCGTAGATGATGCCAAGGTTGCGAGGACATCGTAGCAATTTGGAGTGAAGCGAGGAACTGGCTTTATTTGCTCTCCACCTGTTGAAAAGCTAAATCCAAGGGGTTATAGTGACCTATAATGTTACGTGGGCGTTGGGTGAAGGGATTGGGTGGAAAAAACTGCAGCCAGCAAGCGGCCGGCGGGAGGGAGGGGAAGTTTCCCAAGGTCTGATAAGCCCCGGGGACGCGGCGGTCCCGCTCTATCTGCCCCACCGATGAACTGGGGCCGGCCGGCGCCTGCTGCACCGTGGCAAGGCCACCCACCCTCACCAGTGCCACTGGCCCCCAAGTCCCCGGAAGGTCCTCTGCAGCACCCATGGGTGGCCGGCAGCACCAGCAGCCCTTGGGCTGGAGATGGACCTGGCCTCGCTGCATGTCACCTTGGCTTCTTGCCATTCTCCCAGTATCAGGCTGCTAAAAATAATCCGGAGGCAGCAAAGAGAAGGCGACGAGTACCCGAGCCTTCAGGGCTTTGCTTCACAGCGCTTTTTCATTTCGGCAGGTGGGGCTGGATGGGCTGATGTGGCCGCGCTCTCATCCCAAGGGGCTCTGGGAGCCGGGGGGGCGGATCTGCCTTTCCCCAGCTGCCCCCCAGCTAGGGCTAGAAAAGCTCCACCGAGGTGCCAGACCCAGTTTGGTTTCCTCCCATCTGCTTTCCCGGCAATGGGAGACCGCTCACAGCGACGGCACTGATCCTGCCACCGACTCCCCCGATGGCCTCGGTCACATCTCTGCACCCCCGCTGCCCCCCGCAAGCCAGGGGACCCCTCAGCTCGCGCCGGCAGGCGGGGAGCCCTGCAAGTGCTGCCCCCGCCGCCTGCGTGGTTTCCTTTGGGGCTTTTTTCGCGGTTTTTGGCTTTTTATCAGGGCTCGGGCAGCAGGCGGGAGGGGAAGGTCGGCGACCCCACGCTCACGCCTTCGTGCGAGCACCCGCAATCTGGGTGCGCAGCTCGCGCCCGCCCACGCGCTGGCGAGCTCCCCGCCGGCTCCTGCTCCAGGAGGCGTCACAGCTACGCTGAAACGCCGGGATAATATTCCTCGGGTTTTCCTCTTTCTCTGTCACTGGCTGACTGAAACTGTTGAGAGGTCTCAAATATTCAAAAAGTCCCAGTGAGCACCAGAAATATGTATTTTTATCCTATCATCTGGGTAATTAATCGGTTGCTCACGTATTGTATTTGCACCCCGAATATATGCACCGGGAGCTGACGGGAGAGGAGCAACCAGAATGGGCTTCTCCAGACCACGAGCCAAGAAAAAACATCAGGAAAGGAGTTTCTTTTGGGGGAAATGGAGACATAAAAAGTTCTGTTGGGCTTGGTATGAGAAAAGGGCAACTGAATCGGGCGAAATGTTTCATTTTGGAGCCTGAATTATGTCTTTAAATTGCACTGGGGTACATTTGGTGAGGAAATGTCAGCACAGAAAAAGTGTCAAATCCTTCTGAGACAACCGGTGTGAACGAGTCTGACTTGGGGAAAAAAAAGGATTTTTTTTTTCCTTCCAAAAACATGTGATGAACAAAAGAGGAATTCACGAAACGTTTGACTTGACATGACTCTGCCTATTTCTGTGCGAGAAAAAAAAGAGAAAACCCACGACGCTGTGACTCAAAAACGCCACCCGGTGCCGGCAGCAGCTCCCGCGCCGCTCGCTGCCATCGTGCCCGGCTCCACGCCGCCCTGAGCATCGCCAGCGGCCGTCGGTCAGGCCAGCATCTCCTGCGCGGGATGTCTGTCCTGCTGCTTGCCCGGCTCAACATCACCTGGCAATGTGGCATCAGCCACCACCGGCTCCTGCCAGCGGTAATGGGGATAATACCCAGCTTTTAAGGGATGAAGCGCGTTGGGCAGAGGAGCTGGTCAGGTCTGCCGGAGCGATTCCTTGTCAGCATCTGTCAGGGAAGATTAATGCCTAAGTAGGTTGTGGGCTGGCTGCCAGCAGCATTTTTAAATATCAGATGCCGCACGCTGTTTGAGCAACCCGCAGAAATGAAGTCGCCTCGTTACAATAAATAAATAAATAAATATGTTGACATGAAGTAGCTCATTTGCTGAGGATGTTAAAGCTGGTGACAAACTCAATTCATGCCTGGGGGTCTGGCACCCCCAAACCCTTTCCCTGGCTGCAGCATCGCCTGCGCCGGCCCCAGGGACCGCGGCTGGACCGATCGGCCGAGGAGGGCTGCGCAACCAGCACAGCTCCTGCAAAAAATGTAAATAAGGCCCTGAGCTGGCGCTTGCAAGGTCTTGCAGATAAAAAAGGGCAAATTCCTGCCTCCCGGGGAAAGGGCTGGGCTGGCTTTGAGTTTCGGGGCTGGGAGCCCGCACACCGGCGTTGCACCCTGGGGCACAGCCATGGCTGCGGTGGCACCAACCGGGGGAAGCGTCACCCCGTGCCTCATCGGCGACATCACCGATCCCCGGCGTAAAACAGCTCTTTTCCATCTGCCAGCACTCGGCGCCAAACTGCTGCCTGATGCTGCCATAAAATCCAGGTCGCTTTGGAGTTTGCACTTCATTTTCCTCTACCTGCAGGGAAAAGTAGTTGCTTTAGGAAGAAATTACAGATATGTAAATGTACAGTCCTCTTGCACCAGATCATCAATCCTAATCCCGCGGGTGCTGTACCGCCGACGGTGAGAGCCGGGGAGCAGCGGGGAATACCTCGTGCACCCAGCCAGCCCCACCTAGCCCACGGGGCCGAAGGGGGTCGGACACGTCCTGAAGCTTCATCGGGGCTGGCGACCCCGACTGGCTGCCAAACCATCCTCATCCTCCCGGAGGCTCACCTGGCACCAGCCCAGCATTAAATGGCATCTTAACCGCCCGGAGAGGCTGGACAGAATAGCGGCGTTATTAATAGAGCTGAGGCGGAGTACGCCCAAAATAGGCTGCCGAGGAGAGGGGATGCCTGAACGGGGGCTGCCCTTGCGAGGGAGCTCCCCGAAAGGGCTGCGAGGGCAGGGGCCGGCATGGCTGGAGCTGGGATGCTCCAGCTGTGGGCAAGGGGCAGTGTTGGGCCCCGTCCCGTCCCCGTCCTGGGGCAGCGGCAGCCAGCAAGCACCGGCATTTCGCCGCCGCGGTGAAAACGCGTTTCTCCTCCCCGGCATTACACAAAGGCTCCTATGGGCGACCCAGGCTGACCCCCGTAAGAGGATTACTGGGCTATTAGTGGATTGGGACCGTGGGGAGGATGTTTGGAGAAATGTGCTCTCCCACCCCTCGGGAAGGGATGCTCACGGTCCCCAGTGGGTGCCCTCCTGCACACAGAGCCACGGGAGCGTCCCCGTCCCTCTCAGCCAAAGGCCACCGGCAGAGATGGGGACAACCACAGGGTGAAGACACCTGGTCAGGCTGCAGCCGGCAACTGGAGCCCTGGATGGGCTCACGGAGATGATTTGCTGGGGTTGGGATTTGCACCGGGCAACTTGCAATTGCAATTTGCAATTTGGACCAGTGCTGGCCACCGACCGCGGGACACAGCAGGCTCACCCGGGAAAGCTCCTTCCCCCAGAGCTGGAGGGATCCCAAAGACTTACATTTATTTAACCTGAAAACGTAGCAGGGTGGAAAGAAATCCGGGAGTGGTATCGACAGCGAAATCCCATTATTGGCCATGAAATATGCATGTGCTGTAACTGCATGGGAAGGGCACGGGTTGCATCCCCGGCAGCCTCTGCCACCGACCGCCGGCCGAGCATCCTCACCCCCTGGTGAGGGCAGGGAGACAGGCAGCGCAGGCAGCTCAGCAGATCCCCATTTTACGTGCCAGGACAGAGAACGAATCCCTCCTTGTGCTCCCGGGGAGCAGCCCCACGCCGACACGCCATGTTGCAGTGCTTATCAGGCTGGCAGAAGCAGAGTGTGCCTAAATATACTCCGTAGTATTTATAATTCAAGGAACAAGTCAAAGCCGTGCTGCCTCTGTGCTTACCATGTGCAAGGCCCTTTGCATTTCTTCCCTTGCATCGCTCCCATCCAGCCCCCTAAATCCCCTTCTTGACCTGTTGATATCTGGGTCATTTGGGGATATTTTCCCACCAGCTCCAGGGGGAAAATTCCAGGTTAATTAATTTTTGCTCGCTGCTGCTCCCGCCACCAGTTCCAATTGCTTTCTGCTGCTCTCGGGGTGGCAAAAATGGAGCCGCAAAGCTGAAAAACCTGGTAAAAATTGCCCCTGGTGGAAAGCCCCCAGGAAGGGTGGGGGTGTCCCAAAGTGGACCTTAATTATGGCTCCAATTAATTGTGGGTGGCTGCTGGAGCCGGAGCAGGCTCTGTGGGAGCGAGACCTCGGCCGTGAGACCGCAGAAATGGAGCATCCCCTCGCCCAGCCGACTCCTGCCCCGAAACCGGGGTGCTGCAGGGTTTGCGAGGCGCTGCCCGGCCGCGCTCCTTGCCAGGAGATGGTGCTGCCTGTTCCGCCGGCGCCGCGGAGCTGCCTGCGAGGAGAGGCAGGGGCCTGGGGAGCATCCTGCACGCTGCGGCTCAGCATCAGCTCCAGAGCATCCCACCCGGGGGTGCAAAACGAAGCACCTGGCTCCAGCCCGCCGGGGGATTCGCGGCTGGATCTGGGCCCCCACGCCTCCGCCGAAACACATCCCGTGGGATGTTTTGCTGGGATATTGTGGAAATGGTTTGGTTTTGCAACCCGGGGGCAGGAGGCTCCCGCCTGGGGTGAGGGTGCGGATACGGCCCCACAGGGTACATCAGCCTGCGTTACACGACCCCTTCGCCTATATTATTTATCATCCCTTTTCTCACCAAGCTGTGCTCTGGCACCGGGCTCAGGCACGTCTCCATCCCTCTTCCCAGCCGCCCCAGTGAGACTCTGCGCTGCCAAAACACCCTTTGAGGTAAGCGAGACCCAGCGACAAGCCCAAAGAGGGGAGGTGTCACCCCAAAAGCAGCTCCATCAGCTCGGCGCATTCCGGGAGCTGCCCCTACTCGCAGTCACATTTTAAATCAGCACCCAGCTAATTACCTCCAGCAATAAGGAAACCCCGTGTTTGTAGTGAGTATCTATCTGCTTTAAAATGATGTTTTACACAACACGAAAGGATTATTTTATAATTAGCTGTCTTCTAAACCCTGGCCTATTGAAATTATGATATTAAACCATACACCGTTCTCTGCTTTTTAAATATCATCTGGAAGTTGATTAGTTTTGCATTACTAAAGAGCAACCCATTGAAATATTTAATCATCATGAGACCTTTTTCATAGAAATGTTAACATTTGATTTTTTTTTTTTTTTTTCCCCCCGGTAATTACTCTAGCTTTGCTTACACCAAAAAAAAAAAAAAATTGTCGAAGCAATTTTCCTCGCAACAAAGGGATCAAAATAGTCCTGTGATTAACACCTGGAGCATCCCTTGATGTTCACTGCCTGGCATAGCTCCAGGTAGGAGATAGTGCTGCCGCTGCAAGCCCAGCTACCACCCTTAGGACCAGCTTAACGGCGTGCGATGCCCTGCGGGGGATTTTCCTTTCCCAAGGGGTTGATCCTGGCTCTGGGACGAGTAGGTGGGAAGAGGGTGGGTGAGGTCAGGCGATCTGCCCCAGGTGATGTATGGTTTTATACAGGGTGATGAGAGATTTTAGGACAGACAGGGCTGGACTGCAAACCATGACACCAGGATGCCCAGAGCCTGGGGCAGGGACACACGGCTTGGCAGCCGGTGAGCTGGAGCATCACCTGCGGACACCCGAAGCAGCGTGGGGATGTGGGACCACACGGGCAGGGACGATGGGAGCTTCCGGCATGCAAAATCCAAAAGGAGAAGCTTTTTGGGGGCTTATTGCTTTTAAAACCACACAGAAATGCAGGTGGGCATCAAAGGCTGAACCGTCACCACGTGTGCGGGTGCCAAACTGTGCCGTTCCGTGTGGGGATGGGCGCAGGGGACAAAGGACCAGACATGCTTATTCTTTCTGGTCTCAAATGCAAAGAAAAGGAGCAAAGCCTGAGCCGGGAGGCCCAGGAGTCACTGGGGGGACCAGGATCCGTCCCGCGGCTGGACTCTGCCCCCGGCACGAGGAGCAGCCGGCTCTGCTCGGCTTTGCCGGCCGTGTCTGCACCTGCGCAGGGAATAAACCATCTGGATTTAGACACACTCGAAATTCAGCTCCTGCTCCATGCCAGTTATCGGAAATGATGCATTTGTTGTGAAATGAAGCCAAGAGAGTAGTATAGAAAGCTTTTTTTCAAAATGCCTTAAATAGCCAGAACGTTTATTCTATAGGCAATGAAATTCTTACACGTTTCGGTCAAATAATGAGGATAATGTTTCTGGCTTAAGGAAAACACTCCTGACATCAGCAAAGGGGAAATGCACATTTAAATTAGTAATTTTAAGTTACAAATTTGCATGCAAATGTATATTTAGAAATTTGAAAGACCTAAATCATACATTTTTGGCAGGCTTTTACTTGCAAAAGAAATTTCCAGCGCGGATATGGCATTGTATTAAATTCCATTATGTTGCTTAGGAAAAAAAAAAAAGCCATAGAAAAGCGAAGAAGCTCTGTGAAATGCAGCCGGGCTTTTCCCTGAGGCACGTCCCATCGTGTAGCTGCGCTGGTGGGACCTGGGAGCATTCGGTCCCCACCAGAAAACTGGTCCCAAATTGACATTTGTGGATTGGTTTTAGCAGCCTGTGCACGTTGCATTTGCCTCCAGATTTGGGGTTTATTTGGGGTTGGGGACCCCCAAAACCTCTTTGCAGAAATCGGGCAGAGGTGGGTTCACCTCTCCTTGCCTGGCGCAGCCCAGGGTTTTTGGGTGGATACCACACCGAAAAGCCCTGAAATATTTATTTTCTTGCAATTTTCTTTTCTAAACAATATTGGGAGAGTTTTCTTCGTGTTTGACATAAAGGACCCCAAACCCATTTGTCCTCATCAGAGTTTTACTTATTTTCCCCATGGAAAGCGTTCACCCCACGTGACCCAAACCTGCAAAGCCTGAAACCGCCATTTCCAGCAAAAAGCTGCCCTAACCAGTAACAACACATATTTCTGCCCCACCACTGCAAGGAAAACTCTCCTCCAAGCAGTGGCACACTTTTAAATAACTTTAAATATGCCTTTAAAATTCTTCCCCTCCTTGTTTAAGTACCTACTTGGTTTTGCTTGCAGTAATCTTCTCTGAGATGTTCACGGCTGATGTATCGAATGACTCCTCCTGTGTGCATGGACAATCACCCATTAGTTGTGGAGAGCTTGGTGCTCCATTACGCATCACCATTTTGCCTACGTTTTGACTCAACATCGTCACCCAGCTCCCAGCACCCAGGACCTGCGGGGCTGGGGAGGGCACCGGCATGCATTTCCCTGTGGTTACACGCTCTCACGAATGCCATTTGTTTTGAAAAACAGGCGGTTTGGGTTGCAAAAGGAGTGTCGTGGTACCCATTGCAGTGATGTTTGTCTCCAAGCCCTGCCTGCCCCTGGCCGTGCCGTGGACGCACCGGTGCTGGCCGCCTGCCCGGGTTCTCCTTCGCTCCGGGGATGGTGCGTTTCTGTGGCTCAGAGTACAACACGTGAAGGATCCCCCCAAAAGAAAAAGAAAAATCAGGAATTAGAAGCAGCAGTGTTGCTAGGGAACCAGACGTGAGTCTCAGCTCCTTTTTCCCCTAAAGGAGTCCAAGAGAAATCCCTGAATTTCAGGTCATGTGCAAAGAGGCGCTTGGCCAGAGGCTCCCAAGCCTCTGCACGGCTCCTCTGGGATGTCGGTATTTGGTGGAGCCAAGGGCTGCTCCTGCAGCCAGGGTGCAACGATGCTGCGATCCCCTATAGCCACCCCGCACATGGAGAGGGCAACGATGAAGGGTGGAGAGGGGAATGATGGAAGATAGAGAGGGCAGCGGTGGAGGACAGGAAGGACAACAATGGAGAGTGGAGAAGGAGATGGTGGAGGATGAGAAGGACAATGATGGAGAATGGAGAAGGAGATGATGGAGGATGGGAAGGACAATGATGGAGAACGGAGAGGACAGTGATGGAGGATGGAGAGGGCAATGAAGGAGGATGGAGAGGGCAGATATGGAGGATGGAGAGGGCAGCGATGGAGGATGGAGAAGGAGATGATGAAGGATGAGAAGGACAATGGTGGAGGATGGGGAAGGAGATGATGGAGAACGGAGAGGATAGTGAAGGAGGACGGAGAGGGCCATGAATAAGGTTGGAGAGGGCAGCAACGGAGGATGAAGAGGGCAGTGATGGAAGATGGAGAAGATGATGGAGGATGGGAAGGACAGCAATGGAGGATGGAGAGCAGCTCATTGGAGGGAGCAGAGTTGAGTCAGGAACAACCGAGGGCTGCGGTTGTGGCCACTCGCTCAACCCAGAAGAAAGTTCCTTAAGCTGTAATGCAGTCTCGCACCAGCGGACATTATTTATGAGCCTCCAGCATTCCTGTATCATTAGGCTTGAAAAAGGTATAAAATATGAATGATGCTAATGAGAGACACAAGGCTAAGGGCCCTCCAGGCCGCCAGGGAGGAGCGCGCTCCATCGCCCGACCGGTGACTACCCACGTTTTGCCCGCGCGTCCCACGGTAGCTGCCGGGGCCGGGAGCATGGCGTGTCCCCACCGCAGCCACCCTGGCCCCAAACTCAGTCAGTCTGCAAAGCATGGATCCCCCGTTCTCTGCAGGGTGCTCTTCCTCGCGGAGCTCGAACCTGAATCCCGGTGCGCAGCCACGTGTGATTTTGGAGCACTGAAATGACTCTTACCCACGTTGTCTCCCAGCTCGGGAGCCAACCGGCTTCTCTTACTAAACATAACTCTGACTTTTCCTTTTTTTTTTTTCTGAAAATATTCCAAATATTTTCCAAAGCAAGGTCCCAGAGGATGCTATTTTCATCTCCCCAGTGGGCTGAGGAGCTAGCTCGTTTTCCACCCACCAAAATAGCCATGAGTTTACATGGATTCGTCATTTCTTTTCAGGTTGCCTCCCAAGCAGCCAGGGAAAGCAGGCTCCCCTGGTGCTGCCCTGTGCCTGGGCTAACATGTCGCAGAGCTTACAGAGTTGCTGGTGCACTGCTTTTTTCCCTCTTCCCTGCAAAGATTTTGATTTTTTAAAACTTCCTATTTCTTTAGCACTGACAGTTGCAGAGCTGATGGTCTCATCTTCAAGCGACATCGAACTGATGGGAGTTTACAAGATGCAGCCAGGGTAACAGGATTGTTGCTGGCACTGCAAAATGCCACCTGGATCTCTCTCCGTGCAAAGTCAGCTGAGAGATTGCAGTATTTCCCAGATTAAGCCATTTCAAAGAATTCAGTGGCACGGGGGATGCTGGCAACAGGCGGTCTTGAGATTCAGCTCGCCGTCGCTCAGGGTTGCTAGCAAAGGCTGAAATTTCAGGTGCTCTAGTTTAATTCAGAGCAAAGACATTTATTCACAGTCCCCATGGGGTTATTGGCTCCAGAGAAGGCACGGGAGGCTTCAGCTCCAGGAGACGGGCAGTGGGCAGAGAAAGAGGATGGATGTGCATGCTGGAGGCTGAGCAGGTTGGTTTTGGAAGAAGAGCCCTGCTAAAACAGAGCAGACCTCGCCTTGCACCATCAGGGATATGAAGGATGCTCTTTGCTACGAAACCAGAGTGACGCCGCACTGAGCCCGGCTCCCGGGCTCCCGGCTGCTGCATTAAACATGAGCGGGGAAATCCCCATGAGCAGCCCACCAGCTGCTGCTCACCCTTCAGCAACTCTTAACAATTTAAGGGCCAAATTCAAACCCTTCAAACTGGAGGGTTTTAATGGGTGGACTGGATTAGGCTGCTGCTAATTGGGAGCTGAATCCCTCTACCCTGAGAGCTCTCAAGCAGAGTCATGGGCTATACCGAGCCACTGTCTTTTATATTTCTATGGCATTCAGGGCTCAACTTTATTCGCCCACAGTAAAAGCCATTTTGTTCGAGAGGTGCCTTATTGCAGCTGAGCCCTGGCGGGTGGATGCTCGGAGGGGAATCTGACATCTGGCTAAGACCCAAGGACTTTGAAGGAGATTTTCATCTAAAACTCTACATAATCCTACGATAACATAACCTGAACTTGTTCACTGAGTCACCCTTTTGCTACCAAACCAACCCATAAAGTAATGACCTGTAAGCCCCCTAGACCAGCTCAGTGCTGGGAAAACAAGGGGATGTTTGTACATACCCAGAGCTGCTATTTAATCCTGCCTGGCTGGGGGAAGAGTGCACGGGACAGGCTTTTTTTCGGGAAAATATAAACCTGCTCCTTCTTCCTTTGGCATCCCTTTCCTAAATTAGAAGTTGGATAAGTTCAGCCTTTGGGGAGGACAATGCCGGGGGGGACCCCGTGTCCAGGTCCCAGCCGGAGACCTGATACACCGGCATCCTCCAGCCCTTTCTATCCACCGTGGTCTTCCTCTGAACTGGACCTGAGCTTTCCCACCTTGCAGCTTCTGCCTCAAAATTCGTGGTCCATGGGTAGCCTTTGGCATCGGAAAGGGTGAGGGACCCAGACCTCTCTTAGCTACACCAACTCTTTCTCTCCTTCTCCTGCCACAGACACCTCGCTTAACGTCTCCAGCCCTTCTCCAGTCCCAGTGCCCAGTCACACCCTGCCTCCCTCCCTGTGCCAGGCACCTGCCCGCTCAGACGCCGGCTTAGCCCTGCCAAGGGATTAGGATTACACACACTGTCAGGGAAAAACATGCTTGGGGAAGAAAGCACTTAGTGTTGTATTATTTTTTTCCTAAGTAGGTAAATATCCCTGTTGAGTGAAATATGAATATCCATCTTCAGGGACAGAATGGGATTTGGTGCTGTAAATCTCCCTCCGGGCCAGCTCGCTCCATGAGGTTTAACCTGGGGTGACCCAGGCTGGAGCATGAGATCCGTGTCTCAGGTGTGGATGAGGCCATCCCATCTATCCTGTCCATCCCGTCCATCCCAAAAGCAAAGGGACTGAAGAGAAGGGGAAAACCTGCTGTGAAACCTGGCTGCTGAACATCAACAAGGTACCGGGTCAGCAGCCGCCCCAAGAGCGGTCTGGGCTATGCCGGAGGGTAATTCATGGAAATGTTTCCTATCAGGTCAATAGGAAGGTCAGTAGCCACTTCAAGTGCCATTTTATTCACGGGGTGTTTAAATGTGCTGATTTTTCAGCGTCCCAAAGGCAAAACCAACAAAGCAGCGATGTAGAATAAATAATACAATAAACCAATAAATGTGCCGATCTAGGCGAAGACCACGGAACAGCAAGGATTTGGCTCTGGACCTTGCAGTGGCCGCGGAGGCATCTCAGATGCTACAGCCATAATCCATCCCGGGCTTATCAGGCACAAAAAGCAACTGAGCACACAAAAAACGACCTGTGCAAAATGCTGGGGCACTTAAACTTCGTACTAGCATTTTCCCAAGTAGAAATGTTTAAGTCTTGGGCAGGGGAAGCAGTGAAAGGCACCCAAAGGCTCACAGAACCCAGAGGATGGGTGGGGAGCACGCAGGGGAGGGCGCAGCACTTTTTAAGGTCCCAAGCGGCGGGATTAGTGCTGGGCACACCGATTTCGTTGTCGGGGCCGGAGGAGAGGGGCACGACCCAAGCAATAACAGCTCTCGGCAGCAGCCCGGGCAGAGGCCAGGGCACGATAGAGCCAGAAGTGCTGCTACACGCTGCTCACATTCACAAGGTGGTTTGGGTCCGGGAGAAGCAACACATCACTAGTCAAAATTTCTCGGAATCTCTTCTGTCGTTTCATTTCTGTGGCTGTGCGTTGGCATCTCAGCTTTAACACTAGTTAATTTTCTAATTGCTTGCTGATCTTACGGTATTTCTTCTTTGGGTTTTTTTTTTTCTGTCCTTTTAAGCTTGACTGCGAAACCACAAAACCTAAAAACATTAAGAAAAGAAGATGAATAAGATGAGATCATCTTATAAACCACTGGACTCCAGGAGCAAAGGCTTAAGGGGAAAAAAACCCAACCCCAATCTCAGGAGGATCACAATTCCCACCGCCAAGAGACCTGCACCTGTGGGGACCCTGCCGCAGGCTGGGGGACCCTGGCATGTCAGCCCCACCAGTTTTGTAGGTCCAGCTACGGTCCAACATCATGCACCAGTCTTCCCTAGTCCCAGCAAAAAGAAATAACCACCTAAATCCCAGCAGAGGTGGTGATGGGGAGATGCATTTTCATGTCATAAAAATGCTCTTCAAATAATTGCTTTTCTTCATTTGCTGACATTTAATGATGGGAAGCCAGAATAAAAATTCATTTCAGGGTGAGCCAACGTGACACTGGGTCTTCAGTTTTTCCGCTGAAGTAAAAAAAAATCCCCTTAGGTGGAGCGAAACAATTCATTCCGCACTCAGGACTTTTTGTTTGGTTTTAATATTTAATTGAGGCAAGGTAATTTTGTGACCAAAGGTCAGTTCAAGGCCAACATTTGTGAAACTAGAGGCTTTGTCATTTTGGGAGGGCGCGTTGCTGGTTTTGCTAAAGCATTGGTGTGAGAGCCGCCCCCCCCACGCCGGGGTCTGCCTCCTCCTGCTCTTCCTAATGGCAGGAGCGGCTGAGGCAGCTCCCGGTGGAGGTGCCAGCCTTGCCTGGAACCGGCTGGCACGTTAGCCCTCATGCAGAAACGATTTTATGCCATATTAAGCCCCCCCAAAATGCAGCTTTGATCCCCAGAGCCCAGTCAAGGGTATCTGAGCCTTGCAGCAATGTCCGCACGGAGACATCACTCCAAATCACAGGGAAAAAAGTCTTAACCCTTATTTTCAGTGTAGCCCCCAAAATATCTTCCTCAGTGACTCCTGTATTTAAGTTTCACAGGCTGACGATGTGATGGACATCTCCACTTAGATTGTGGTGGCTACTCCCAGCAGCATCCTGCTGTCCAGCCCCTGCCCCTTGTCCACGCGTGCTGGGAGAGATGGTGCGCCTTCCCCGGGTCAGAACAGACCACGATGCTTTATGGCACATTTTTTTGCCATATACTTTTTTTAAAAGCCTTGTTTAAACCCAAGGGTTTCAAAGCTTGGCAGAGGTTTCCTTCTGAATTACGCTCTCAAACCCAGCGTGCCCAGCAGGACCCTCAGCAGCGCTGTTTTATGGAGAGCTCCGAATAAAGCCTGCTTATTCCTCAGGAGAGGAGACAGCCACACTGTGCACCCTCTTTTTCTCTTCCTTAATAATAACACGGCGATGAGAGTGAGCAGAAGCAGCATGCTCCCAAAGAAATCAAACCCTAGCTGTACATCAAGTCACAGCCCTCTTTAAAAAAGAAACCAGCCAGGTATTTGGGCTGGAGACGGGGTCTTCGCAATCATTGCAGAGGGCAGTGTCTGAGGGCAGCGTCCCCTGGGGGACAGGGTCGGTGACAGGCACGTCTAAGGGCCGTCGGGATGCCCCAGCGATGGGCTGGCCACCAGCCACGCGCAGCGCCCGGCCCTTTGGTGGTCTCCGGCCACCTCTCGCCGTGCCCATCCTCCCACCGCCCGACACAGTCTCCTTTCCCTCATATATCCAGTTGCCTAAAGTACCCACCCACTGGAAAAAGAACAACATTTTAGAGGCAATTAATATCCAGGGAATATATATCTCTGCTTCCTATGCCTGTACATTTGTAATCCGAGCCTCTCCGCTCACTTCTTCCCCTCCTCTGCAATGCCCTCTGGGGACAGCCGAGGCCGTGGGGGGATGCAGGGGGTGCCTGCCCCCTCCCCAGCCCAGCACCGCGGCTCGGACCCCACGGGCCCTCCTGGGTCCATCCTCGTTGGGGAAGGGCCGACCTCAAAACCCGCCGAAGTCCATGGGCAGCATCCCAGGGAGAGCTGCCTTTCTCCTCCCTGCGGCTCCGTTTCCTTGGGGAGCTGTGCCCTTGCCTTAAATCTGAAAGGCATTACGAGGGCTGAATCGGGATTAGCTGAGAAACCCAAAAACGGTTGGGAGATTATGTTTCCATTTAATTAGCCACACGGCTCTGCTTTACCTCCAAAGACAAAATGCACAAGCGACGCCGAGGAGACGCCTGGGCACCATGTGTCGCTCACACTCATTTGAACTAAGTGCATCTCCCACGGCCCATTTCATTACTCCTCGTCTGCTCCGAGCAGGGTGATTAATTTGAGCAGGGGGCTCACTGGAGGTTGCCAGCGTTGCACCCCGGGCTGTACGTGGCCGCGAGTGATTTTCCATCCTGAACTCAAAGAAAGCCACCAGCAGCTAGGACAGGCAGAGCCAGCCGTCACCTGCATTCACCCACGTCAATGTTATTTTCCTCAAAACCCTCCCCTATCCAGTTGTCAGATGCCCAAGCCTGCTGTCGCAGCTGATGGAAACCTGGGCACTGAAACTAACGCCCATGAGCAGAAGCATGCTAGGAGTTATGCCAGCGAAGGCCAGAGATGGTTGAACCCGCCCCAGCATCCTCAGGTGGAGAGCAGGAGGAATGAAGAAGTTCTGCTGGAGCTGGGGAAAAGATCCCATCCCACCCAGAAAATACTTAGAAAAAAATTTCTGTTGAATATGACAGCTACATCGTGGTCACCTTTCACAGAACAAGCAAAGCCCCTTCCAGCCTCGCTAACAGCCTTGCAACCAGGGCACTAAGCAGGGAGGTATTTAAAAGACGTGTAGACGTGACGCTTAGGGACATGGTTTAGTGGTGGACTTGGCAGTGCTGGGTTAATGGTTGGACTCGATGATCTTGAAGGTCTTTTCCAACCTAAAAGATTCCATGATTCTATGATAGGGGAGAGCGGTGTTGAGGACCTTCTGAACCAGGGAGCAGAGGGTGAGGACAAGCCCCAATCCGCAGCTGAGGCTCTCGGTGAACGAATGTATTGCCAAGCTGGCGCTGGTTCCTGGTCCTAGCACAGGACTGGAGGAGACCCCGGGAAAGGCAGCACCGCTGAGCCAAGAGCATGGGCACGGGCACGACTCCTCCATCCCCACACGCCCCGGCTGGCCCAGCGGTGTGCGACACCAGCGCTCCCAGCCCTCACCCGCTGGAAGTGCTGCCTCTGCACCGACATGTAATTTAACACTAGCACAGTGCGTCTACTCCCTATTATGACCTTGAAGAGCATCCTCGTTAGGTGCTTTCCTTCCTTGCAGACACTGGAGGGAGTGGGTCCCGCTCCCCTGCAGGCAGGTTTTCCACTGGGAACCAGCAATCCTGGGCAATGGGAGGATCAAGCCCCAGGAAACAGAGAGAGGGGGATGTACAGCACAGGGGGCCAGGAGGGGCCCAGGTTTGTAAGGAAAGGTGGGGAAGCAGCAAGGCCCCTGGGCTTGGTGTCACGATGCCTAGGTCCTACTCCTGGCAGTTCACTTTCTGGTTTTAGGATGTGATGCACCCATTTGTAGTGCAACTGGGTGCTGCGCTCTGGCCGTGCAGAATGGTCATAGGCTCAGCTCAGCTAACTCCCAGTGCCTAAAAGTTGGATTTCTACCCCCAAGCCCCATGGTCCCTTGTAGAGCCCAAGGCCAGGCGTAGCACGTATACCCAGGCAGCATAAGGTACAGCAGCCACCCTAGCCCACCTCTGCATTCAGATGTGGCGATTCACCCCACTTTCCTCCTGGGACGATAAAAGAAGCCCGGAGTGACTGATCCCAGCTGTGGCCGTCGGCTTCCAGCTGCCGGTGTGGGGGGACGTGGCCCCTGTGGGCCGGATCCTGCCTCCCTCCCTCCTCCACCAACCCAAGCTGCCTCCTATGAGCGCAGTTCAGCTGCGACACCTTGCAGCAGAAACGAGGCAGGAGAAATCCCCTCCGCCCTTTTTTTGCTACATCTCCCGGACCGCGTTGTCACGGGCAGCTCAAAACCATCGGGCTCGGGAAGTTGCATCTCCACGAGGTGGATGTCTCGCCTGCCCCAGGGCCGATGGAGACATCTGGGATGTGGCTCTCACTGCCTGCCTCCGGATGGCATGGATCACCTCCGTTGGCCATGGAGAGAAAACTGCAATGCAATTTAATGAAATATTAAAATCCGAGCAGCTGTTAGAAGAAGGAAAAACAGAGACGCCCTGAAAACCCCATGAAGCAGCCTGGCTTCTCCTCCTTGATAGCCCGGGGAGCTTGTCTGGGCCCTGCTCCAATCTCAGCCGGGGCCTCAGCATCCCAGGGATGTGTCAGGGCTTCCCTCTGCATCCCCGGGGTGCCCCCGCCATCCCTCTGAAACCCCGTGGGACACCCCTGCAATTCCCCAGCACACCCCCGGTGGGGAATAAATCACAGCAACATCCCTCCAGGGCAGCACCCCCAAAGGCAGCCTGGCACACGTGCTCCGGAGTGGCTCATCCCAAAGCAGGTCCACGTGTCCCCTCTGCCCTACAGCCCCCCCCCCGCCCCCGGGCCACCGAAGGGGAGACTAGAGGCCACCCTGCGGTCCACCCTGCCTCGCTGGCGGCTCCTCTGTGGAAGCACATCTTTTGCTGGGTTTCCATGGAAACCAGCATCGTACAGGTGCCAGCCAGGCCGGATGGCTCCCACCCCCGGGAGATGCCCCACGTCAGGCCCCGCATCTCCGTGGGCACCTCTCCCTCCCGCCCTGGCTCTGGCACCGCCCCGAGCCTCTCGCTCCTTGTATTTTCTGGCTGGTGGCAGCAGTGAAGAGCGGTGGGGCAGGGAGCAAACCCATCTGCTCGGTAATTCAGAGGATCCTGTGGGCACACAGCATGTGCCCATTGGCATGCCTTGCTCTCTGCACGATGCGCTTGCAGGTGGCACATTGGAAATGCCTGGCTCCTGGCCTGGGGTGATGCAGAGTAATGCAAGAGATGCATTCCCAACAGAGGAATAGGATCCACACACGCGGCTTTTTCTTATTGTAACTTGCTGCCCCCGGGTCTCAAATGGATTTCTGGTAAATAATCACAGCCCTGCTATCCTCACCCCAACCCTTCTCTCTCCTACGTACATTTCCTTGCAGCTCAGCTCCCTGCTTCTTCTCCCAGGCTGTCATTTAAAGGCGTCATGCTGGCGTCTTGGCTGCGTAAGGAGGGATGCGTGCTCCGAGCAGCTCAGGGGAGATGCTGCGCCGGCTCTCCTCCACCCAGCGCTGCAGAAGGGATTGAATTGCTCCATGGAGCCAGGCTGGTGAAGGAGCAAGAGCTCGTTCCCACTGCACCAGGCTAGTGGGTGGCATGCAGAGCTCTTCCTACCGCTTTCCACCTTCTCTCCTCCAGGTCCTGGAAGCCCCGTAGTTCCCCCACACTATTAAACCCTTTATGAAACAGAAATTCTGACAATTATCCAGTTTATCAAACTAATCGCTCTCCCCCATGTTTCCAGACGCATCACTCTGGTCGCTCTCCTCCACACCTTCCCCGCTATTAAATCGCAAATACTTCTGCAAATGCAGGCGAAGCATCCGCCGCCTTCCCTGGGCTATGACACCTGCCAGACAAAAAACACCACTGAAAAGTGAATTCTCGTCCTTGCCCCTCACTAACAGCGATGCAAACCCCGCTCACAGCTAGCAGGACACGTTTACCCAATTCCCACCACGGAAGCGCGAAGACAAGGGCTCTGCCAGTAAATACAGCCCCAGGAAAAGGAGGAAGGAGAACAACAGCCCACAGCCAACGGCCACGTGGAGCTGCAGCGATCCCCAGCAGTGATTTGTGGCAGTGTTAGCAGCTGTATCAATGCCGATAAGGATTCTTAAACCCTCTTACAAATCCTGTGGGTATCCCCTGCGTAAGAGTTATCTCTAAGGAAACATCCGAAATCAAGAAAGGGCACGAAAAAGAAGGCCAAAGAGGAGATATTGTTTCCAGTGACGTCCCGCTGTGGGGCTGGTTTCATCTTGAATTGGAATCATGAGGTTATGGTGGCAGATGCAGAAAAGTGGTCTCTTGGGTGATGTATGAACACGTTTACTTGTAATAAAAGGCAGGTCGTTTTTATTTGGTTTGCCAGCTTCTTGACTGGTGAAGGAATTTGGAGACAACCTCTACTCCTGACACATGACACTTCATACCCCGGTGTGCTCCCACATCACGTCCATGACCAGCATCACCCGAAACTCGCTGGGGTCAGCGGGACTCGCCCTGTTTGGGCACAGCTGCTCTGCAAATCCCCAGCACCCCACTACTTAAGCAGGTACTTATCCCTAGACATGTGGCTAATACTATTGACTGGAACAAAACTTGGGCAGGTCTCCTTGTTAAGCATGCAGCCAAGTGCTTACTTCCTCCAACAGGATCTTGAAAATACTCTGTTTACTAAGGCAAAAGTAGATCTTAATTTTTTTAATGCAGCCTTGAACTTACAAGCTCCTGAAATCCAGACTTTTTGTGTTGCTTCACTGCTGTCTTTGCTTTCTGGTTGCATACTATGCAGTAAGGATGCCACGTCCTTGTCCCCACAAGCACTGAACCTTGTATTTATCTCCCGAAAATTGCTATGCAATGCAAATTGCTCCATTTCCAAGAGTGCCGGACGGACGGAGCACATTCTCAATGCACAGGGCAGAAGATTAGGAACAGCCTCCATCATTCGCAACTGCTCTGCGCCAAGTGGGAATAAAAGTTTCATACCGAATTAGAAACACGGCTCCCATTCCTGTGTGCAGATTTGTGTTCTGTGAATACAGCCAAAAAGAATGAAAAAAAAGAAACTTGGCATGCACTCATTCACTTTGAATGAATTTGCTTTGACCGACCGCACGAGGTTTCCACATTTGCAGCCTCGCCAAAAAAATGCTCCGTGCCCGGTCAGCAAGGCGAAGTCCTGGGGGGCAGCGGGGAAGCCCCAGCGCCACGGGGAAGACACAGCGCCTGGAGAAAAAGTGGGTACCGTGATATTCTGGTGCATAGAAAATGCCTGGCGATGCTCAGCTGGCCGTGGCACTGGGGATCGTGCTGCACACCCATATCTTCTGGTGTTCCCCGCTTCTCCATCATGAGTTCACCCATATCCGTCGGCTCTCCTGGTTTATACGGGGACTGCGGACTCCGTTTCTGAAGTAGTGGGATGCTAATCTATAATCAATGCTCCGGAAACCCAGTGCTCTGGGATCTTATCTTAATGCACTGATTGCAATACACTCCTGAGCGATTCCTCTATTTGAACAGCGCTAGTCAAAACACTTCACGTCTTGAATTTCATCTGGTGGATATCCCTAATGAACTTACTTCTGCATTTTCTGTAGTTCAGAAATTGTCTGCTGAAGGGTGAAGGGAATCATAATGTCTTCCCTGCAACCTGCAGACAGAGAAAAGGGAAGAGCTCTGTCAAATAAATGATTCATTACCCAGCCTTCTCCCAGGCTAGGTGCTCATGTTAGCATCTTAAGAAGCCGTCTCCACAAGCGGCTTCTCTAATTGCATGGCGAGAGCGGTCGGCGATGCCCTGCCAGAGCGAGCAATGCCTTGGGGCCGGCACTGCACGGGCAAGGTGTCCTCCCTGCCGCTGGGGACACCCTCGGTGCCACCGGCTTTGAGGGGAGCAGCACCTCTCCTTAACCTTAAGTAAAAAGCCCTGCTTCTACGAGACACCCCGAAAGCCAGAAACCCCAATCCCATGCCAAGTTAAGGGGACAGGACAGAGAAACAAATAAGCGTTATATCTCTCCACAGGGCAAATATATGTATTATTGACACCAGCAAGATGCCAAAGTCTATTGATGGGCTGCTGTACGCGTGTTCCTGAAAGAGTAATTATCCCATCGAGGTTCCAGCTCTTGATGATGCAGAGGATAAACACAAGTTTCCTGTTTGGGGCTTCATAAACACCCTGAGCAGATAAACGCTCATAAGCAAGGGGCTTGGAACAGGGAGGCAACCGGCAGCAATCCTCTTTTATGAGAAATGAGATTGGAAAAATGGTAATCTCCTAAATGGGCATGGCTGGTGGGCTGATAAACAGAGCTCCTGGTTATTATGGTGATGAGCTCAATACAAAAAAGTGTAATCCCAGCCCAACTGCTCGGGAGATCGCTGCCCGGCCTCTTCCCCCCCCTCCCAAATCATCACATTAGGCTGATAGGAGAAAATAAATGAGATCTCTTTGCACCAGGTTGTATAACGTCATTGAACAGAAGCATCGAGCTTTGCACTTTTATCTGGGGACATCGGTGACTTCCCACCCTGGATCAGGGAAAAGAGCCTCAATCTCCCTGCGTGCAACTTGTGTCCTCTGGTTCCCTCCTTTCACTGAGCATCTCCGATGGGTCTGGCTCCATCTTCTCCACCGAGCAGCAGTGACCATAGCTCTCTTTCCTGGACCCTTTTTCTGGGGTCCGTTTCCACCCAGGAGCTGAGCGCCGGGGCTGCCTGGCCACCCAGGACAGGCTGGTGGGCACTGGTACCTTCCTGCCTCCCAGCAGCAGCATCGCCGCCAGGCAAGCCTCGCCGAGAGGACCAACACCCACGCTTACTGCTGTGTGCAGAGGGAAAGGTGTCAGGGGAAGCCCAAAACACAGCTCAAGGATGTAAATCCACAGGTTATGGGGGGTTTTTTCACAGCTCCCTCGGTAGGACGGCAGAAGGAGGCTTTGCATCCCGGTGCATAAGGAAACCCTCTCCCGACTGCCAAAACTGCAGGGTGGGGCCAAATTAAAGACAAAGGACAAAATGCCATTTGATGTATTTTTGTTTAGTCTTAAAATGTGTGTGTGTGGGGGGGGAAGGCCACGTAAAAAGCTGTAGGCAGCATGACAATTAGTGACAGGATAATGAGTACCCAGCAGCACCGAAAAGCCGTACGAAGATCACAGACCCACAGCACCAACCACATCAAAGAAATATAAACAGTACCAAATTAAATCAGCCAACCAGCAAAGCAAAGCAAAGGGACGAGCTCCCCGTTTCTGGGAACATACCCTCAGTCTTTCCTCCAAGCCTTTGCAAACAAAGAGCTTTCTGCAGTTGGCTTGGAAGGTCATAGGGTTTGCGCTAATGCAAGTGGAGTTGGAGGGATGGCAAGCGAAGGGCAAACGCAGACAGTCCGGGGAAGGTAGTTTTTAAGGCGATAGTTTTTAAAAAGTAGTTTTGAACACAGAGAACAACAAACAGACCTCAAGCATTCGTGGCATTTTTTTTTTTTTTTGATGTATTCTGCATGAAATGGAAAACTAAAACAACAAGCGGTATATACAGTAACAATAAACAGTGCAAAAATACAACAAAAAGAGGATTATCATTTCAAATCGGCGTGCCCTGCATACGCAGCGCTTCAAGTGCTAGGGAGCAGATCTGTCCTTATTTCTGCTGTCTGCAAGGCCGGGTATAAGAGATGTCAAACTGCAGACAAAACCGAGCATGCTGAGATAACGATAAGGTAAAAAGATGAAAAGGAGGTTTTGTATGGCTAAACCCATGATTCACATTCAAGCATTAGGCTCTAAAAATAATTCCGAAAATCGTGTTTGAAAAAAAAATTGGGTTTTTTTTCCCCTTTTCCCCACCTGAACAACTCCCGACTCCGGAGTTAGTTGTGGGATGGACATGGGTATTTAGGTTCATGATTTACAGCCAAGCAGCAGGAAGACGGGACGGTTTTGAGGTCCCCTGTGCCAGGACTGGGTCTGGCTGAGCTCGGGCTACCAGCCGGGAGAGACGGCGTGACGCAGGGCCATGATCTGCTCGGGAGGTAATCAAAGACATGGGAAAGTGGAAGGAGTGGGCATGATTCACCCTGGGCTTCAGAAAAGCTTTTGATGCCTCAGCACATGAAAGCTTTGCTATAGGGGTAGTAAAATAGGATTGGAAAAGAGCGATTCTTGGAAAGATAAAAAAGCTGAAAACAGGAGTGAGGATATCAAAGGCTGCGGGGATTGCACACACTTCTGCATGCCAGCGAAACATCGCTGCCACGAGTCCTGGGGGCTGCGGGGCCATGCAGTCTCCGTTGGAAATCTGTAGGTGCAGTGGCAATGAAGTTGGCAGCATGGATTTGTAACTACGGGAAAGCCTCAACAGGGCTCCGACCCCTGAAACGTGGCTTTAAGGATCTTGTGCACCATGCAAAAAGCCTCAGCATCCGTTTTTCTCCCCTCTCCTGCTTTCCCCGGGAATATCCATCCCTCTTCCCTCCGCCTTTAGCAGAGTACCCCACGGGGGAGTGGGAAATGTCCTTCGCTGGGAGTCAGGGACAGGGAGTGATCCCCACAGATCCCCAAAGGAGTGCAAGACGTCTTATTAAGAAAGATCAAGAAGTTTCAACCCACCAGTTTGATGTAACTCAAACATTGTTTGGCTGGTCTGGAAAGGGGAAGGGATGGGTTTAGGGAAAAAATATCTCAATCTCCACGCATTTAATTGGTTGAGAAAAAGAAAATTCCACATTTCCCCCCCTGGCAAGGAGACCTTTTTCTACAAACATTTTCAGCCCGCCACAAGATCTACGCAACACCCAAGACCAGCTCGGGCAGAGCCCGTGCAAGTAGCCGTCCGATGGCCACTGCCAGAGCTGGGAAGAGCAGCCACGGCTCCTAAAATAAACCTCCTCCATCCTGCCTCTCCCCGAGGCTTGGAAGAGGTCCCAAGGGCTCTAGTTTGCTCTCTCCCATCCCTGCCTTTCCTCACTCTGAGTCCATCAGAGGATGCGAGGAGGCAATGCTGCTGGTTGCTCCAAGAGCCAGCCAAGGCCTCTGCCCCAGGCAGGGGCTCGGGGCGCTCCGCGGCGCCGTGGGGCGAGCAGCCGGGATGCTCTGGCACTCTGCGCTGCTCTCGTCCTGCTCCTTCAAAGCTTTTAAAAAGCATCTAGTATGAGAAATGGTATAGTTCAAGGACACTTCATGGAAACAAAAAACAAACCCTTGAAAGCCTGCTCGGTACATGGGGTTGCGTTGGAGGCTTTTACACAGATGCTGAATCCTTTTCTCCTGTTTTTGCAGGGATGAAATGCTGCAAGGACAGTTGAGGAGCCTGAGATGGGTTTGTATGTCTGCACCCAGCCTGCAAACGGAGTTGTCGTATCACCGTTCTGCCAAATCAGACATAGGAATCATCCCCTCTTCCACTGAAATGCAACCTGTTCTGGGGAAAAAATCTAATTTTAACATATTCTCTTTTTTGGGGGGATTCTGGATTAAGCCCTGGCTGTGCCCACTGCTGTACAAAAATTGAAGTAAGAAGGTGAGTTTGCCTCTTGCTGTTGAAATACGAGACGGGAGCTGGGGGGAGGATGCAGACAAGGGCGGCATGGGACCAAACCTCCTAATTTAGGACAAGAAAGGGAGTTTTTGCTCCAGCTGGGATCTGGCAGCGGCAAGCCAGGGCTCAAACCCCCTCATATCCCCTCTTGTCATGCAGGACCTTGCGGTGTCAGGGGCTGTGCAAAAGCCAGAACAAGCAACAGTCCCTCCTCTGCAGGGCGTACCAATAATGATACCCAGTGCTTCCTTCCCGAGGGAGCCGGGAAGCTTCATTAATTGAGAATTTCAAGGATCTTTGAAATCAGCAGCTGAAGAACGCTCCAGAAATACAGAGCAGTTTTATTTTTAGAATGGATGTACAGTAAAATCTCTCCCCTTATTTTCTGAAAAGGTCTTTCTCCCAGTCTGAGCAAAAGTGCGGTGAAGTGTGAGGAGAGGGAAGGGGAAAAGAGGAAACACAGAAAAATAAACCCAAGGTGAGATGGACAACAGTTTTTTTCTTTTTATTAAGAAGGATGATATTAAAATGCTGAAAAATACTGCCAGGGTACCATAAACCAGAAGGCCATGAGAAAACCTGGATTACTGGAGCATTTTCTGCCAGGTGAGCAACAGCAGGAGGAGCCAGACCTCCCCGAGCATCCCTGCCCCATGCACCACATGCACGGGCATCGCTGCGGCAGGTACAGCAACGGCGAGCTACTGCCAAGCAATTTGCCAGCCCTGCAGGGAGCCCAGGCGCTTCCTGGGAGCAGTCAGATTAGGAGGGCTTTGCTGAAGACGGGTCTTGAAATGAGACAGGTAATCCGGTCAGACCAGGCATCTTCTGGGGATAAGACCAGCCTCCAAGCACAGCCAGAGCAGGAGGGATGCAGCTCTGCCCTGGATGGAGGGTTTATACCAAGCCTTCCTCTGCTCCAGTCATTGCCCCGTCCTACACAAGGCCATGTGTTTCCCTGGGGAGCTCTGATACCTCCAAAAGCTTCTAGAAATGAATACTTACCCCAATATTCTACTTCTGCTCCTCATTTCTGTTGACTTATTGCATTCTCTTTTCAGGGCATAATTTAGCTCTGGCTTATTCAAAGAGGACTGAAAGGAAGCGACACAAAGAAGATAAAATGGGCTGAATAGAGCACAAATGAGATCTGTTTGGCCTTGAGAAAGACACAATTCCTGTTACAGGTGGGACTGAATGACTGTTTGGACATATTTGAAAGGGACTAAAACTATTTTCTGTAAACCTGAGGTTAAGCAAAGCTTAGGTGCCAAATGATGAGCCAGACTGTGTTCTGCATAAAACCTCTACCAGTCGGACACAGCTGGGTTTCATCCATCATTCATTCAGCACTTTTCAAGTCATTTGTGTTTATCTCTCCTTTTCCATATGACACCAAAGCCTTTGAAAAACATCTTCTCCAAAACACCCATTTCTACATAATCAGAGCCTAAAAATAGGAAGCTATCAAAGCGAGACGCTTTGGTCAGGGCATCCAAGCACGCTTTGCCCAGATGTTGCCATAAGTTAGCTTTTCACCTGGGCACTAGTTTCAGAAGGTAGCGGTGGATTTCGGGTGCCCAATGGATCTAAGGACAGGCAGAGGAGAGAGAAGGGAGGGATCATCTCTCCCCTCCTCTGCAGCCTTACTGCTCCTCGTAAACGGCTGCCGTGGCATGACGGAGAGAGGGGTGTGCTGAAAACGGAGTGAAGCGGCACCAGGGAGCTGAACCCTTCATCCCACAGCTGGTGGATCCCACTCCCTCGCCAGTGCGGGACCGGGGAGGAAGGAAGCGCAGCCGAACAATGAGCTGCAGGAAGCAGCGGTGGTCGCCCCTGACCAAAAGCAAGGGCCTGACTCAGCAAACATCGACTTGAAATGAAGCTCCCACCATCCAAGGCAGTGGCCCTGGGGAGCTGCAGCCCGTGGCTCCCCTCATGTCAATGCCCAGGGCTGAGCTGGGGTGGGGGAAGCTCGGCCACAATGCACCCGGTCCATCTTCCTCGTGGGAGACGTGCCTTCCGCATTCAGCACGGGAGCAAAAAGGTCCTTCAATAGCACCCTAAGGGGCCAGATCCCACCCTCAGCCATAGAGCAAGTGCACCCCACGCCCTAGAGGCTGGGGTTTTAGCTCAGAGACAGGTGGGAAGAAAATGGCTTTTTAAAACAGGCAGGTCTGAGGAAGGTGGCGCAGAAAGGGGTGTCTTCTTGGCTCTTGTCTGGGGGTGTTTTCCTCCCATCCTAGTTTTTCCAGCTTTCAGTGGCACACTGGGCTGCACCAACTCCATCTCCCCTCCGGCATTTTGGGAAAGTTCACTTTTTTTCACTTTCCTTTAAAATTTGGCTTTTGGCTCCCAGAGCTTGCAGGAGAGCCCTGCTGGGACCTGGCCCTTAGCAAAGCACAGCACACAGAGCATGTCCCCACACTGACCCACGCGCTGATGTGGGAACCAACCAGAAATATAAATAAATAATAAATTATTACTAAATAATGCCTTTTTTCTCTCTTCTTGTGCTTGCTCCATGCTCAACTGCAAAGCAATCTGGAGGTCCTTAGATCATAGGTGGTCTCATGTACCAAAATGGTGATCATTCTGATTTTTATTGACTGTCTAAAATGTTATTCCATTGCAATGTATCGTCCCATGTGCCGGTCCCCCTGCGGGAGCCCTGTGGTGTCCCCAAGGTGCTGGGTTACAGCATCCCCTCCTCGGGGGCTGCAGGGTGGCCGGAGCACCCCTGCGTGCTGCTGGAGCAGGAGTCGTGGGGACGGTGGGGGGGTTCAGAGCGTGGGAGGAGGAGAGGAGATGGGGGGAACGCCGCCTCCCGCCGCTCAGCTGCTGCCGTTGAGCTGCTGGCCTGCGCGGTGCCCTGCTGCTGCAGTGCACGAGCACACACCCTCCAACAGCTTGCCTGGGAGGGAAAAAAAAGCCAAGCTCATGTGCTGCCAGCCAACACCCTCTCTCCTCTCTAAGGCAGCTTACAAAAGCCATTTGCTATATTAATGCTGATAGCCCAGTCCCCCCCTGCACACCTTTTCCACTCCCCTGCCCCAAAAGGCAGAGGTTGGTTTTAGGAGATTAAGTCTGCCTTCGGGGAGCTTCACCTCCCAGGCTGGACCCAGCCCCGGCGCTGCGCAGCATCTCTCGTCCAGGGCTGCGGTTTACAGGGCAGAGCCCATCCTGCTAACCCCCTTCAGATGCTCACTGCTGGGCCCCTGAATTGTTTAGCTCCAAAAGACAGAAACAGCATTTTTCTATTCTGTGAATTTTCCCAGTGGATTCATCTGACTGATTCCTCTGCTTTCCCAGCCCGATACCAGGATTTCCAGGAGGAAGGAAGTCTCATTCCCAGTGAGAGTAATCAAGCATCTCGCCGGCAAAGGCACAAAGCGGCTGTTCACATGCCCAGAGCATCGCGCCGGCTCCACGTGAGCAGAGGTGCCTCCCCTGCTCCCTCCAGCCACGCTCCCTGCACCCACCTTAAGGGCTTCAGCACAACACGTCAGGCCCCCATGTAGACATGACAGCCTTGATTTTGCAGGGCATTACTGCAAAACCAGCAATGACTGTGCCTCTTCCCGTGCCGAAAGGCAAAGCTGCAGGCTAGCCTGGATCTCTGTTACTCATCCCCAGATTATGGGAAACACAGACAGCAAAGCAGCATGCGAGCAGCAGCCGTTCACC
Source organism: Fregata magnificens (assembly GCA_013389945.1). NCBI lineage: Eukaryota > Metazoa > Chordata > Aves > Suliformes > Fregatidae > Fregata > Fregata magnificens. Next base: position 267,391 of record WAAD01025790.1, on the reverse strand, counting down.
CCGCAACGGGATGATTCACTCACACCGACATACAGAAGTTGTTGCTCTCTGAAACAGAGCAGAGCCCAGCTCAGGGCTGGGTTTAGCTCTCAAACTCAGTACCACTGGGCCAGGAAAGGCAGGAATTTGCACTACAGTCACCCACGCCGAAATCATCGTGTGCCCAATGCCATGTTTCTGTTTGGGGCAGGACAGTGTCTCAAGCTAATGCCTTTCTCACGGAGAACTTCTTCACCACCTTCCAACGTGAAATCTGTCCCCAGCTAGCCCCCAATGTTGACAGATACATGGCTCAAATACAGCATCGGTTAAAGCGGTGGGTGACAAGGTCCTAAGCAGCTGCTTCTTTACAGTGGATCTAAAAGAGTCAGAGGCAGAAGAGGCTGGAAGAAGACAGTGCTAAGGAGATGTGGATTCAGGGGACCTGCAAGCAAAATACAGCTGCATTAGAGGCTGCAACAGCAAATGTAGGGCAATAAATTTATAGAGTGAAAGCAACTTGAACATTGATCAAAAGCACAGAGAAAGCACCAGGGAGATGGGGAAATAACAGAAACTTTAATTCAGGATCCTACCTGCCAGTGCAATAAATATTAATGGAATAAGTTGGAGAAAGGGGAGGCTTCCTTGGAAAAGCAATAGCAAAAACACTGAGATTGATTTCCCATCAAACAATATTTGACAAAGTAAAGCAATTAAGGGCTGAGAAACCAAACCTAATTTTAGGGGGGTGATAGGCAGGATAAATGGGTTTCCAAAGGACCAATAATCAAAGCTTCTGACTTCACTTCAGGCCTACTGACGCTGGCTCGAATAAAAGTGCCTAGCACTTCAGCAGGCTGTGCCCTTTGAGCACCTTCTGTTCAGAGGGTCTCTCCTGCCACTCAAGAACCGACAAAACGTGTTTCTAACCTCAAGGCTCTCTTGGCCCATAAAACTCGGACCCATCCACAGGAGTGACGTGCACTCCATATAATAAGCCACGTCCACATGTTGAGCACTGCTGTCAACCTCCCATCCCACAGCCACCAGCGCCAGAGCCAAAAGCGGTGAGGAAATACAACTGTCCTCTTCTTTTTTGCCTCATGGGCCACTGGAAACTATTCCCGTTCCCCACCAGTTCCTCTGGCAGGACAGGCACCTACAAATGTTCCTTCTTAGCCTGGACACGTATCCATACACATACTCCAAAGAAAATAATTGCCCCCAACGTAAAAGCCTGAGGACTGCTGCTCTTTCAGCTACCTTGGCCAGGTTTTGTCCAATTTACACTAGGAGATATGCACAATTTGGTCTGAAGGCACCACGGAAAATGGCCCTGGATCTTTCTCTTTCAGAGAAGCTCACTGTCGCCCATGAAAATCCTCCTGTTCATTCCCAGTGAGCCTACCTGAGTGGGGACACTGGGAGGTTTCTGCCTAGTTGGACGGTTGATGATGCATCCTGTGAGGGACTCCCTGGGGCCCCCACGGGCATCAATAATGTTGCAAGTAATGAGTTCATTCAGTGCCCCAGGCCAACTTTTTGCACCAACAGAAACTCGCTATTGCTTGTTATCTTCAGCTTCCCAAGTGCTGATAAATCACCAGTTTACAAATTCATGTGGGGTCTTCCACTGCCGGGATGGGAGCCCTCCTCTCCATACCTCTGATGCTCCCTCAGCGAGGCAGAAAGCAAAGCCCCTTCGTCAATTCACCGCCCACCCCATCCAAACCTTGCTGAGCAGGCTCCGCTGTGCCACGCACCGCAAGAGAAACTCATCAAAGCAGCCTTTTAATTGCTAGAGTAACGACTTAGATGTACAAAAACCCCAGCGAAATTTGCATGACTAATTAAATAATTAAACACAGCCTGACAACTGAGGAACACAATCATGCATCCGAAAATCAAAAACACCTCCTAAGCATCAGCAGCAAGAAATAGGAAGGGATTCACCACCCTGCGCGTCCCGTCAGCGAGACTTGCTGATGGTTTGTGTCGTTTGGATTAGAGACCAAGCGTAAGTAACGGCACCACTGTTCTCTGATGAAGCCTTTGATCTCTGCCTAAAGAGCTGCTGAATCCTGAGCTCAAGCTAGCAGCCACGTCGTTAAAGCAGGGCTAAATCTGGCCATGCTGGTGGAGCGAGGACTGGGTGCTGTGTGCAGCTCCGTGAGACCTCTGTGTAGGGTCTGCTAGCCCAGCCTTTGATGGAAAATGTTCAAGGCTGCAAACCACGATGCTGGTCAGCCTTGGTGTGCTGGCCCAGCACCCCAGTGTGAACCTGGTATGGGAAAGGTCAGACTCGTGTCTCATCTCCCACGCACCTCTCAAATTTAACTTCAGTCTTCAGCAAAAAGCAAATCCCACTCCCTCCAGCCACGTGTACCAGACCCAAAAGGGTTAAACAGTGTCGTTTTCCAGCAAGGAGAAGGCGATCTATCCCACGTCCTTCAGCCCCGCTTTTTCAAGCAAGCTTATAAAACCACTTAAAATATTAATACGGAGATGGTCAGAACTGCACGGGCTAAAGGGGAATTTGAAAAGATTAATTCTCTATTACAATCCGAGCCTTGATTTCATACCCTTAGAAAGCAGATTCCCTGAGACTCTCCTGGGCTGCGGCACAGCATCTCGCCAGGACACCAGGTTTGACAACACCAAGACCTGACAGAAACCAGAATCTGACATACTATTAATTCTTAAAAAAAAGAGCAGCAGCAACATGGGCTTGAGGAAGGAGGGAGAGGAGACGGGAAATCCAGCCCTAACGGAAAGGTCTGGGACGCTGCCAATATTTTACATTCTTCGTGACACAGTTTGCTGCCGGCTCTGTTGCCTGATGTGATTAGTCCGAGAAAAAATTGACCAGTACCTTCCCAGACCAGTGCTGTCAAGGTGGCTCTTGATTCTCGCTCTGCCCACAGCCAGCACCCTTGCAGTCACCAGGAGCCCTGCAAGCCCTCTGGTACCCATGCAGGAAGTTCATTATTTCTTTCCTCTGTGTTTGGCAATATTATCTGGAAAAGCAACGGCACACTTTCAGTCCAGATCTTATTGACAAACAGAAACAGAGGGGAAAAATATTTTCCTAGAGAAGTAGAGAAGATCTAACATGCATTTTAAGTCCAGAATAGCTCTGCTAAATGATTGCACCTTGCAGCACTGGCCACTAGAAGAGCAAAGTACTTCCTCCCCATCCCCGGCTTCTCACAAACCCTGCACCGGGTTAGTAGAAACTCTTTTCTGAGTCAAGATGGTTAAACTAGTGCAAAACCTCTGCAGGCCCAACCTTGCATATGTTTCCACCATCCTTATATAAAGTGATTAGTGATAAACCGATAAAAATCCAGTGTGTGGATGAAGTGAAATAGCTGGATGAGCCCATCACAGGGCTCCACTGGAGCAGCTGTACTGCGCACACCAAATGTAGAGCAGCTCCTTACCACTGAAAGCTGAGAATCAAACCAGAGAATCACATTGATTTCTCCCTGCCCCAACGTTTGAAACCAAACCCTCCCCCCTGGGCTTGCTGCCAAACTCCGGGTCCTAGTGCTGAGCATGCCTGAGCCCGCTGTGCTGCTCTTGGGGGAGTGAAGATTGCACAGCCTGGGTTATCCACGGCAAGAACAGATCCCCCAAATGGCAGCACTGCTATAAACGGTGATGGTGCCATTAACGGACCTTGGCTTGCCTCTTTGCTAACTGTGCAAATAATTTCTGTGCAGTGGAAGTGTAAGTAAATAGATGAGAAGCATATAAGAGAATGTATTTCTCTAATTTACTGAAGAAGATGAGAAGCACCAGGGCAATTTTTAAAAACTGTTCAAGCAATCAGGAGCTTAAATTCTGTCCGTCTCTAAAAAGTTTATTATTTCTGGCTGTATTCACAAATCCGGGTAAAAGACTATCTAGAACAGCAGATCCATTTAGCCTCTGTAGCAGAAGTGTATTGGGGACTCAGAGCACATAGTGGGGACCCAAAGCAACCACGCTACTGCATTTGCCATAATTCAGAGCTCCCCCAGGTCACCAAGTCCACATGTCCAAAAATGTAAAAAAGCACCCAAAATCAGGCCCAGAAAAACAAGTTTCCTACATCTGCGCTGCACTGGCACAATGAGAGCTCTTGTTTGCTGAGTACTTGTAAAAAACACTGCTCATTTTTCATGCATCTGAGCAATTTCATAAATTTGGCCCCAGAAGACGGCGTTGGAAAAACCAGGACCCTTTGAACCAAGCAGAAACCTGTGCTCAGGTTCCCTGACGCATGCTCAAGCAACGCCCCGCTGCCAGAGCTGCTGGCAGCGCTGTGTCCAGCCTCTATTTTCTCGGCACCTCAGTTTGTTGATTTCTAAAACTGGTAAATAAAGACCCACCTCCGGGCTTGCAGAGCTCCTGCACGGCTTAACCATTTGTCACATCAGCGATGTCGGAGCTGGGATGGGCTAAGGGTACAAGAGAGATGGGTAGAGGAGAGTTACAGCTGCAAAGGCGACAATTGCCATGTTAATAATTAGCATCTGTTGCCATCAGAGCCTGTAAGGCAGATCCAAGCAGGGATGAAAATGCTGTGCGCTGAGCCAGCACCTCCAGTGGGTTTCTGGCTGGTCACCAAGACTCTCCAGCTTCCCAGCGCCCGCAGGGACTGGTGCAGCCTCTTGGAAAACAGTGAAAATTGTGTGTTCAGAGCGGGGTCTGTATGTCTGGCAACAGGAGCTGATCCTCTTTCTTGCCAAATGAGAGCCCAGAGACTTTGCTTAGCCCTTTTGCACAAACCTAGTTTGGAAAAAGAGAGAAAAAGACCACCCCGCAATGAAACCTCGCGCTTCTTACACTGAAAAGCACTTCGTTCCCAAAGCACAAAGCTAAACACAGCCTGCACCAGCTCCTGAAGAAGACCCCACTCTGGCGATTCACTGAGCGATGCACACGCTTGCTACCTGAGGGTTTTCCAGCCCTGGAAGATGCTCGCACCTGCCTGAGCAACGGACCCCAGGACGTGGTTACTCTCCTGCTGCTTCGGGGGCTGGTGTTTTCCACCTGCACTTTGAAAAGCTCTGCCTTGCCATCGCTCCTTGCAGCTCAGGAGCCGAGCTGGGCAGAGGCTTCCATAGAGGCCCGAGCACACGCCTGCCAAATCACCCTGATGTCTGCCTAAATAGCGGAAATGAACAGTAACGCTCCCACCCTGGTCCTCTCATATATTAACGAACACATAACATCTCAGTGAACCTTAGAAAACATGCTCTGGAGTCACCTTCGCTACCAGGAATCTTTTTCCATCTCAGCGGTGCCCTGACAACCCGGCCGGGATTGCAGACCCAGCTGTAAAGGTGCCTTCCCCCCGCGGCCAGCCCCTTCCCCACCACCTCTTCCCTTGGCAGACGGAGCAGTGCCGGGCAGGAGGTTTGCAGAGAAACTAGGAGTTCCGAAGCGTAATCCCGAACAGATGGCAGCTCTAGCCGTGCTGCCTCAGAAGGGCACTTTTAAAAGTAAATAGCAACAAATGTTTTGGTGTGTAATGCGCTGAAATCTTGATCTCACACAGAGCTTCTTTCCTTTTTTTTTTTGGCCTCTCCCAGCAGTGGCAAATGGCTGAGGACAAATGCTGCTGGAAAGAAAGAAGAAGGAAAAAAACCTCAATCAATTACATGTTTTAGAAACAATTGTGTTTCAAAATCAACAAGAAGAATTCATGAAAATCAATCCTAATTCAAGAGGGCTGTACTGATTGTTCATCTTTCCCTTTCCTTGCCTAAGCAACCAAAGCAATAAAAATGATAGCTCCATCTCAGGCAAGGAAGCAATTGAAACTTCAAAAATGTTCAACATCGGCTGATGAAGCTTGATGCAGTCTCCATGGCCTGAAAGCTAAATATTCTGCAAGAGAAGCAATGTACCAGGCGGACGAGTGGGAGTTTCAGATAACTCCTACCCCTTCAGCTTCCTTCTCTCAACAAAGCCGAGCTAACCAAGGTAAGATTGTCCTGCCACAGGGGAAAAGCAAAACTGTTTGTATCAGCAAAGGCACTGCACAGACGGGAGCTGCCTCAGTTGCTCTTTGCCAGTAGGAAACAGCCGCTCTGCTCTTACACAGTGCCCTGCCACGGCCACCACCACAGGGACGGCAACAGGGCAAATCTCCTGGCGAGGAAACCTAGGACTTGTAATGCAGATGCTGCTATGCCTTCCTGAAACGCCACAGACACAGGAACACAGTCAGCGTGCCACAAACCTGCAGTTCCTCATCTCATTGCACAAAGTTGGCCCAGAGGACAGGCTTCTTGGGAAACCCAAAGCGGGGGGTTTGGGCACCTGCTGCTCCCCAGACCTGGTCCCACCTCAGTGTCACACAAGGAGAAAGGCACTTTTCAGGCTGTCACCCTGGCAGGGAGGGTCCCTGGGGGATCGCTACGAGGTGTGACGATGTTGCCCCAAATAAATGACAGTTCCACCGGAGTTTCCCACTCGAACATGGGGTGGGGGGACGCGTCCCTCTGCCAGGGTTTGCCCTGCTCTAAGCTGGCCTGAAGTCATGTGAATGTGATTCCCGCAGCACCCAGCGTTCTGCAAATAAACCGTGTCTAATCACCTTCAGATGGCTTCCTGGCAGTGCAGAAAGCAAGCAGAACCAGAGCAGGGCACTGGCACCCGCCCTCACGTCATCTTGCCTTGGCATCGCTGACAACATCTACTCAGTTTTGTCTTCAGGCAGGCAAACTCGGACTCAAGTGTGGGTTTAAAGGTATTTGGAAGATAAAAGCTTCCTAGATAGCAAGGACACGCTCCCAAAGGAGGGTTTCTGCTTAACAGGCAGCGACAGCACCCTGTGTCACTGTGTAGTAAGAGCTGAAATAGTTACTCGCAGTTGGAGATCGTTTGTCTGTAGGTTGCAGACATCTTCCCAGCTATCCCCAAAGCTCTCTAAAGGGGAGCAGGAATTTGAGCCAGAAAATAAACCTGGGAATAACAGCGTGGAATGAAATGAGGAAAGGGAGTTAGGAGAGAAGGAGAGAAAACCTGGGGACAAAACCTAGCAGAAAGAAAAGAGGAAATGTAAAACACGGTCTGGAGAAGGATCTCAGACATCCGAGATTTGCACAGGTTAAGATTTCCTTCAGACAAGGCTTTTCCAGTTCTCTCTATAAAGTAATGAATGTTGTTAGACTTCCATCTGCCCAGTACAATCACAAAAGTTATTCGGAGACACGCCATCCTTCTTCCTAGTTGAACCAGACCTGACAGATTTTAGGAGGGAGGCAGTAGGGTCTTACATGTCCTGCTATGGTTGTAACCCAAGGGACTTAGATACCACTTGATAACTCTGTATATATTTAAGGATTCAGTGCCCTGCTCTGCTATTTCCTGCAATGTATTCCTATTACTGCACCTTGAGCAAATGCTTCTTTGAGGACTTGGCATGTATATCTCCGTAGCACTGAAACAGAAATTGTAAAGAATATTTTTAGGGAAGCAGCCCCTTTCAAGATGGCACCCAGGATTTGGGGTTCTCTTTGTCACCCTCCTGGCAGTAACATACAGCTAAATTTCCTTCTTGTCTTTTACGCCATAGGAAAACACACTGCAGTTTCACCGTGACTCAGCAGAGGCCAGGGTCTGAGAATAAGACATGGGGCTGAAGTTCTTACAAGGAAAGAGAAAAACAGGCAGAGATTAACGCTCTGCCAGCCCCTGCCTGGACCAGCCCAGCGACACAAGCATGTGTTTGTACTGCCGTTCAGCACTGGCATCACCCAGCAACCAACGATGCCGTTCGCTTGCCAGAGGAGGTGCAAGAAGGTGACCGAGTATCCCAGGGCAGGATGGCCTCCCGGGGCTGTTCCTGGCACGGTGCAGTCAAGGGGTGCATCGTCGGCATAGCCTAGCCCTGATCGACTGAAGGGTTGTTGCCAGAGTCGGCTGGCTCGTCCGGGCACATGGGAACGGTCCTGCCTGTCGCACCGAGCCTTGTCCTGGGTCGGAGGGTGAGCAGAGCAACCCATTTACCCAGCAGCATAGCCACATTTGCAAGCAGATCTTTCTTTCCTCAAATATATCCATTATATCTGTTCATTTAGCTGGGAATCACTGGGAATTATTTGCTTTAGTCTTCAGTACGAGATTAAAACTGTATTTATTCCTGAGCCAGCCAGTCGTATGACCCATTTGCTACAATGGAGAGAGGAATTACATGACCTCACTACTTTTTTATGTCAAAACTGCCCAGGATATATCCTCAGTTGCTTGTTGGCCTTTGGTTTGATTATTTTGTAATCACATGCTAAGGTACACATGGCTGGTGTGAGGGCAAGGCACGCTTTATTTGCCTGACAACACTTCTGGAGCTGAGCAGCCAGAGATCCCTCCTGAACCATCCTCCTCTTGTGAGGAGTGCAGGTGCAATTGCGATCTGGCTTCTGAGATATACACACCTCTGGTGTCAAGTTCATGCAGGTCAGGTCTGCCCTGGGACAGAGATCTATGGTTGTCCCATTAATCTCCAAACCCTCCACAATCACCGGTTGTTATCAAGAAGAATAAATGGCTGCTAAGACTCTTAGTCTCTGCCTTAGAGAAAACACATTTTAATTCTACCTTGGCATCAGCCTGTTGAAGGCAGCGGACTTCCATCCAGCCTGAATTTTCTCTCACTACCTTCATCCAAGCAACTTCCAGCTTTGCACATGGAGGTTAAATCCTACCACATTTATCTTCAGTACTTAAAAAAAGGTCTCATTGACCTATTTTGTTCTTCATATCAAGCAAAGCAAAGGAGAGAGGGTAGAAAGAAACATCATTCTTGTGTATATGCTGAGGGATCATCTACCTTTTTCCAAAGGTGGTCTCCTCAAAAATCAAGAACCTATTAATATCTTACATTTACACAATGCTGTTCATCCCAAATATGAACCAAACTACAGGACTATCTACGTCTCGTGTCACCTCCTGCTGAAAGGTGGAATAGGGCAGATGTTTAATAATTCAGTGTAATTGTCCCCAACAGTGTAGGAGGTGAAGAAAAGAACATGACATTCCACGAAGAATTCAAGGAGAGAGAAAGCAAGGGGCAGCCAGCCATGTGAACTATCGATTCAGACTGCCAGAGATCCCACCCCAGCATCCAAAGCTCCTGGAAACAATTCTGTTGGGAGATCAGGGAATTCATGCAGTACATTTGAAAACCACTTCTTCAGCCGCAGAATAAGCATTTTCAGCCAAACCTGGGATCTTCTGGTCCAGGCAGCAGTCAAATATATCTCAGATAAGCTGGACTACTACAGAATTCTGGATTCTTCATGCTGTGATGATGCATTTTTCAACATTTGAATCCTTAATGCTGAACTATCTTGAGCTGGCTAGATGCTAAGTTTCTGACACCACTGACATCAAGGGGAGTTTCGCTGCTGCCTGGTGAAGCCATGAGAATCAGCCACCAGCAGCCCTCTAGGGAAAGGCACTCCTCTTGGTAAGTTTGGTATTTGCTGGCCGTGGTCAAACTCTGTAGGTAAGGATGGCTACACCAGGCTGGACCGACGGGTGCAGCCCAGTCTCCTCGGTTCTCACCGAGGCCAATGGAGGCTCCGGTAGGAGGGTATATGAGTAAGGCACATGTACAGCAGCCCTCTCCTCTCACACTCGCAGCTCCTGACAGCCTGTCACCTGAGGACATCTTTAGCCAGAGGCAGTAATTTTGTGTATTTGATAACCTTCGATGGATCTTTTCTTCATGACTTTTTCTTCCCCCTTTTTGAACCTGGGTCGGGTTTAGCATCCAGCCAATATCTGGATATTAACTGAGTGCACTGCTACTCCAAATACGGAGTTTGCTTCAGGTACTGTTTCATCCTTGACTGAGATGTCATTTCCCCCAATATGACCTTCTCAAAATAACACTGCCCGTTTCGCATCTGCAGAATTTGTTCTCCCCCATTCCCTCCCAGTGAAAGCAAGTCCTTGGCTTAGGGCATCGTGAGGGATGCTCACGAAGGTTAACTTCAGCCAAGGACAGCCAGTCTCTATAGGCTCTCTTCAGAATCAAAGGTGAGAGATGATTCCCATTATTCATCCTCCGCTGGAGGAGTGTCTCTTTTCCTACGCTGATTATAGCCTCTGTCAGCTAAAACTAGCCTTCGTGAATCACATCAGTACTTACAATCAGGAAACGCTGCACGACACTGAAATAACACTTGGTAAAGCTGATGCTTATTTTAATATTTTAACACGTATTTCTAATAGAAGAACAATGTGATAATCTCGTACAAAAAAACACCGAAAGGTTTTTGCGGAGAAAAAGAGCAGGAGTTGTATGTAACTAACGGTATATTTGTACTCGGAGTTAGCTTCTGAGAGCTGTGAAGTAAGTATACACTCATGTTTTCAGGGACTGAATTAGCATTCCTCAATAAAATCACTCATCAGGACTACTTGTGTGAATGAGAGCTGCAAGGTTTCTGGATAGCATTTATATAAAAATGGGAATGTTCCTGAAGTGCTGTAAATGGAGCTGCTTAAATTGTCTATCCAAATCTTGCATCTGGTGACAGTAGCTGAATGAAATGACACTCGTATGCAATCAGTTGTACGTTTGAGCTTGAATGCCTAATGCAGAAGGTTAAGCTTGGTTTCACCGAGACCAAGCAATGACTGATTTTCCTCCACAGAGGAATCAAGACTATGCCTCTAACCAGCGTTCCTGGATCGTGGCAGGAATTGTTTCATTCCTACTAAATCATCACCCTTGATATTGCGGAAACAGGAATGGTAAAGGGCTGACGGGGTCCTTGTCCTGCTTAAGCCCCAAGCCAAGGTCAGCTACCCTGTCTCATTTTTGGCACTATCTCACCCTTGCCTGAAGGGCAGTTTCGTGGCTTTTCAAGGTTACTAGTGCACCTGCTGAATCATTCATGCTATTATATGTTTCTTACTGCAGGAAGTGGATAGAAGTAAGCTTCTTCCCCACTTCTAGTTCTGTTCCATTTAGGTTCTCACATCACCACTGAAGTATGGATGTCTGCATTACCATACAAGCAGAAATTGGATCGGATGAAGGGACAGAAAATAGTGCATCTTTATGTGAACCTGTCCCCAACCATGAAAATACCCACAAGGGAATCTGTACTGATTTCCTCTCAATGATCAGCAGCAAAATAGTTAATCATTTAGCTTCTGGGGTTTTTGGTAGGCCTACAAGCCTTTCTCTTTATCTGCCACCTGTCCCTGAACCACTAGAAAATGGAAAACATTGACACTGAAAAGTCTCCTTAGAGCTGGGAGTTGAAAGTCACTGCAGAAAAGGGAGAGGAGTTCACACCTCATTAAGGGCTATTGACAAATTCTTTTGCACTTTGAGAAACCATAACTTGGGGCTCTCTGCAAACTTAGGTAATGTCCTATTTCAGGCCACACAATAGATTTCTTGTCACAATAACTAGTAGAAACCTTTAATTTTTTATTTAAAAAACCCCAACCCTTTATTGTGCAGAAACCGATGGGAAATCGTTGGTGTGAGCCACAGTTTTGAGCAGTGCTTTCATTCAGCTGCTGTCTTCTGGGACTGGTAGACAGACCAGCTCCAAGAGCTCCTCCAGCTCTGGTACATGCGGTTCTCCTTGGCTTCCCCGGCAGCTCTTTTACCTGGCATTTGTTACTTTCCCCTGGATACATCCTGATCTCTCTCTCTGCTCCTCTCTGTGGCATGAGAGACTTGAACACAAAACTTTCTAAGGTTAGTTCTAAGCACTTTGAAGACAAGCTCTTGAATCTCTCTGTCATGCAAATGTGTTAACCACTGCCACACCAGATGGCAAACATTTCTAGCCCCATAAGCCCTCGCCCAAAATCTTCACCTAATTCCAAGACAGGAGCTGCCAGTGACTCCCAGGTCCAGTAGTTATCATTGTCCACCCAGACAGGCATGAAAAACTAACAACAAAAGCAGGATTTTCAGCATTTCTCTAAACTCGGTCAGGTTGTCCAACTTCTTGACGCCAAGTATATTGCAGGTCATATTCTTATCCACAGGTTATTTTTTTGTTGTTTTTTTTCCCAAATATTGATATCTCATTCTTGTTTTGATGCCAGTTTTCCATACAATAACCCCATCCCACACCTTCTCTTCCCTTAATACTGGTCTCTACTTCTCCAAGTCGCTAGTCAAATTCTAAGGTGCTTCCTCATTTGATTTGCTGGAGTAGAACATATTTGTGGGGTATGGAGTGAGTAAGAGTGAAGTAAGGCTATTTGCAATTTGAACTAGTATCTGTGCATTTCATTAATCCTTCCTCCATCAACCACTTAACCTTTATGGGCGTTCTTATTGCCTCTCGTTGTATTGATTTCTGTCCATTTCTCCAATTTAGTGAGATCATTCAGTATTTTAAACCTGTCTTCCACTGCATAACTAGGTTTAGCTGGGGGGTAATTGACATCTATTTAAAGAATGAAAAATTAGGCTGAATATCTGGGGAAAACTTCCTAATGGTGAGATCTGCCAGAATGCATGCTGTCTCTCCATGGGATCGGTGGCCGTTCCATTAGCATGTGCATTAAAACCGTACTGAAGGAATATAAGATTATAGATTGGACAGAACAATCCTGAAGTAGGAGGGGAAAGACAAGCTGCAAAGCATTGCAGCTTGCCTCCTATGGTCATCTCATCCTGGATTTGCCCCACTCCCTCTTCATACCACCCACCAGTTCACCGAGAATATGCTGAACCAGCAGTATCAACTAATTACGGGGACGGGATCCAATGTGCTGCTCCCTCCCATATTATTGCAATTTCAGTTGTGGTGGTGGGAGTGTTGTGGTAGCTGTGGGACTTTAAGTCCAAGACTCATCTTTCCTGAAGCCCACTGGATAGTTTCCCCCCCGCCGTTTTACTACCTCCTGGCAAGCTGTGAGGCATGCACTGGTGGCATCCAAGAACACATGCTGGGGTTTGCAACTGCTCCCCGAGGCCATGTCTGGACTGTGAGACCCAGAAGATCTTCCTAAGTCCTGGGTCCAGATGTGCTCCCTGGCTCCCACCTCATCCCACCACCTCCTACGTTTCTATGTGAAAGAAAACAAGACGCCTGGGCTGGAAGAAAGCCAGAGCACTCTGCAAACCCATGACCTGAGCAGTCAGAGCCTGGGACGGTGAGGTGTGCTGGAGTGCAAAGCTCTCCCCAGTCTGGATGCAGCCAGGAGAATCATTAAAGATACCCACCACCCGCAGGAAGACAACACACCCGAGATCACAAAGTCATCATCTATCCTGCAACATCACTTTGGCACAGTCTGTTTCAAAGGCATCCGTCAGTTCTGTTACCATCCTTTGCTTCTTAAAGAAATGACTATCTCATTAATTTTTCTAGCAGAATGGTTGAAAACTGATTGCAGAATGAAGCCTGTTTGTGCTGAGGCACAGATCAGAGATACAGGAGAATAAGGAATTTGGTTTAAAATACACTGCTGACTGTTAGCTTTGTAAAGATAACAGTCCAAGCAGAAACAAGTGTGTTCTTTATGCACCTCGAGTGAAATAGTTTAATTGCAGGAATGGCCAGAAAAAAGGTNGGGGGGGGGGGGGGGGGAAAGCCTATTTTCATCTGAAGTTGTTACTGCCAGCAACCACTTTTTATTAAAAGAGGACTTCTGTCAGGTCCTGAAAAATGGAAACATCATTTTCAGCAACAAAACCCAACGTATTTCTCTCAAAAGCCAAGTAGGTTGGTACGTATTTTGATTGTTTGGTGGGGGAGGCAGGCTTTTTTCTTTTCAGGTTCTTGAAATTTGTCTGCCATGAATAAGCAGATTTTTCAAAAAATGAAATTTTCCTCTAAGAAAATTTCAAAGGCAACATTTCCATCAGCTCCACTCAATTAGCAGCAGCAAAAAATGGCTCAAAACTGGCTCAATTTCACAGCTGCTCCCCTGGATCTTTCTGAGAGCTGAGAGAACAAGGAGACGACTTGCCTATTTCCGATTTTCCCTTAAGAAAGAAATTAGCAGATATTTGTCTAGTGACAGGGATGTACATGGAACAAAGGGCTGAGTGCGGACTCTGCACTGGTCACGCAGAAGAGAAATAATTTTCTCCATGGCAGGAGGCACAGGCTACAAATTTGTCAGGTAACGAGTAGCCAGAGGCTGATACAAAAGACTAATTCTCTTAGTAAAACCCTTGGAGAGTATCCCAATATGACTCCGAGGCTGGCAAGCTGCTGGAGAAGATGGGAAGTAAATGCAGGCATCTCATGAGGACACTGCCTCTGGATTTCTTGATTGTGCTTTTCCTATATGGCACTTTTCATAATGCCCTCTGGCTAGAACCATTGAAATGAAACTTATTGATTGAAATTCTGATCCTATTGATTTTACACAAGAGATTTGCACGAGTATGAAAGAGCAGGAACTGCTCAGTAACCGCTCCCATCTCCATTTATTCCCTGCTGAACACATGCGGTAGGCTTGCTTGTCCATCTCAGTCCCCTGAGCTTCCAGAAATAAATTACCCAAAACTCAAATATACAGTACCTATTAGCTCACAAATGTGCGGTAAATATTACTGGTCCCTGAACACACTAACATTATTTATGAGCTCCCTTTTGCTTTCTTTTGTCTGCTTCTGCCTCATATCTCTTCTTTATCTCGTTAACTGCGCGCCATGTTTTCCCCCTTCATTTCAGAGGTGCGGAGGGAAAATGGGAAGAACGTGTTCTGGGAGGAAGGCGGGATGGGAAACAGTGCTGGGAGGAGATGATGTTCGCCTGGAAGGAAAGCGCCAGGGAAGTCGTGCTTAAAATACTGTAAGTGCTATCAGAAATTGTATTTCTACCCCTAATGGAAGCGTCCTGGATATGGGAACTGCAGAACTCAGGACAGCAGGTCAGAAGATCCCAGAAGAGCCAGTGAACAGAGGTCCTAAGTGGAAAACCGACACAGCATGAGCGCACAGTCACCCACACTCAACACCACAAACAGCAGCCCACTGCCTTCCCCGAGCCCCTGCGAGGCAGCCCGGGCGCAGCCCGCACCCAGCGTTTCTTTCCCACAACACAGGGACGTTCCCGTCGAGCCTCCTGTAGCCATTTTCTTTGTGGCAGGGAGGTAGAGTGGGTTTTAGAGGCAAAATCAGCTGCCTCGCCATTCACATCTACTTCCCAACAACCAAACCTCCCTTTGCAGACATCTTGTTAGTTGAAGTGGTGGGTGTCCTCTCTACATATCAGGCAGCGGTCCTTGATTTTGTTCATTTTAGTTTGATGCATTTCAGCTTGCTGCGCTCAACACTTTGCGCTTTCCTCTCTAGATCTTTTTATAGTGAGACTGTCACATATCAATCAATGTTATGGATTAGAGTTGAATATATCGTGACTTGTCTGGGCCAGCAGGAAAGCATTTTAAGCAAAGTCCTATTTATTTTCTTTTCCCCATTGACATTTGTTTTCTTCTCCATTTCCAACCGTGTGAAATGGCAGAACCTGCCAGGAAACTCGCTGGAATTCCTAAGTAATTGCTAGGTGCCGTGGAATGGTTATGACAAGGCGGCAGGTCATCTGGTGAGATCTGTGCTTGCACTGCAATACAAAACCCCCCCCCAAGCCTGTTAATTACACTGATGGGAAACATAATCCAAAATGGTGGCGGAACTTGATGCCTGGCATCAGGCACGCCAACGACTCGCATTGCAAGTGCCTGTCGAAAGGATTTAACCGCGAGGAGCCGGAGGAGGGCTCCTCGCGGGGCACACAGGCCGCACTGCGGGGCAGACGGGCGCGGGGGCTGTGGAGGACCCACGCGGGGAGCCGGGGCCCCCGCGCTGCCTGGG